>OY986040.1:78585450-79007950 GCA_963920215.1 Nineta flava
TATCTATCTATCTATCTATCTATCTATCTATCTATCTATCTATCTATCTATCTATCTATCTATCTATCTATCTATCTATCTATCTATCTATCTATCTATCTATCTATCTATCTATCTATCTATCTATCTATCTATCTATCTATCTATCTATCTATCTATCTATCTATCTATCTATCTATCTATCTATCTATCTATCTATCTATCTATCTATCTATCTATCTATCTATCTATCTATCTATCTATCTATCTATCTATCTATCTATCTATCTATCTATCTATCTATCTATCTATCTATCTATCTATCTATCTATCTATCTATCTATCTATCTATCTATCTATCTATCTATCTATCTATCTATCTATCTATCTATCTATCTATCTATCTATCTATCTATCTATCTATCTATCTATCTATCTATCTATCTATCTATCTATCTATCTATCTATCTATCTATCTATCTATCTATCTATCTATCTATCTATCTATCTATCTATCTATCTATCTATCTATCTATCTATCTATCTATCTATCTATCTATCTATCTATCTATCTATCTATCTATCTATCTATCTATCTATCTATCTATCTATCTATCTATCTATCTATCTATCTATCTATCTATCTATCTATCTATCTATCTATCTATCTATCTATCTATCTATCTATCTATCTATCTATCTATCTATCTATCTATCTATCTATCTATCTATCTATCTATCTATCTATCTATCTATCTATCTATCTATCTATCTATCTATCTATCTATCTATCTATCTATCTATCTATCTATCTATCTATCTATCTATCTATCTATCTATCTATCTATCTATCTATCTATCTATCTATCTATCTATCTATCTATCTATCTATCTATCTATCTATCTATCTATCTATCTATCTATCTATCTATCTATCTATCTATCTATCTATCTATCTATCTATCTATCTATCTATCTATCTATCTATCTATCTATCTATCTATCTATCTATCTATCTATCTATCTATCTATCTATCTATCTATCTATCTATCTATCTATCTATCTATCTATCTATCTATCTATCTATCTATCTATCTATCTATCTATCTATCTATCTATCTATCTATCTATCTATCTATCTATCTATCTATCTATCTATCTATCTATCTATCTATCTATCTATCTATCTATCTATCTATCTATCTATCTATCTATCTATCTATCTATCTATCTATCTATCTATCTATCTATCTATCTATCTATCTATCTATCTATCTATCTATCTATCTATCTATCTATCTATCTATCTATCTATCTATCTATCTATCTATCTATCTATCTATCTATCTATCTATCTATCTATCTATCTATCTATCTATCTATCTATCTATCTATCTATCTATCTATCTATCTATCTATCTATCTATCTATCTATCTATCTATCTATCTATCTATCTATCTATCTATCTATCTATCTATCTATCTATCTATCTATCTATCTATCTATCTATCTATCTATCTATCTATCTATCTATCTATCTATCTATCTATCTATCTATCTATCTATCTATCTATCTATCTATCTATCTATCTATCTATCTATCTATCTATCTATCTATCTATCTATCTATCTATCTATCTATCTATCTATCTATCTATCTATCTATCTATCTATCTATCTATCTATCTATCTATCTATCTATCTATCTATCTATCTATCTATCTATCTATCTATCTATCTATCTATCTATCTATCTATCTATCTATCTATCTATCTATCTATCTATCTATCTATCTATCTATCTATCTATCTATCTATCTATCTATCTATCTATCTATCTATCTATCTATCTATCTATCTATCTATCTATCTATCTATCTATCTATCTATCTATCTATCTATCTATCTATCTATCTATCTATCTATCTATCTATCTATCTATCTATCTATCTATCTATCTATCTATCTATCTATCTATCTATCTATCTATCTATCTATCTATCTATCTATCTATCTATCTATCTATCTATCTATCTATCTATCTATCTATCTATCTATCTATCTATCTATCTATCTATCTATCTATCTATCTATCTATCTATCTATCTATCTATCTATCTATCTATCTATCTATCTATCTATCTATCTATCTATCTATCTATCTATCTATCTATCTATCTATCTATCTATCTATCTATCTATCTATCTATCTATCTATCTATCTATCTATCTATCTATCTATCTATCTATCTATCTATCTATCTATCTATCTATCTATCTATCTATCTATCTATCTATCTATCTATCTATCTATCTATCTATCTATCTATCTATCTATCTATCTATCTATCTATCTATCTATCTATCTATCTATCTATCTATCTATCTATCTATCTATCTATCTATCTATCTATCTATCTATCTATCTATCTATCTATCTATCTATCTATCTATCTATCTATCTATCTATCTATCTATCTATCTATCTATCTATCTATCTATCTATCTATCTATCTATCTATCTATCTATCTATCTATCTATCTATCTATCTATCTATCTATCTATCTATCTATCTATCTATCTATCTATCTATCTATCTATCTATCTATCTATCTATCTATCTATCTATCTATCTATCTATCTATCTATCTATCTATCTATCTATCTATCTATCTATCTATCTATCTATCTATCTATCTATCTATCTATCTATCTATCTATCTATCTATCTATCTATCTATCTATCTATCTATCTATCTATCTATCTATCTATCTATCTATCTATCTATCTATCTATCTATCTATCTATCTATCTATCTATCTATCTATCTATCTATCTATCTATCTATCTATCTATCTATCTATCTATCTATCTATCTATCTATCTATCTATCTATCTATCTATCTATCTATCTATCTATCTATCTATCTATCTATCTATCTATCTATCTATCTATCTATCTATCTATCTATCTATCTATCTATCTATCTATCTATCTATCTATCTATCTATCTATCTATCTATCTATCTATCTATCTATCTATCTATCTATCTATCTATCTATCTATCTATCTATCTATCTATCTATCTATCTATCTATCTATCTATCTATCTATCTATCTATCTATCTATCTATCTATCTATCTATCTATCTATCTATCTATCTATCTATCTATCTATCTATCTATCTATCTATCTATCTATCTATCTATCTATCTATCTATCTATCTATCTATCTATCTATCTATCTATCTATCTATCTATCTATCTATCTATCTATCTATCTATCTATCTATCTATCTATCTATCTATCTATCTATCTATCTATCTATCTATCTATCTATCTATCTATCTATCTATCTATCTATCTATCTATCTATCTATCTATCTATCTATCTATCTATCTATCTATCTATCTATCTATCTATCTATCTATCTATCTATCTATCTATCTATCTATCTATCTATCTATCTATCTATCTATCTATCTATCTATCTATCTATCTATCTATCTATCTATCTATCTATCTATCTATCTATCTATCTATCTATCTATCTATCTATCTATCTATCTATCTATCTATCTATCTATCTATCTATCTATCTATCTATCTATCTATCTATCTATCTATCTATCTATCTATCTATCTATCTATCTATCTATCTATCTATCTATCTATCTATCTATCTATCTATCTATCTATCTATCTATCTATCTATCTATCTATCTATCTATCTATCTATCTATCTATCTATCTATCTATCTATCTATCTATCTATCTATCTATCTATCTATCTATCTATCTATCTATCTATCTATCTATCTATCTATCTATCTATCTATCTATCTATCTATCTATCTATCTATCTATCTATCTATCTATCTATCTATCTATCTATCTATCTATCTATCTATCTATCTATCTATCTATCTATCTATCTATCTATCTATCTATCTATCTATCTATCTATCTATCTATCTATCTATCTATCTATCTATCTATCTATCTATCTATCTATCTATCTATCTATCTATCTATCTATCTATCTATCTATCTATCTATCTATCTATCTATCTATCTATCTATCTATCTATCTATCTATCTATCTATCTATCTATCTATCTATCTATCTATCTATCTATCTATCTATCTATCTATCTATCTATCTATCTATCTATCTATCTATCTATCTATCTATCTATCTATCTATCTATCTATCTATCTATCTATCTATCTATCTATCTATCTATCTATCTATCTATCTATCTATCTATCTATCTATCTATCTATCTATCTATCTATCTATCTATCTATCTATCTATCTATCTATCTATCTATCTATCTATCTATCTATCTATCTATCTATCTATCTATCTATCTATCTATCTATCTATCTATCTATCTATCTATCTATCTATCTATCTATCTATCTATCTATCTATCTATCTATCTATCTATCTATCTATCTATCTATCTATCTATCTATCTATCTATCTATCTATCTATCTATCTATCTATCTATCTATCTATCTATCTATCTATCTATCTATCTATCTATCTATCTATCTATCTATCTATCTATCTATCTATCTATCTATCTATCTATCTATCTATCTATCTATCTATCTATCTATCTATCTATCTATCTATCTATCTATCTATCTATCTATCTATCTATCTATCTATCTATCTATCTATCTATCTATCTATCTATCTATCTATCTATCTATCTATCTATCTATCTATCTATCTATCTATCTATCTATCTATCTATCTATCTATCTATCTATCTATCTATCTATCTATCTATCTATCTATCTATCTATCTATCTATCTATCTATCTATCTATCTATCTATCTATCTATCTATCTATCTATCTATCTATCTATCTATCTATCTATCTATCTATCTATCTATCTATCTATCTATCTATCTATCTATCTATCTATCTATCTATCTATCTATCTATCTATCTATCTATCTATCTATCTATCTATCTATCTATCTATCTATCTATCTATCTATCTATCTATCTATCTATCTATCTATCTATCTATCTATCTATCTATCTATCTATCTATCTATCTATCTATCTATCTATCTATCTATCTATCTATCTATCTATCTATCTATCTATCTATCTATCTATCTATCTATCTATCTATCTATCTATCTATCTATCTATCTATCTATCTATCTATCTATCTATCTATCTATCTATCTATCTATCTATCTATCTATCTATCTATCTATCTATCTATCTATCTATCTATCTATCTATCTATCTATCTATCTATCTATCTATCTATCTATCTATCTATCTATCTATCTATCTATCTATCTATCTATCTATCTATCTATCTATCTATCTATCTATCTATCTATCTATCTATCTATCTATCTATCTATCTATCTATCTATCTATCTATCTATCTATCTATCTATCTATCTATCTATCTATCTATCTATCTATCTATCTATCTATCTATCTATCTATCTATCTATCTATCTATCTATCTATCTATCTATCTATCTATCTATCTATCTATCTATCTATCTATCTATCTATCTATCTATCTATCTATCTATCTATCTATCTATCTATCTATCTATCTATCTATCTATCTATCTATCTATCTATCTATCTATCTATCTATCTATCTATCTATCTATCTATCTATCTATCTATCTATCTATCTATCTATCTATCTATCTATCTATCTATCTATCTATCTATCTATCTATCTATCTATCTATCTATCTATCTATCTATCTATCTATCTATCTATCTATCTATCTATCTATCTATCTATCTATCTATCTATCTATCTATCTATCTATCTATCTATCTATCTATCTATCTATCTATCTATCTATCTATCTATCTATCTAGTGCGTTATCTCGGAACCGGTCAAAACTATTCTGATTCGGATGATTTTCTTTTTAAATGTCGGCAATTCAAAGTCTTACAACCTTTATAGGTCTAAAATTGACGCTCATATAACCGGAACTAAAAAAATCGAAAATATCGAAAATGAGATTTTTTTTTCAATATTCCGGTGGACAAAAATTTAACGAAAAATCAGATGTATACGTTTGGTACACATGTTTTTACATAGCGTACACATACTTACATAGCATATGTGTTTCGTAGACATAGCTTTATTATTATCATTTGCGCAACGAAATTTCTCTTGCGCAACTTTCAGTTGCATATCTTCTTCAAAAGCATATCAACTGAATAATTTCTTAAAGAACGACGTTTTCTTTCTGCAGCTTTAGTAGTTTCTTTTTCATATGCATCAAATACAACTATTACATTAAGACCATGTCTCCGGAGATAACTAACATAAAAGTCGAATATTGATGAAAATTTGTCGTTAATTTTCTATTTAACGCGATGTAATAGCATACCACCATCGATAATTTACGAATAAGTATTAATATTATTGATATTTTTTTAGATTCTTCGAAGCATTTATAAAAAGTGGACTTTTGTGTTTTTCTCATTCCTCCTTCATCATACAAAGATAGTGGGTAAGGCACTAATTCGTATGTTATGTATTCATGTAATTCCCTGTCTGTTTTTTCAACACGCTTGTACGTTAATCCATGAGAGGATCAATCGGAACGTGTACATTATTTATTTTTACTAGTAGCAGCAAGCACATGTAGAACTTTATTTGAGGTTTTCAATTTAATTTTTTTAAATTTTTATCTTTTACTTGCTGCATGCATACGAAACCTTTTTCAAATGCATCGTAGCAGTTTGTTTTAACGTCTCCAGTGACGCCTGTTACTATATTTAAAATAGCATCAATGTCCGGAAAAGGATTATGACATTGGAACCATTCTTCCACTTTCTCAACATCAGCATCATCTCTTGTAATTCTGTGGTATGTAGCATGAGCATGTTGATGACTTTTTTTAAAAGATATGTTATAAAAAGATTCTATGCCTTCGATGACATCTTTTGTACAAGGGCCACTATTAATCCACTGAAAAACGACACTATCTGTGGCACCACGTCTAAAAGGACCACCCACGGTACACTCTGTGAGACGAATTGATGCTAACTGAAAACTGAACGTGTTTATACCTGGACTATGGTAGTTTTCCCACAATTTGCTCATTGTACACTCCCGTTCAATAAAATTGAACAGATCTGAACCGAATCAGTCTCTCACAATTTTGATTATTCTTGTAGTATATGTTTTTTACTATACTTCCATTTCTTTTTTCACACTTAAAATATATACTACTTATCTTTGTTTATAAATAAATCATTACACAGAGAGAACATTTCAGGCCTGTTCAATTTTATTGAACGGGAGTGTACGTCTCTTTCTACACCCAAATATGTTCAGGATGGGTTCCACTCAACGATACTCTATGCACAAGGTCGCTCGGTTGTTTCCTTAATCCTATACTTCGATAAATGACGTTTTTTCATCACTAATAATAATAATTGATAACAATTAATATATTAAATAAATAAACAAAGAGCGTCAATCTATAAAGGTTATAAAACTTTAAATTTCCGACATTTAAAAACCATTCAAATCGGAACAGTTTTGACCGGTTTCGAGATAAAAGCGTATTGCTCCTCCACTATTTGTCGAAGTTTCATGTTCATTCTATGGTCCGTTTAATTAAAAAAATTACAATTAACTAATTCTCCACATGGTGGTAAATTCTGTTTAAAGTTCGAGTTTTAATGCGTTGCTATGATGGAGAAACCCATATTTTTACACATATTTGGACACATTTTAATAATTTTCACTTGGAATAAAATAAGACGAATAAAAAAAAACTACCCAATAGAAAATAGAAATATTAATAAAGTGATTGATCCAATAAAATTCCGGTATGACGGGCCTAAAAATACATATATTTTAGAAAACAACAGAGATTTTGGGTTAATTTTATTTCTGTAAGCGGCATCTTAATTACCGAAAATCTCAGGGTTTTTTCTTAAATATGTTAATTTACGACAAAAAATAATAAGCATTATTGTGGAAATTTATGAATGTACTATATAAGATTTTTAAGAATTTTATAAATGGGCTATACATCAGCGCTCGTACATCCATCCTTAAATATTTGTATTTGCAATACGTATGCAATACCAGAGATTAGTAGAGAGACCACTCACACAATGCTAATAGATGGGACCATTTTCGAGCGCTGAAAATGAGCAGCCAAAATTGGAAGCATGTTACCATTGCTAGTCGCACTCGAAAGGATTTTACATAAGAGCTTCTCCTTCTACTAGCAACCAATCAAGGCGCTTGTTGTCAGTAGTTCTCTGTTACTCTAATATATTGTACGCATAAGAGGGCTCTTGTCATTCTTGCTATGTGTGGGAAAGAAGCTATTGGAAACATAAGAAATATACATCAGAGGAACAGAGACAGTCTCTTGCGATATTTTCAATATGTTGGCAAGCGTCATGTAATATTTGGCATAAGCGTGTATTTTTCCCGCAATGGTTACATATAAGAAATAAACATAAGAGAAAAAAAGACACTCTTATACAATATTTTCTATATGTTGTTGTCAATTTTTTTCATAACTTTTTTATTTTTGTTCATGTAATTGTAATAATATATTCAATTGCCTTTTTTCAAATTAAATAAAAAACAAAATACTAAATTTAAAGAAATTTTAACTTTTGCTATAATGTATTTTTTCAATTTTTAGCGAATTTGCTCCAAAGGAAATCAGCTATTGTTTTTGTACCAAAGTTGTGGAAAATCATGTTTGCTACAATTAATTACTTTATTATCTTTCTCAAATCCTAATGTGTACGGAGAGATTTACAGTTTTATCTTTCAATATCAAATTGTAAATATTTGTATAAATATTAGTGTAACAGAAAAAATAATAAGAAACAAAATTACATTAAAACTTAGTACTTACAACTTTACTCCACATAAATTTTTCGATTTTTCGAATAGTACGGGAGATATGCCACATTTTGTGTTTCCCTTTCCTCTAAATCCCCCTTTTCACTTGTCCGATTTTAACCATTAACGAACTTGACTTTTTGAATTCCAAAAGCCAAATCAATCCCAAATCAATCAACTTTGGAATACCTTTGCCTACTCTTGGCCAATATAATGAATATTATACTGCTCGATGGAAACCACGGGAAGGTGGTAGGCGTTTTCCATCAGGAGAAGGACAGGAAAAAGGAATAGGTAGGGAGAAATAAAATTTAATCGTTTTCGATTATTATATTTGGCATGCATTTTGATAAATTTTCAATACCGGAATATACCTACGTATTTGTGGATATTCGTATTATATTTTCTAAATGTTTATCAGTAAGAGAATTTCGCGAATCTGATTTTATATGTTTCATCTGTGAAAATCCCGATTCACATAGATAAGAAGATGCGAAACAACTACTAAGTTTTTTATTTCTTTTTAATAATTCCGGATATTCAAACGAAGATGGGTTCTTTGCGACGATTTCCCAAATACTTTTTGTGCTCGTGTTCACGGCTCCTAATAAATTATCATTTTTCGGGAGGGTAATCATTTCCTTTAATAACGTGTAATCATCGGAATCTGGGAAAATTTTTTATTAAAACGGGAATTTTAAATTTTCCATTAAAAGGGGCCTCTAAAAAATCACGCGTTACATTTATATTTTCGAAATCTTTAAATCGATTATTAAATTGTAAAATTACCGTTTCTAACAAATTTTTAAATTTTAAAAACAATTCAGTAAAGTCAATATTCACAGATGGTTTCGCAATGTACGTAATAGTATGAGAAAAATTTCGGTAAAATCAATGCCTCTTAGCAGACTTAGTTCATTTAGAATTAAATATAATAACATTGGAAAAACCTAAAAATACTTTTAAAAATTATATTATTTAAAAATTATACAAATTATAAAAATTTTTTTTAAATTATGAATGAAAGGTAATAAAATTTGAGATTAACCGATTAACTTTAAATTAGTTTAAACTTTAAAACTATAAAATTATTTTTGGTACAGCCACACAGGTATGAATGGGTTAATTGAGTTGATTTTAGGTCGAACATATATTTATACAAAGAGTTTCAATAAGGGAGTGTTTTTTAAATCCAATTGATAGTTTAGTATGGGACTGCAATTTTTGAATTTATTTATTTAAATTAATTTAAATTAAAAGTTATTTTAATAATAAAACTATTAAAAATATAGATAATATATAATAAATTAAAATTTTACTGTTTATCTTTTTAACTTAAATTTAATAATATTTCTAATAATGATTTTATAGCTGCCTAAAAGTGAATAGTGATTTGGGAAAGTGAAAATAATAAATTATCAAACAAATTAAAAATTATCACCTAATAAGTTTAATTACTAGTTATAATAAAAGTGCCAAGTTTCTAAATATTTTTAAGTATTAATTCTTTTTTTTAGACATGAGTTTAAATGATTGAAAAATAAAATTAAGTATTTATAAATTATTTTTTATACTTAGCTTTTTGTTGGGCGCTTTTGTAAAGATCTCCTTATTTCTACTTAGCTTTTCTTCTCTTAATTTCTCTGTTGTTCTAAGCAGTTTTTGCAGTTTAGCATGTACGTTTTGAATCGTCTAAATAATTTGGTATATTTTTGTTGTGACATTGACTCCTATTTCTACTAAATTTTTTAAAATGTGTCTAGAAGACCAGAATTTTTTATGATAATGTGAAAAAACTTGCACTTATAAATACATTATGTTAGAAAAAAATTTGTAGGTCTACTCAGCCATTTAATTTCAAAATCTTCGTCTTTATGCTCGTACTCTCGCAACCTAATATAATTTTCAGTCTCTTCATTGACACTTTCTACCGGAACTTTTAATAACAAATTCTTGCATAAATCACAATTAAATTGTTATATATGAATACCTACGTAACCCGCAAAATAAGTGACTGCATTTTTTCATAAAAGTTTATGCTTCTTGAATCTAAATTTAACACAAATACTTCGTTATTTCTATTACAGTGTATGTTTTCACCAGCATACTCTTGTAAATCTTCAGCGGCTTCCATTACTTCAAAATTTTCTTTTTCATCTTGTTCATTGGCATCCGTAATGGTCGTAATTGGCTCTTCACTTCCGCAGCTTTTATTTATTAAAGATATCGCATCTGAACAGGTAACGTTGCCTTTTTTAATAGTTTTAATACTATTTGTAGATAAAATATGTCGAAGGGTTAATCTGTACATCCTGCTGGTCGGATTGAAACAAAATCCTCTTCTTCCTCGTAATTGCAAATGCCTGTGTTCAACGGAGTCTTGGTTACAAAGAGCTGTACATAATTCAAAATCTGGAAAATCTTTGATACATTCGTAGTAAATATTTAACAAACCTTGCACGGTTTGAATAATACCATGAAAACAAGGGGGTTTTGTTCTTTCATTTTATTTTTGTTAACCATGGTCCAATTCTTTGAAGATTCCAAAAATAATCTTAATTTCACTTCTGCTTCTGGATTCCTGTGGGATAGTGGACGTTTAAAAGGTTGTTTTGAAATGAATAAATAGTACGACCTATGTCTTCGAGTATAATCCTATTCTTGATCTTCCCGATTCGCCAGCAACTCTGACAGCACAAGCAACTCGTCGCCCTAATAACTGGAAAGTTCTTTTAAAATTCATAGCTTGAAAGTTATTCGGAAAAAAATAACTTTCATCTAAATGTGTCAATAATTGTGATTGGCTGTTCTTGTCTAACTCCCAGGTATTTTTTATGTCATTGAAGTCGACAATTACGTTGTTTCCGTCATAAATTTGTTTATGGGTCCTTAATTGATATGCTAATCTTTTAATTAAGTGAGGCCAATCGTAAATAGCAATATAATTTTGTCCAATTAAAGTAAATTCCGGATCTATTGATATTGCACCCAAGGAAGAAATAGCTTTGACATTGTATTCTACTTGATCGCATACTATAGTTATAACGACAGCCTTCGCATCGCGCAATTTGGGAAGCAAAATTGATAATAAATTAATTAAGTCTTCGGAATTAAATCCTAAAACTGTAAAAATATAGCCAACTATTTCTCTCCATGGGTTTTTGGCATTGATGCTGTCCAAACAATATAATAGTGCATCTGTTGCAAGAACATCTTGTCTACCCAATGGACCTAAATCAACTATCCTCCAATGACGTCGTATTTTTTCGAATATTCTTAATTTTTTTTTTCATTTCGTCAAATTTAAGGCAACACAATTTTTCTTCACATGAGAGTTTACTTAAACTGGATTCCAATGACTTAAAAATTCTGTCATCAAATCCTGGCTCCACCGAATATTCTGCAATCCATCTTCGCACGGTTGATTCAGCAGGCATTTTCAGACCACCTACTCTTAATCTACAATATCCGGAAGCTGAGTGGTAATACATTATCTTTGCTAGATTCTTCTGGTCATTTGGATACGGTAAAGTAATATTATGTAATTGCATTTTGACCATACTACGTGCTAATGGCTCAAAGCACTCATTATCATCTAAAAATTGATCTACAGAATTTAGATTGTTATCCTTTAATGTTTTATATCTTCTGTTTAATCTAAACAGCTTGTGATTACTACTTTTAGCATCTAATTTTAAATTTCTGCATTTTTCTTTCAAATTAGCAATTATTTTTACAGAATTTATACTGGCTGATCTTTTTAATAGCTTTTTTATCTTCTATTTATTACTATTTTTTACAGATACGTTATCAAACAGTTGTGCAGTTTCATTAACAGCAATATTATCATCTACATCTCCTTACTGATTAATCATTTCCTCATCTTCATTCTCTTGGCTGTCAAAACAAAAGATTTCTTTAGCTGATTTGTATGTTTTGCTAAAATTGGTTACTGTAAAATCTTCACTCTCATCTTCAATAGTATCTGTATTTAAAATATCTGTTGCGCATTCTAAATTTGACGTAATATCTGGAATGCTATTATTCATCTGTGTTTCTTGCCAATTTATTGGGATTGAATTTCTACATAATCTTGACTTATCTTGATTTTTAAAATCTTCAGGTTTAAAATGTAGTCCACACAATCCTGTTCGTCTCAGGGAATTGTGTGACCAATATTTTATATTTTTATTTCCTGAAATAAATTATTTTATAAAAAAATTCTATTAAATGTAAGAAAAATACAACATTTAATTTTCGAGAATATATCTATAGTAAAATCAAATTAGCTTCAAAAACCGGGTTTCAGGCAGGTTGCTCGGAACTGCAAGTTTTTTTTAATACCTAAATATTTACGGTCCGGCTCGTGACAGAACAGGGTCTAAATTGAATTTGTTTATAACAAAAAGCAATTTTTTTTAATCATCTACGATGAAATGCACCCTTTTTATTTATAAAAATCTGTGGCATGGTATTTTATTAACTGTCGGAGACCTGGTTTTTTTTAAGGGCCAATATTTGGCACATTATTTTTATACCCAGTATATTTGTAAATATATACTGAATACGGTTTTTTTTTATCACCGTATTTCGACTTTGAATTCGTCGCTTTAACTTGACGCTATATTTTTAAAATATAATAATTGTTTATTACAAAGTTAGTGAAGGACATTTAATATTCTTTTTCTTTGTCTTATTTTTATTTTATTTTTTTATTTCAATATTATATAATAACAAATTTGTTTATACAAATTTTCAATACTGAAAAAGGATATCATGTACTTTTCTTCTTTGTCTTATTGTTTACTTCTTGCCCGTATCAAATAATTTAAATCAGTTTTTATTCAACTCAAGAGTCTAATACACGTAGTCTAACGATACAAGTCTAACTACAGCACTCTAACAAAATGAGTCTTCGTTGACATCACCAAATTATTATCATAGCATAATTGTTATATATTGTACTTTGAATATTTCTTTTGATACAATTCAAAATGAGTCTTTTTGGAGATTGTCAAATGGATATCATCTAATAATTATTTTATGTTTGACTTAAAAATTTTTTTTTGGCACAATTTAAAATCACATATCTGAAATAAAAATCATTAATTCATTTTACTTTGGTATTTTAAACAAAAGTCGTATTCACCAGGTAGGTCAAAATCTTTAATTATTAACAATAGCGTACTTGTTTGGGAATTATTTTCCTAACTTAGATGGATGCTAAAACTTTGGGGTCCCTTATAAGTGAGTTTCGTAATAAATCTTGTATCGGCTTATTACGTATATTTTTATATTAATTTATTTATTTATGTGAATCTATTGTGTGAACTTTTTGTATAACGTAATTTTTTGATTACTTTTTTTTAGTAATTTTATGGAACCAATAATCAATTTATACGATTATTAATCGTATATTAATCACGATTATTAACCAGATATTTTCTTTAAACATATTCATTTGCATGATGTGTTATCCGGGATTGTATAATTTCGTTTAATTATCATGTGCTTTTTTAACTTTCAATTATTTTATTTAGTTTAGCAGTGGTATATTTTAGTTATATTATGTTCACATGAGATTCAGATTATTTTATTTGTCCTGTCAATTCGATTCAATTCATTTATTTATTTTTCTTTATATTCTAGTTATTAACCACTTACAATTTTTCAAATTGTTTTTACATATATTATACGAATATTGTCCATAAATTTTGTTTAAAAAAATAACTTTTAATAGATACGTTTGTATTTAAAAATTAATGTTGTTTGTGAAGAACACACACATTTTTTTTAAATAAAAATAAATGATTGTAAACAACATAGATGGCTTTAATTGTCAATAAATATATAATACAGTTTGTAACGATACGCATGTATCTGTTGAATACTTCCATAATTATTATAGATTTTTTTTATGAGTTACAATTACTTCCATAATTGTTATATCTTATTTGAGTTACAATAAATACTATGGATTTATATATATTATTATTGATTGTTTGATTACATAATTAGTCGTTATTGATTTTCTTTATATTTCAGTGAACAAGTATTGTACTAAGGGTAACACGGGCCCAGCACATTTTTGGGTGTTGGTTTGTTATCGATGCTCATTTACTTTCGAGTGTGGATTCTACATCCACACTCTGGTACATTGATGATTAACTACCTACTCAATATATATATATATATATATATATATATATATATATATATATATATATATATATATATATATACATATATATATATAAATATGTTTATATATATATATAAACATATATATATATATATATATATATATATATATATATATATATCAGTTTGATGTATATAGATTTATTCCAGTTGTTGTAGATATATTTTGCGACAACTGTAATTTGTTTCCACACACTTAATTATGTGATTGTTGTTCAACGGGAACATAATATATTTGATATTTTCTTGAATTGTATTGAATAATATTTTTCAATATCTGAGTGTTTAACTCTGCTATATCAAAATTGAAAGTGATTCAATTTTGATTTCCTCAAGTCAGCGCTTAACTTTCGAGTGTGGGTTGGACATCCACACTCGAATTCTGGGCTCATCCAAAAAAAAATAATAATTTTTTTTTGCTATCATATGATAGCAGAGAGAAAGCTTTTACAATTACTGTTCACTCGATCTGAAATTAGATTTTGCTAGTTTGTGTAAGAATAAATAAATAGGTAAACTAGTTATTTAGTTGTATTTTTCGTATTTAATAATTGAATTGACAGTCCATTTCATTATTTAATATATTCTATTTCCCTTTTCTTAATATTATTCTGTTTTAACATGCCAATAACTACACGTGCTCATAGTCTGGAAAGAATGATGCTATTCCGCAGCAAAGCTCAAGTGATGATATAATAGGATCACCCACAGCAGATGACATCTTCAATACACCAAGTGCAACTTCAGCTGTTAATATGGCGGCAATCACAATCCAAGTCACGACAACCAGCCAAATACTCAATGGATCTGCAATACAAATAGCAAATATTCAAGCCACCATCTCGCAACAAAACCAGCAGATAAGTCAACTAACAAATGTCCTTTCTAATCTAGCCACTAATGCATCAATCAATACCACAGTTTTTAGTCGTAACAATTCGACGCAATCAAATTTTTTTGCTAAAACCAGTATCGACTCCTTTTTAAATAAAGTGACGATTCAGGATATTTCTTCGCCTGAAGATATTATCAAGTTTATTACTGACACTCAACATTTAATTGATATTAACATTCTACCTCTAAATATATTAATGAAATCTATGATTAATAGGTGTTCAAGTATGCGCAGGAATTCTGGGCTGATTGTATTGCACAATCACTATCCTGGTCGGATATTAAAAATAAACTATTGGAAATTTATATTCCTCCTTTAACGAAACAAATATTAGTTGATAAATTAGTACGTATTCAACCCGAATCTCAAAATTCTCCATGCACGCGGCATCGATTATTAAATTTTCCAAAATTTTGTTAACTGATTTGACCGAAGCTCAAATTATAGAAATTATTTTCGCTCATGCAAATAAAGCAATCTTAACAATTATTGGATTGAATCCAATTCCAAACACTTATAATGAACTATACAAATTAATTACCAAAATTGAGGAGATTCAATCACGTATTATTCCTCTTACCTCAAATAATCCTTTAGCAGATCAAGGCAATTCGTCAATAACTAAAAACAAATATTTTTGCGCATATTGTAAAGCAACAAACCACACTATATCGCATTGCATAAAGAGACAGAATAGGGAAAAGTCAATTTTTGAAAATGCTCAGAATCCAAAAAACTCGAAGTAGACCCTAAATTTTATATTTTCTCTCAAACATTAAATTCCTCATCTTTACCAACCCAAACTATTTTCATTGAGGGCATCCTGTATTAACACTTTTTGATTCCGGATCGACCTTAAATGCAATTCAATTTAAAACTTTAAAAAAATTACAATGTTTAAATTCTAATATTGTCATTAAAAAAACGGATCAAACTATTTCGCTTCCAGGAAATAATTTTTTGAAATGTTCCACAATTGTCGACTTACATTTCAAACTTCATAAGTTTTCATGGACTCAAACGTTTCATATAATTGACAATCTACCGTTTGAAGTCATTTTAGGTGTTACGACGCTCAGAAATTGTAATATTATTTTAGATTTTTTTAAATCTATAATTACCTTTCATCACGATACAAGCGTAGAAATACCCTTTTCAGGTTTTAATAATTCTAATCGAATTATTAATACGATTTGTAAGGCTAAAATCCAAATGAACTCTAAACACACCAAACTACAGGATACTCTGTAAAAAAATACAGTTCCATTTTTTCTAATATTCCGGGTCGAGCTAAAAATTATGAATATCGAATCAAACTAAAAGATGATATTCCTGTAAATAAAACTGTGTTTTTTGTTAAACAGAAGGATGACTCTTACAGATTAGTTGCCGAATACAGATTCTTGAATAAACACATTGATTTTGATCCAATGAGTTCAGCTAACATGGCTCATATATTAGCCAGTCTTGGTTCTTCAAAAGTGTTCAGTCTTTTGGACATGAAATCCGCGTTTCATCAAATTAAATTGTCTGATGACACGAAACATGTCACAGCAATTGTAACACAGTACGGAATGTATGAATATGAAGTATGTCCTTTTGGTTTGTCCGTATCGTCGCAAGCATTGGTTAGATTTCTTAACGCTAGCCTGGCCGAATTTCGACATAAATTTCTCCTGATTTATTATGACGATTTAATAGTTCATTCACCTGATATTGATTCACATTTGAATCATCTGAGCTTGTTATTTGCTAAAATTATAAACCATATTTTGACAAAATGGAAACCCGACTTCAAAAATAAAATATTCTATAACAAAAAATGCACTAAAAAGTAAAAAAATAATTGCATATTCTTGTGCCAATTTTAGTTCACCTAAGCTAAAATTTTTAAATATATATGTACAATTATTGTTATTTTTGGAGGCGGTGTCAGCATAGAGAAATTCACATAATTTTTGGACACCGCCTCCAAAAATAACAATAATTGTACATATATATTTAAAAATTTTAGCTTAGGTGAACTAAAATTGGCACAAGAATATGCAATTATTTTTTTACTTTTTAGTGCATTTTTTGTTATAGAATATTTTATTTTTGAAGTCGGGTTTCCATTTTGTCAAAATATGGTTTATTTCTCGCTTTTTAGTGACTTTGAAGTTCTATAACTAGTTTTATTTGTCTAAATATGGGTAGACCTACTAAACGGCTTACTAATTTTTAATGAATTTTTTTATCACATTTTTTTTTTACCCGTTTTTTTTTTTTTTTAATTTTAAGAGCATTTTTTTATAACAGATTTTCAATTTTATTTACATGCATTTTGTTTTTTTTTTGTAAAAATTTTTTTTTTTGGGGTCGGTTTTTTTTTTGTAAAAATATTTTTTGAAGTCGGTTTTTAAAAAAATTTTCTTATTTTCCCATTATGAATGAGTATACCCTTTCAAAAAAAAAAAAAAATTTCGCAGAAATCGGTTATCACATATAAAATGAGGATTTTCCTCGATTTTCCGGGGATCCCCTCATCAGAATGCGATTTGGTGCCAATGGGACCAATGGGAAACCAAACCCTTTAAAACAAAAAAACAAAAATTCAAAATCGGTTCATAAATGTCGGAGTTCTAAGGTGACACACATAAAAAAAAAAAAAAAAAAAATACAGACGAATTGAGAACCATCCTTTTATGAAGTCGGGTTAAAAATATAATAATTGTTTATTACAAAGTTAGTGAAGGACATTTAATATTCTTTTTCTTTGTCTTATTATTTTTTTTTTTTTCAGTATTATATAATAACAAATTTGTTTATACAAATTTTCAATATTGAAAAAGGATATCATGTACTTTTCTTCTTTGTCTTGTTGTTTACTTCTTGTCGGTATCAAATAATTTAAATCAGTTTTTATTCAACTCAAGAGTCTAATACACGTAGTCTAACGATACAAGTTTAACTACAGCACTCTAACAAAATGTGTCTACGTTGAATTCACCAAACTACTATCATAGCATAATTGTTATATATTGTACTTTGAATATTTCTTTTTGATACATTTTAAAATGAGTCTT
Organism: Nineta flava; assembly: GCA_963920215.1. Classification (NCBI taxonomy): domain Eukaryota; kingdom Metazoa; phylum Arthropoda; class Insecta; order Neuroptera; family Chrysopidae; genus Nineta; species Nineta flava. Next base: position 78,604,508 of record OY986040.1, read on the forward strand.
TTTTGGCACAATTTAAAATCACATATCTGAAATAAAAATCATTAATTCATTTTACTTTGGTATTTTAAACAAAAGTCGTATTCACCAGGTAGGTCAAAATCTTTAATTATTAACAATAGCGTACTTGTTGTTTGGGAATTATTTTCCTAACTTAGATGGATGCTAAAACTTTGGGGTCCCTTATAAGTGAGTTTCGTAATAAATCTTGTATCGGCTTATTACGTATATTTTTATATTAATTTATTTATTTATGTGAATCTATTGTGTGAACTTTTTGTATAACGTAATTTTTTGATTACTTTTTTTTAGTAATTTTATGGAACCAATAATCAATTTATACGATTATTAATCGTATATTAACCACGATTATTAACCAGATATTTTCTTTAAACATATTCATTTGCATGATGTGTTATCCGGGATTGTATAATTTCGTTTAATTATCATGTGCTTTTTTAACTTTCAATTATTTTATTTAGTTTAGCAGTGGTATATTTTGGTTATATTATGTTCACATGAGATTCAGATTATTTCATTTGTTAGGCTAGAATAACTTTTGTTAATTTAGCTTTTTGTTTTTACATATAACTGTCAATTCGATTCAATTCATTTATTTATTTTTCTTTCATATTATATTCTAGTTATTAACCACTTAAAATTTTTCAAATTGTTTTTACATATATTATACGAATATTGTCCATAAATTTTGTTTAAAAAAAATAACTTTTAATAGATACGTTTGTATTTAAAAATTAATGTTGTTTGTGAAGAACACACACATTTTTTTTAAAATAAAAATAAATGATTGTTAACAACATAGATGGCTTTAATTGTCAATAAATATATAATACAGTTTGTAACGATACGCATGTATCTGTTGAATACTTCCATAATTATTATAGATTTTTTTTGTGAGTTACAATTACTTCGATAATTGTTATATCTTTTTTGAGTTACAATAAATATTATGGATTTATATATATTATTATTGATTGTTTGATTATATAATTAGTCGTTATTGATTTTCTTTATATTTCAGTGAACAAGTATTGTACTAAGCTTACGATCCACTATATCCTACCATAACACGGGCCCAGCACATTTTTGGGTGTTGGTTTGTTATCGATGCTCTTTTACTTTCGAGTGTGGATTCAACATCCACACTCTGGTACATTGATGATTAACTTCCTCCTCAATATATTATTGGGAATTTTATATATATATATATATATATATATATATATATATATATATATATATATATATATATATCAGTTTGATGTATATAGATTTATTCCAGTTGTTGTAGATATATTTTGCGACAACTGTAATTTGTTTCCACACACTTAATTATGTGATTGTTGTTCAACGGGAACATAATCACATTTGATATTTTCTTGGATTGTATTGAATAATATTTTTCAATATCTGAGTGTTTAACTCTGCTATATCAAAATTGAAAGTGATTCAATTTTGATTTCCTCAAGTCAGCTATTTACTTTCTAGTGTGGATTAGACATCCACACTCGATTTCTGCCCTGATCTATTTTAATAAAATACAAGGTATATATCAATACAAGGTATATTTAGTTTAGTCCCTACATTGTAACGCTTGAAAATATTAATCCTTGACAAAAATGCTTCACAAAGATATTCATAAAATGGCCTAATTCGGCCATTTTCACATGTCCGTCCGTCCGTCTGCTTGTGAAGCCGATAACTCATAAACGAAAAGAGATAACGAGCTGAAAATTTTTGTGTGTGTTCTAGACTATAAAAGTAAGGTCAAGTTCGTTAATGGGCAAAATCGGAAAGTGTTTCCTCCCGCCAGGTGGGAAAATTATATCTTTGAAACCGTAAGAGATAGAAAAAAAATTATTTGACAAAAAATCTTCTTCTCTTTAAAGTAAACAACTTTTGTTTGAAAACTTTATTCATAAACTTAACAGTTTTTTCATAATTTGTTCTCAAAGTTGAAAATGAGACTAAGTTGAAAATGAGTCGATCGATGACGGGCACATGTACAAACATAACATACATCAAATAGTATTGTTTTTATGTTTATTTCTGGTTTGTAAACCAGGTGTATACACTATGTTTAGTTTACATCTTCGTATAGTAGATCTCCCACGAGTATGAGAGAGTACATATGTATACATTAAGCAATGTGTGTGAGAAGGAGGTCTTATAGGTTTGATAAACAAGCATGTATTTTTTCAATTTTTAGCGAATTTGTTCCAAAGGAAATCAGTTATTGTTTTTGTACCAAAGTTGTAGAAAATCATGTTTGCTACAATTAATTACCTTATTATTATTCTCAAAGTTTAATGTGTACGGAGAGATTTACAATTTTAACTTTCAATATTAAATTATAAATATGTCTGTAAATATTAGTGTAACAGAAAAAATGATAAGAAACAAAATTACATTAAAACTTAGTACCTACAACTTTACTCCTTATAAATTTTTCGATTTTTCAAATATTACGGGATATATGCCAAATTTTGTGTTTCTCTTCCCTTTAAACCCCCCTTTTCCCTTGTCTGATTTTACCCATTAACGAACTTGACTTTTTTAATTCCAAAAGCCAAATCAATCAATTTAGGAACTGCTTTGCCTACTCTTGGTCAACATAATGAATATTGTTTTCTAAATGTTTATCGGAAAGCGAATTTCGCGAATCTGATTTTATATGTTTCATTAATATTTTATACAAAGAGATCAATAAGGGAGTGTTTTTTAAACCCAATTGTAGTTTAGACTTTAGTATGGGATCACAACTTTTGACTTTATTTATTTCCGATATATCAAGATAGAAAGTACTTAATTATTGTCGACCTGTCTCTAGTGAAAATTTGAATAGTTTAAAGTTTATATTAAGTTTTTTTAAATTGAAAATATATGTTTGTAAAATACATCGTTTGACATCAGTTTATTATTTCTGTCAATATCGCGGGTGTGTTCAAAAAAATCTAATGTAACCAGATTGTTTTATTTTCCACGAAATGATGAGAGAGCAGCTATTTGGGTAGAAAGATCAGACACGTAAATATAATTTAAAATAATATAATATGGATTGTTCTGTTTTTATTTTTTTATATAGTTATAGTTCAAAATCGTTTAAATTAGCTCACTTCCTTAATCTTGTCGTGGCTACATAATTAAAGTGCTTTCCAAGCGTTCGAACAGCCCGCAATTCGAATCCCGTGGTAAGCGTACAGTTTTTTTCTTTTAACACACATAAATTTAAATTTTTTTAGATAATTAAATTTCTGAATTCTTGAAAATTTTCAATTTCATTTCATTTTTGTAATAAATTAATATATAAATTGTTTATAGAATATTTTTAAGATCTGAATCCCAAAATAAAAATGTGTTTATCGTGCGCAAATCCATTAAAATTTGCATTCATTTTTTTTAGTTATTTGTTGTTGCTTTTTCATTACTAAAATCTTTTTTTTTATGTTAAAAGTTAATAAAAACTTATTTATTAATTGTTAAGAATTTGATTTACCATATAAGTAGCTTTCTTCGAAGTAGAATATTATTCAAATTTATATTAAAAAAAAAACAAATGAGCCCATGAACAGCTAACGCGAGTAAATTAACGCGGAGTGCAAGCAAGTTAATGCGAAGCGTTACTAAATCAACGCATAGCGTTGGTAAACGCAAAGAGATTACCAACGCGAAACGTAAGCTAAAGCGAACCGTAAGTCTGCCAACGCGAAGCGTTGTTCAATGACAAGCGTTAGTTATTCAAAGCGAAGCGTCAGTGATTCGCCAAGCGTGATGTCACGCAAATCGTTAACCAACGCGAAGCGTAGGTCAATTAGAAAGCCGCGAAAGTAGCGATATATATATACATATTTATATATATATATATGTATATATATATATATATATATATATATATATATATAAATATGAATATATATAAATATGTGTATATATCTATATATATATGTATATATATATATATATATATATATATATATATATATATATATAAATATGAATATATATAAATATGTGTATATATCTATATATATATGTATATATATATATATATATATATATATATCGCTATATATATATATATATATACGTTGCCTTATTTTAACGCTTAGCGTCAAAAAACGATCGCGTTGAATACCTAACGCTGCCAAACCAACGCATCAAGTTGAGTGATCACCAATTTGTGGTGATTTCGACTTTGAATTCACCGCTTTAACTTGACGGTATATTTTTAAAATATAGTAATTGTTTATTACAAAGTTAGTGAAGGACATTTAATATTCTTTTTCTTTGTCTTATTTTTATTTTATTTTTTTTATTTCAATATTATATAATCCGACCAAAAACATAAATGTAAGAAAGGGCCGAGTTTTCGGGAAAATCCTTAATGTAATAGTTCCTTCTTAAAAAGTGATGATATGGAAGAAAGGACCGAACTATTTACAAAGTAAATAGCTCTAGACTTCATATAATAGTTGCTTCTTAAAAAGTGATGATATGGAAGAAAGTACCGAGCTATTTACAAAGTAAATAGCTCTAGACTTCAAATAATAGTTGCTCTTTGAAAAGTGATGATATCCCATTAAAGAGCCGAGCTATTTACAAAATAAATAGCTCGGTAAACTATTAACTAAAAAAATTAATGAGGGGTAAATTGATTAAATGTAAGAAAAAATTTGGTTGAAATTTATTTCGTAAGTTTTCCCTTAGTATGTTTTTAAAATTTTATATAACGCGGCAAGTTTTAAAATATTTCAAATCATCAGGAAAAATAACTTGCCGCGTTATATAAAATTTTAAAAACATACTAAGGGAAAACTTACGAAATAAATTTCAACCAAATTTTTTCTTACATTTAATCAATTTACCCCTCATTAATTTTTTTAGTTAATAGTTTACCGAGCTATTTACTTTGTAAATAGCTCGGCTCTTTAATGGGATATCATCACTTTTCAAAGAGCAACTATTATTTGAAGTCTAGAGCTATTTACTTTGTAAATAGCTCGGTCCTTTCTTCCATATCATCACTTTTTAAGAAGCAACTATTATATGAAGTCTAGAGCTATTTACTTTGTAAATAGTTCGGTCCTTTCTTCCATATCATCACTTTTTAAGAAGGAACTATTACATTAAGGATTTTCCCGAAAACTCGACCCTTTCTTACATTTATGTTTTTGGTCGGATATCAATCCTTTTTGTAAGGCTTAAATATACGAAGCCGAAGGCTTCGCACAAAACGCTACGCGTTTTGTTACTCTTCACGTATGCTTTGCGTTTCTTTACGCTTCGCGATACTTTACTCTTTTTAGATTCACATATACAAAGGAGACCGCTTCGCGTTATGTAACGTCAACTGGCTCTGCTCGCTTTTTGAAAGGCTTAAACATCAATATAGTATGGTTGTTATATAATAATAGTGACAATGAGAAATCAAACCCTTTAAAACAAAAAATTCTAAATCGGTTCATAAATAACGGAGTTCTGAGGTAAAACAATTAAATGTGTAACACTTGTATGTTTATTGTATAGAATCTCATATATGTTAGGTATTGACCAACAGTATAATAGAAATGTCTTAGAAATTCTCCACCAAATGCAAAAAACCCCATCTTGCTACCATGAATAGAACTTTAGGGGGTTGTTTTCCCATCTTTTTTGGGAGTGGTGAGGAAAAGTTTTAAGTTTTTCTAATTACCTTCTTAATTTGTAGCTATTAAGCGTCGAATGCAAAACACCACATCTTTCTGACATGTATAGAAGAAAGAGGGTGCTTTTAGGGGTGTTTTTTCCATTTGTGAATGGTTGCGATTGGAAAATTTACTCTAATAAAATAATCCTGTTATTTTAATCCAGTTCCACGTTGAATAAAAATAACCGTCCGTTCAAACATGAAAAGGGCAGTTTTAGGGGTGTTTTTCCTCTTTTTGGGGATTGCGATGTAGGTTATGAAATTTTCGTGGTATTCTGTTAATTTGACTTTATTTTGGGTCGATTGGTGAAAATCCCATCTTTCTGCCATGAATAGAAGTTAAAAGGGTAGCTTCGGGGGTGCTTTAAAGATTTTTTTTGGGAGAAAGCGATGAAAGTTTTTAAGTTTTTTGAATAACCTTCTTAATTTGTAGCTGTTTAGCGTCGAATATAACAAACTGCATCTTCCTAGCATGTATACAAGAAAAGGGGTAGTTTTAGGGGTGTGTTTCCCATTTGCGAAGGGTAACGATGGAAAAATTTACGGTTTTAAAAAAATTCTATAATTTTAAACTCGGTCCACGTCGAATGAAAAAAACCTGATCTTTCTAACAGGAATAGAAGTGAAAAAGGCAGTTTAATGGGTGTTTTTTCGGAGGTTTCCGATGTAGGTTATGAAATTTTTCAAAGTAATCTGTTAACTTGACTTTAAAAAGAAAATCCCATCTCTCTATAATAATTGATCAATACAAAATATAATAAAAAAGTTAAAATAAGAATATAAATTAATTTTATTACAAAATTACAAAAAAAAATCTGTACACAATGGTCACTCATCCAATTACTGATTTTAACTAATGTTGCTTAACTTTTATATGCTATATGCCAACTGCTGTATACAACAAGCCAATTCACTACTATAGGTTAAAGAAGAAGTTTTTAGTCATAATATAGTTCATTGTGTTTTCTACATGGGTGTTCAGTTTTAAATGGTCTAATTTAATCAATATTAAAATACCTAAGTGTCATCCAATCAGATAGAACTCTATAAAAATATCAACGAATAAGATAAATATATGCGTTCTAATGCTAATTTAATTAAAACGAAAATTGTAAAAATTTCCTTTTTTCCGATACAAATTTCCAGTTTTCGCAATTTTCCCGTCGGTTTGGGTACTACAGTTACCTACATGCCAAATATCAACTTTACAGCATATCTGGAAGTATCGTAGAATATTGATCTATTAGTTACCAAGAATTGTAGGCGTTCCCGCGAATTCTGCGTTTTTGAAGTGAAATAACTTTTTAACGGTTAATTCGTTAACGTTGATTGAAAAAACTGTTTCTTATAATTCCGTAAAGTATCTATATTCGAAATATCAACACTGTAGCTCTTTTCGTTCAAAAGATACAGCACCTAAAAAACGACGCTAAATTAAGGTGTAGTAATAGCACTGTAGTGAAAAGTCCGAATGTCTCCCTTAAATCTCGGCCTTATATAATAACAAATTTGTTTATACAAATTTTCAATACTGAAAAAGGATATCATGTACTTTTCTTCTTTGTCTTATTGTTTACTTCTTGCCGGTATCAAATAATTTAAATCAGTTTTTATTCAACTCAAGAGTCTAATACACGTGGTCTAACGATACGAGTCTAACTACAGCACTCTAACAAAATGAGTCTTCGTTGACATCACCAAACTACTATCATAGCATAATTGTTATATATTGTACTTTGAATATTTCTTTTGATACAATTTAAAATGAGTCTTTTCGGAGATTGTCAAATGGATATCATCTAGTAATTATTTCATGTTTGACTTAAAAATTTTTTTTTTTTTTGGCATAATTAAAAATCACATATCTGAAATAAAAATCATTAATTCATTTTACTTTGGTATTTTAAACAAAAGTCGTATTCACCAGGTAGGTCAAAATCTTTAATTATTAACAATAGCGTACTTGTTGTTTGGGAATTATTTTCCTAACTTAGATGGATGCTAAAACTTTGGGGTCCCTTATAAGTGAGTTTCGTAATAAATCTTGTATCGGCTTATTACGTATATTTTTATATTAATTTATTTATTTATGTGAATCTATTGTGTGAACTTTTTGTATAACGTAATTTTTTGATTACTTTTTTTTAGTAATTTTATGGAACCAATAATCAATTTATACGATTATTAATCGTATATTAACCACGATTAATAACCAGATATTTTCTTTAAACATATTCATTTGCATGATGTGTTATCCGGGAATGTATAATTTCGTTTAATTATCATGTGCTTTTTTAACTTTCAATTATTTTAATTAGTTTAGCATGTGGTATATTTTGGTTATATTATGTTCACATGAGATTCTTGTTAGGCTATAATAACTTTTGTTAATTTAGCTTTTTGTTTTTACATATAACTGTCAATTCGATTCAATTCATTTATTTATTTTTCTTTCATATTATATTCTAGTTATTAACCACTTACAATTTTTCAAATTGTTTTTACATATATTATACGAATATTGTCTATAAATTTTGTTTAAAAAAAATAACTTTTAATAGATACGTTTGTATTTAAAAATTAATGTTGTTTGTGAAGAACACACACATTTTTATACCCAGTATATTTGTTAATATACAAGGTATATTAAGTTTAGTCCCGACTTTGTAACGCTTGAAAATATTAACCCTTGACAAAAATGCTTCACAAATGTATTCAATTGCCTAAATCGGCCATTTTGTCATGTCCGCCTGTGAACCCGATAACTCAAGAACAAAAAGAGATAACGAGCTGAATTTTTTTTTGTGTGTTCTAGAGCAAAATAGTAAGGTCAAGTTCGTTAATGGGCAAAATCGGAACATGTTTCTCCCCACTAGGAGGGGGGGAAATATCCGTCTTTGAAACCGTAAGAGAGAAAAAAAATTTGTTTATAAAAAATCTTCTTTATAAAATAATCAACTTTTGTTTGAAAAATTTTTCCATAAACTCAATAGTTTTCTCATAATTTGTGCACAAAGAGCAAATAAGAGGGGGGAATTAGACATCTTTGAAACCGTAAGAGATAGAAAAAAATTTTCTCTACAAAAAATCTTATTCTCTTTAAAATAAACAACTTTTGTTTGAAAACTTTTTTCATTTACTCAACAGTTTTCTCAAAGTTGAAAAAAAGGAGATATTCAATTGATAGGCGAATGAATGCATGGTCTCCATGGACCCGTAGGTATACATAACTGTACATACTATTTTTATACCCTGTATATTTAAATATACAAGGTATATTATGTTTAGTCCCGTCTTTGTAACGCTTGAAAATATTAATCTTTGACAAAAATGCTTCACAAAGGTATTCATAAAATGGCCTAATTCTGCCTAATTCGTCTGTCCATTTGTCTGTGAACACGATAACTTAAGAACAAAAAGAGATAACGAGCTGAAAATTTTTGTGTGTGTAGAGCAAAATGTAAGGTCAAGTTCGTTAACGGGCAAATTCGGAATGTGTTTCCCCCCGCCAGGGAGGAAAAATTATATCTTTGAAACCGTAGGAGGAAGAAAAAAAAAAAATATATATATATATATATATATATATATATATATATATATATTAATATATATATATATTTATACATCTATATATATATATATATATATATAAAATATATATATATAGATGTATAAATATATATATATATATATATATATATATATATATATATATATATATAAATCTATATATATATATAAATATATATATATATATATATATATAAATAAAATCTTTTTTTTTCAAATAATTCTTTGCTAGAATTATAATTTATATATATATATATATGTATATATATATATGTATATATATATGTATATATATATATATATGTATATATATATGTATATATATATATATATCGCTACTTACGCGACTTTCTATTGCTTTGACTATTGACTATTGTTTCGCGTTGATGGACTAACGCTGCCAAACCACCGCTTCAAGTTGAGTAATCACCACTTCGCGTAACTAACGTCAACTGACGCTTCCCATGCACTAACGTTTCGCATTGACCAACGTTTCCCGTTCACTGACTTACGGTTCGCTTAAGCTTACGCTACGCTTTGAGCTTAACAACGCTTAGCGTTGAGTTGCTTACGCTCCGCATTAACTTTCTCTTCGGGTTAACAAGTGCTTCATGTTGATTGACGCTTCGAGTTGACCTAACGCTTCCTATTGATCAACGCTTCTCATTGACTAACGAATCGCTATAGCTTGCGTATCGCGTTGGTTAACGCTTTGCGTTAACCAACGCTGTACGTTGATTAACTAACGCTTTGCGTAGGCTGACATACGGTTCGCGTTAACTTTCGTTTCGAGTTGGTTCATGCTTTTCGTTGGGTAACGATTCGCGTGAAATCACGCTTCGCGAATCACTGACACTTCGCTTTGGATAACTAACGCTTCTCATCGGCCAACGCTTTGCGTTGGCTGACTTACGGTTCCCACCAACGGTGCGCGGTGACCTAACACTTCCTATTAACTAACGCTTCGCGTTGGCTAACTAACGTTTTACTTAAGCTTACGTTTCGCGTTGACCTAACACTTCCTATTAACTAACGCTTCGCGTTGGCTGACTTACGGTTCGCTTTAGCTTACGTTTCGCGTTGATTTTCTAACGCTTCGCGTTGACCTGATACTTTCTATTGACTTAACGCTTTGCATTATTTAACGATTCGCGTGAAACCACGCTTCGCGAATCACTGACGCTTCGCTTTGAATAAATAACGTTTCTCATTAACCAACGCTTCGCGTTGGCTGAATAACGGTTCGCTTTACCAAACGTTTCACGCTGGCAAACGCTTAGCGTTAACCAACAGATCGCGTTGATTTAATAACGCTTCGCGTTGACTTAACACTTCCTATTAACTAATGATGCTCATTGACCAACTGCTGCATTGACCAACTGCTTTTCGTTGAGTTTCGATTCGCGTGAAATCACGCTTCGCGAATCACTGACGCTTCGCTTTGGATAACTAAGGCTTCTCATTGGCCAACGCTTCGCGTTGGCTGAAATACGGTTCGCTTTAGCTTACGTTTCGCGTTGGTAATCGCTTTGCGTTTACCAACACTGCGCGATGACCTATCATTTCCTATTAACTAACGCTTCGCGTTGGCTAACTAACGGTTTGCTTAAGCTTACGTTTCGCGTTGACCTAACACTTCCTATTAACTAACGCTTCGCGTTGGCTGACTTACGGCTCGCTTAAGCTTACGGTTCGCGTTGGTTAACGGTTTGCGTTGTTTAACGATTCTCGTGAAATCACGCTTCGCGAATTACTGACGCTTCACTTTGAATAACTAACGCTGCTCACTAACCAACGCTTCGCGTTGGCTGTCTTAAAGTTCGCTTTAGCTTTCGTTTCGCGTTGACCTAACACTTTCTTTTGACTAACGCTTCACAATGACCAACGCTTCGCGTTGGCTGACATACGGCTCGCTTAAGCTTACGATTCGCGTTGGTTAACGTTTTGCGTTGATTAACGATTCGTGTGAAATCACGCTTCGCGAATCACCGACGCTTCGCTTTGAATAACTAACGATTAGATTAACCAACGTTTCGCGTTGGCTGACTTACGGTTCGCTTTAGCTTACGTTTCGCGTTGATTTTTTAACGCTTCGCGCTTGGCGTTTACCAACGCTTCGCGTTGACATACCGCTACGTTTTGACTAACGCTTCACATTGACCAACGCTTTGCATTGGCTGACTTACGGCTCGCTTAAGCTTACGATTCGCGTTGGTTAACGCTTTGCGTTGATTAACGATTCGTATGAAATCACGCTTCACGAATCACCGACGCTTCTTTTGAATAACTAACGATTCTCTTTAACCAACGCTTCGCGTTGGCTGACTTACGGTTCGCTTTAGCTTACGTTTCGCGTTGACCTGACACTTTCTATTGACTTACGCTTTGCGTTAATTATCGATTCGCGTGGAATCACACTTCGCGAATCACCAACGCTTCGCTTTGTATACCTAACGTTTCTCATTAACCAACGCTTCGCGTTGGCTGAATAACGGTTCGCTTTACCCAACGTTTCACGCTGGTAAACGATTAGCGTTTACCAACGCGTCGCGTTGATTTAACAACGCTTCGCGCTGACTTAACACTTCCTATTAACTAACGATGCTCAATGACCAACGCTTCGCGTTGGCTGACTTACGTCTCGCTTAAGCTTGCGGTTCGCGTTGGCTATCGTTTCTCGTTAACCAACGCTTCGCGTTGGCTGAATAACGGTTCGCTTTACCTAACGTTCCACGCTGGTAAACGCTTAGCGTTTACCAACGCTTCGCGTTGACTTTACACTTCCTATTGACTTACGATGCTCATTGACCAACGCTTCGCGTTGGCTGACTTACGGCTCGCTTAAGCTTACGGTTCGCGTTGGCTAACGCTTTCCGTTTACCAACGCTATGCGTTGATTTACTGGCGCTTCGCGTTAACTTGCTTACGCTTAGCGTTAACTTGCTTTCGCTTCACGTTAACTTTCTCTCGTTAGCTAGTGCTGTGTATCGACTGACGCTTCGCGTCTGCTAACTCTTCTCGTTGTATAACCAACGCGTGCTATCGCTTCGCGTTAACTATCGCTACGATTTAACTAACTTTTCACGTTTACTTTAAGCATTAACGATTCGAGTTGAATCACGTACGATTAGCTTTGAAAAACTATCGCTTCTCATTGACCAACGCATTGCGTTGGCTGACTTACGGTTCGCTATAGATTACGTTTCGCGTTGGTTAACGATTCGCTTAAAATCTCGCTTCGCTTTGCATAACTAACGCTTCTCATTGACCAACGCTTCGTGTTAGCTTACTTACGGTTCGCTTGAGACTAAGTTACACGTTGACATAACACTTCCTATTGACTAACGCTTCTCATTGACCAACGCTGCGCGTTGCTTTACTAACGCTTCGCGTTGACCTAACACTTTCTATTCACCTACGCCTCGCGTTGGGTGATTTGCAGTTCGCTTTAGCTTACGTTTCGCGTTGGTTAACGCTTTTCGTTGGTTAACGATTCGCGTGAAATCACGCTTCGCAAATCACTAACGCTTCGCTTCAAATAACTAACGCTTTTCATTGAACAACGCTTCGCATTGGCAGACTTACGTTTCGCTTTAGCTTACGTTTCGCGTATGTTATCGCTTTGCGTTTACCAATGTTACTAACGCTTCGTGTTAACTTGCTTACGCTCCGCGTTAATTTCCTCGCGTTAGCTAGTGCGTCGTATCGACTGACGCTTCGCGTCGGCTAACTCTTCGCGTTGTATAACTTACGCTTGCTAACGCTTCGCGTTAACTAAGGCTACGATTTGACTAACTTTTCACGCTTACTTTAAGCGTTAACGATTCGCGTGAAATCGAGCTTCGCGTTGAATCACTGACTCTCTTTGAATAACTAACGCTTCTCATTGACCAACGCTTGGCGCTTGCTGGCTTATGGTTCGCTTTAGCTTACGTTAGTTAAGGCTTTGCGTTTACCAACGCTTTCCGTCGATTTACTTAAGCTTTGCGTTGACTAACTTTTCGCTTCGCCTAACGCCTCACGTTGACCAACGCTTCGCGTTAACAGTCGCTTCGCGTTGATTAACTCAATTATATAACTCAATATTTAAACATATTAAAATCGCAAGAACATTAATATAAACTTTTTTAAATGCAAGAACATTTTTATTGTTTCAATATTAATTATTAACACAAAACAAACATTTACAAATAATTCATATTTTATAAACATTGAATAGGCAGAATTATTAGCAATTCAAACATTGATATACAACTCAGTATATACTGGGTATTCAAACAAATAACTCAGTTAGTTGTTACATTACTTGCTAACATATAAAAGGCATACTTTGCCATTGTTTAAAAAAAATGAAGTAATTTTTAGATTTTTTATTTTAATTTAAAATTTTTGCGTTTTTCGAACTTTGGGAATTTTTTTCTCGAATTCTACTAAACCGATTTTAATGTTCATGGGCTCATTTGTTTTCTTTTTTATATAGATTTGCATAATATTCTACTTCGAAGAAAGCTTATATGGTAAATTAAAACTTATATGGTAAATTAAATTCTTAACAATTAATAAATAATTTTTTATTAACTTTTAACATAAAAAAAAGATTTTAGTAATGAAAAAGCAACAACAAATAACTAAAAAAAATGAATGCAAATTTTAAAGGATTTGATATAATAATTTATATATATAATTTTAAAGGATATTCTATAAACAATTTATGTATTTATTTATTACAAAAATGAAATGAAATTGAAAATTTTCAAGAATTCAGAAATTTAATTATCTAAAAAAATTTAAATTTATGTGTGTTAAAAGAAAAAAACTGTACGCTTACCACGGGATTCGAATTGCGGGCTGTTCGAACGCTTGGAAAGCACTTTAATTATGTAGCCACGACAAGATTAAGGAAGTGAGCTAATTTAAACGATTTTGAACTATAACTATATAAAAAAATAAAAACAGAACAATCCATATTATATTATTTTAAATTATATTTACGTGTCTGATCTTTCTACCCAAATAGCTGCTCTCTCATCATTTCGTGGAAAATAAAACAATCTGGTTTCATTAGATTTTTTTGAACACACCCGCGATATTGACAGAAATAATAAACTGATGTCAAACGATGTATTTTACAAATATATATTTTCAATTTAAAAAAACTTAATCAAAACTTTAAACTATTCAAATTTTCACTAGAGATAGGTCGACAATAATTAAGTACTTCTATCTTGAAATATCGGAAATAAAGTCAAAAGTTGTGATCCCATACTAAAGTCTAAACTACAATTGGATTTAAAAAACACTCCCTTATTGATCTCTTTGTAAAAAATATTAATTGTCGGGAAAATATGTAATAAAATAATTCTATATGTTCGATCTAAAATCAACTCAATTAACCCATTCACACCTGTATGGCTGTATCAAAAATAATTTTATAGTTTTAAAATTTGTCGGTTTATCCCAAATTTTATTACCTTTCATTCATAATTTAAAAAAAAAAATATTTTATAATTTGTATAATTTTTAAATATTAGTATTTTTAGGTTTTTCCAATGCTTACGCGGAGCGTAAGCAAGTAAACGCGAAGCGTTAGTAACATTGGTAAACGCAAAGCGATAACATACGCGAAACGTAAGCTAAAGCGAACCGTAAGTCTGCCAATGCGAAGCGTTGTTCAATGACAAGCGTTAGTTATTTGAAGCGAAGCGTTAGTGATTTGCGAAGCGTGATTTCACGCGAATCGTTAACCAACGAAAAGCCAACCAACTCGAAACGTAAGCTAAAGTGAACTGCAAATCACCCAACGCGAGGCGTTGGTCAATAGAAAGTGTTAGGTCAACGCGAAGCGTTAGTAAATCAACGCAAAGCGTTGCCAAACGCTTTGCGTTTACCAATGCGGCACGTAAGCTAAAGCGAACCACAAGTTAGCCAACGCGAAGCGTTGGTCAATGAGATGCGTAAGTCAATTCGAAGTGTTAAGTCAACGCGAAGCGTTAGTAAAGCAACGCGCAGCGTTGGTAAACGCAAAGCGTTTACAAACGCGAAACGTTAGCGAAAGCGAACCGTATGTCAGCCAACGCGAAGCGTTGGTCAATGAGAAGCGTTAGTCCATAGGAAGTGTTAGGTCAACGTGTAACGTAGTCTAAAGCGAACCGTAAGTAAGCTAACACGAAGCGTTGGTCATTGAGAAGCGTTAGTTATGCAAAGCGAAGCGTCAGTGATTCGCGAAGCGAGATTTTAAGCGAATCGTTAACCAACGCGAAACGCAATCTATAGCGAACCGTAAGTCAGCCAACGCAAAGCGTTGGTCAATGAGAAGCAATAGTTATTCAAAGCTAATCGTTCGTGATTCAACGCGAAGCGTGATTTCACGCGAATCGTTAATGCTTAAAGTAAACGTGAAAAGTTAGTTAAATCATAGCGATAGTTAACGCGAAGCGAAAGCACGCGTGGGTTATACAACACAAAAAGTTAGCTGACGCGAAGCGTCAGTCGATACACAGCACTAGCTAACGAGAGAAAGTTAACGCGGAGCGAAAGCAAGTTAACGCTAAGCATAAGCAAGTTAATGCGAAGCGCTAGTAAATCAACGCATAGCGTTGGTAAACGGAAAGCGTTAGCCAACGCGAACCGTAAGCTTAAGCGAGCCGTAAGTCAGCCAACGCGAAGCGTTGGTCAATGAGCATCGTTAGTCAATAGGAAGTGTAAAGTCAACGCGAAGCGCTGGTAAACGCTAAGCGTTTACCAGCGTGAAACGTTAGGTAAAGCGAACCGTTATTCAGCCAACGCGAAACGTTGGTTAACGAGAAACGTTAGTTATTCAAAGCGAAGCGTTGGTGATTCGCGAAGTGTGATTCAACGCGAATCGATAATTAACGCAAAGCGTTAGCCAACGCGAAGCGTTGGTCAATCAGATGCGTAAGTCAATAGAAAGTGTCAGGTCAACGCGAAACGTAAGCTAAAGCGAATCGTAAGTCAGCCAACGCGAAGCGTTGGTTAATGAGAATCGTTAGTTATTTAAAACGAAGCGTCGGTGATTCGTGAAGCGTGATTTCACACGAACCGTTAATCAACGCAAAGCATTAACCAACGCGAATCGTAAGCTTAAGCGAGCCGTAAGTCAGCCAACGCGAAGCGTTGGTTAATAGGAAGTGTTGGGTCAACGCGAAACGTAAGCTTAAGCAAACCGCAAGTTAGCCAACGCGAAGCATTAGTTAATAGGAAGTGTTAGGTCACCGCGCACCGTTGGTGCGAACCGTAAGTCAGCCAACGCGAAGCGTTGGCCAATGAGAAGCGTTAGTTATCCAAATCGAAGTGTCAGTGATTCGCGAAGTGTGATTTCACGCGAATCGTTACCCAACGAAAAGCATGAACCAACTCGAAAAGAAAGTTAACGCGAACCGTATGTCAGCCTACGCAAAGCGTTAGTTAATCAACGCACAGCGTTAACCAACGCGACACAATGAGAAGCGTTGATCAATAGGAAGCGTTAGGTCAACTCGAAGCTTCAATCAACACGAAGCACTTGTTAACCTGAAGAGAAATTTACCGCGGAGCGTAAGCAACTCAACGCTAAGCGTTGTTAAGCTCAAAGCGTAGCGTAAGCTTAAGCGAACCGTAAGTCAGTGAACGGGAAACGTTGGTCAATGCGAAACGTTAGTGCATGGGAAGCGTCAGTTGACGTTAGTTACGCGAAGTGGTGATTACTCAACTTGAAGCGGTGGTTTGGCAGCGTTAGTCCATCAACGCGAAGCAATAGTCAATAGTCAAAGCAATAGAAAGTAGCGTAAGTAGCGATATATACACATATATCTATATATATATATATATATATATATATATATATATCTATATATATATATATATATATAAATATACGTATATATATATATATATATATATATATATATATATTAATATATATACATATATATATATATATATATAATGTATATAAAAATATACATGAATAAAAATTTTATAGATGATTTTTGATAGGATAGGACCTTTGAATAAACTTTTTGCAAAATTTTGACATCTGTGCGAGACCAACTATTTTTTTGAAAAAGAAAATCACTTAAACCTTGACCTTATATATACACCTGGTTAACAAAACTGAAGTAAACAATACTATTTGGTGTATGTTATGTTTGTACATGTGCCCGTCTTCGATCCACTCATTTTCAACTTTAATCAACTTTAAGCACAAATTTTGAAAAAACGGTTGATTTTATGAAAAAAGTTTTCAAACAAAAGTTGTTTATTTTAAAAAGAAGTAGATTTTTTGGTTACAATTTTTTTTCTTCCTCCTACGGTTTCAAAGATATAATTTTTCCTCCCTGGCGGGGGGAAACACATTCCGAATTTGCCCGTTAACGAACTTGACCTTACATTTTCCTCTACACACACAAAAATTTTCAGCTCGTTATCTCTTTTTGTTCTTGAGTTATCGTGTTCACAGACAAATGGACAGACGAATTAGGCATAATTAGGCCATTTTATGAATACCTTTGTGAAGCATTTTTGTCAAAGATTAATATTTTCAAGCGTTACAAAGACGGGACTAAACATAATATACCTTGTATATTTAAATATACAGGGTATAAAAATAGTATGTACAGTTATGTATACCTACGGGTCCATGGAGGCCATGCATTCATTCGCCTATCAATTGTATATCTCCTTTTTTTCAACTTTGAGAAAACTGTTGAGTAAATGAAAAAAGTTTTCAAACAAAAGTTGTTTATTTTAAAGAGAATAAGATTTTTTGTAGAGAAAATTTTTTTCTATCTCTTACGGTTTCAAAGATAATAATAATAATCTTTATTCAAAATAAACAATTTACAATTGTATTGAATGCGTCAAAAAAAAAGAAAGAGAAAAAAAAAATTTAATCGAAGGGATTACGCCTTCCATACCTGTATAAACACGAATGGAAAACGCAATAATTTGCGTTCATGGCCGACTTTAGGGGCTGTTCCAACATACAATGATATGTTTAAAAGTTTGTGTAAAAACCATGAAAAAACCACAAACGGAACAGCAAGTAAAATTAGATTAATAATTAAATCGATAAATAAAATAAAATAAGATAAATAAATTAAAATAGAGATATAAGCTCACTCTTGTTGGTTTCAATAAAATTGATCAAAATTGAAAAAGTTCATCGTTCAATAAACAAGTTAATAAATAGTAGAACTGTATTAACAGTACAGTCAAGTGTAATAAAAATAACACACATACAAAAAGTATTTAAAATAATAGTACTGTATGTAATTTGACAGTATGGTCAGAATGTTAAATATAAGCCAATGACTTATAATCAAATGATTTTTAAAAAAATTAAGATGTCAAATTTTTCAAAACTTAAGTTTAAACATAAACATACAGTACAATGTCAATGAAACAAAATATAAGTCTGCGACTTACAGCTAAATGATTTGAAACAATCAAAATGTCAATTTAATTATGTAAAATTTTAAAATATTGGAAAATACAAATAAATAAGCTAATTAGATTTAAAAAAAAAAAAATTTTAGCCCTGGTACAAAAATACAGTCAGTAATATAAAATACAATATACACGTAAGTCAAAAGGCTTAAAAGAAGTTTGAAACAATAGTATTGTGTACCAGTTGCAGTCATTTACAATATAATATAAAATTTCGTATTCTGGTGATAAAAATACACACGAAAAGTGTCAAAAGATAAAAAACTAGAAGTTGCTTTTTAGTCCTTCCTCCAGTGAATAGAAACACTGTTGTTGCATATACATTCGAGCTGCATTGATTAAAGTCATTCTCCTATCTCTCATAATGTCACCAACAGTTGACCCTTTACCGATTCTATTATAAAAAAGAATTGCGAGATACCGTGAGTTTTTTTCGAAAAATGAATATTTACACCTAGGATGCACATATTCAGATGGATTACGAATCATATAACGATTACCCTGATTTTTATTGATCACAAAAACATTTCTATATTTGATAAAAAATTTAAAGATTTCTAAAATAAAATGGGAATAAAACGTCAGTATTTTGTTATTCTGAAAATAGCTTTTGCAACTGTCAGTTTTTTTTAAATTGAAGACAATTCGTATGGCTTTTTTGAATTTTAAAAATTTTCGAGGCATTCACTGATGCACCCCATATTATTATGCCATATGTCATAACTGAAACAAAATTAGCATAATAAACTGACAGTAAGGTCTTGAAATCAACCCTTACTCTCAAAGCTCTTAATTGATAGCAAGCTCTACTTAATTTAACACATAAGGTATCAATATGAGTTTTCCAATTCAATCCTGTATCCATTTCAATTCCCAAAAATGTCGAGTTATTTACAGAAAGATAATGTGTAGGGATAGTGACACCGCAACCAAAGAACATAATGGCTGTTTTGTTGCGATTTAAAAGCAAATCGTTTACGTGGCACCAGCTTTCCATTACTTCCATGATATTGTTAATGGTTTTTATAAGCTCATCTGTATCTTTGTGTGAGACAATGATGGTCGTATCAAATCATTAATAAATAGGAGAAACAACAAAGGGCCCAGAATAGACCCTTGTGGGACTCCAGATCTGACAGCCCTCCACTGTGACTTGAAAGTATTTCCATTTATATTTAATTCAACAAACTGAGATCTTTTGGATAAATATGACTCAATGAGTTTGTAACATTGACCACGAATGCCATATGCATAAATTTTAGAAAGGAGTAAATTATGATTCACACGATCAAAGGCCTTAGACAGGTCAAGAAATAGACCCAGTGAACAATATGACGTCTTTAAAAGTTCTTTAAGAGCTCTTATTAAAGATTTGGACGTCTTAAATTATTCGTCAAATGGGGTCTTCAGGACTTCATGAGGATGTCCAATGCGCCACCTCAAGAACTACTGAAGACTTCGTTATTAAGTCTTTATGAACTTTTTTTTCTGACTTCGAAAATATAAAACTTAAGAGTTCTTGATTCTGACCTCTCCAAGAGCTTCTTTTGAAGAGATCTTAAGAGTTCTTGATTCTGACCTCTTCAAGAGCTTTTTTTAAGAGATCTTAAGAGTTCTTTATTTTGACCTATTCAAGAGCTCCTTTTTAAGAGATCTTAAGAGTTCTTGATTCTGACCTATTCAAGAGCTCATATTTAAGAGATCTTAAGAGTTCTTGATTCTGGCCTCTTCAAGAGCTCTTTTTTAAGAGTTCTTTAAGACTAAATTAATATTTTATGATTCCTAAAAATAGAGGCTAAAAAAATATAAACAATTTTATATTAAAATTAATAAATATTTATTCATTTAATTTATATTTACATTTAAATTTATATTAATAATCATTACAATCATTTGGTTTGCTAAGTCCATGATATATTCCAACAGCAAAAGGTACAGAAACTTTTGGGTAAATTTCGACTTGTATTGGATAGAGTTGACTCTTCAAACTCTTTGAAATTGGCAAACTGTGAATTGCACGTTGATTTGCATAATTTCTTTAAACTGGCCCAAATCGATCGCTTTCAGTTGGTCAATCAATTCTTTTTTTAGACCATAATGAAAATATTCTCCTGCTGCAACAGTACGAATAGGGGTATTTTTAGGAGAATTTAATAATGTACGGCAATCTTTTGGAAAATTTTTTAAGTCTTCTATCGACTCTACATTCCGAAGAATATTTAGATGCAGTTTGAGTAATGTTAAACTCATATTTCCATTGAGCTAACTTTTGACTCAAACTTAATTTTTTGATATTCTTGGGAATAGGTTCAAAGATGGGATAATCATCACCTTGGCAGACATCTTGGTTTCAAATCTGAATAAAAAATAGAAAATCATGATATTCATTTTTTAAATTCATTTTAATGCGTTAACCTTTAAGATACTTACAGATAAAACCAAATAAAAATAATCCACGTTAAAAATAACGCACTTAAACTGGTTTTAAATACTTGATAACACTATATAAATAAATTAAATTATAATAATACCTTTACAAGTTCTCCAAATAAAAGCTGAATAAGAGAAAATAAAAACTATAACAAAAATGCGCGTGCGCTAAATTGAGTAAAAATATAAAAAACTTGGGAAAAAGACTTCTTAAAGGACTCCTATTTCTGACTTCTTGCGAAGTCAGAAAAATTCACTCTTAAAGGGCTCCTGTTTCTAACTTTTTACGAAGACAGAAAAAATGTCTACTTAAAGGGCTCTTATTTCTGACTTCTTGCGAAGTCAGAAAAAATAAACTCTTTTAGGGCTCTTATTTCTGACTTTTTACGAAGACAGAAAAAATGTGTACTTAAAGGGCTCCTATTTCTGACTTCTTGCGAAATCAGAAAAAATAGACTCTTAAAGGGCACCTATTTCTGACTTCTTGCGAAGTCTGAAAAAATTGACTCTTAAAGGGCACCTATTTCTGACTTCTTGCGAAGTCAGAAAAAATAGACTCTTAAAGGGTTCCAATTTCTGAATGATTAGGAAGACAGAAAAAAAGTCTACTTAAAGGGCTCATATTTCTGTCTTCTTGAAAAGTCAGAAAAAATAGACTCTAAAGGGCTCCTATTTCTGACTTCTTGTGAAACCATAAAAAAAGATGTCTTAAGGATATCTCAATTGAGAATTCTGAAAAAAGACGCCATTATGACGTCATAATTGTACTTCCTAATGAAGTCTTCAATAAGACTTCTTTTTGAAGTCTTTCTGACTTGTATGTTTGCTGGGGAGTAGCTACTTTAAAGCTTTCATTTATTTTTGTAAAAATATGATCCGTGACGGCAAAAATTGCGTTTGTAGTGCTGATATTTTCTCTATATCCATATTGATCAGGGACCAATATGTTGAATTTATTCAGAAACTTTGAAATTTTATCAAATATAACTCTCTCCAAAATTTTGCTAAAGATCGGTAAACAAGATATTGGCCGAAAATTACTGACATCCATGTTATTGAGCTTTTTTTGAAGGGGCACTACTCTTGCTAATTTACCACGATCTGGAAAAATTCCCTCACCCAACATACAATTAACTATTTCGACTAAAGGAGCCAATAAGTTTTCTGAAACTGACTTTAAAACGTTACTTGAAACGCCCAAGTAGTCCATTGACTCTTTGCATTTCATATTTTTAATAATTTGATCTATTTCATGGGTATTAGTTTCGTCAACAAAAATAGTTTTTTCGAAATTTTTGATTTGAATTATATTTTTGACATTATTATCAGAACTAATAACTGAACCTAAATTAATGAAATGCTCATTTAATGTGTCAACAATAGACTTAGGGTCGTTTATTTCAATATTATTGACACTTATGTTTTTAATGCATTTGGGTTTGTTTGACGTTTCAGTTTTAATGATGTTCCAAACAACTTTAGGATTATTATTTGTTTTCTTTAATTTATTAGTCAATGAAATTTTTTTTGCCATGGTAATAACCTTCTTGTATATCTTTTTGTATTGCTTTACATAATTCAAAAAATTTATATTATTCGACGTTTTTTTTCCGAATGTTAAGTACTCTCAAGTTCTGGGATGATTTTATGATACCAGGGGTGATCCATTCAGGTCTGGAGTAGCTACTAACTCTAACACTTGAGGAAGGACATGCCAAGTCATAGTAGTACATGAAGATATTCAAAAAGCTATTAAATTTATTGTTAATGTCTTTACTTTCAAAGACTAGCTCCCAGTTTTCCGATTGCAAGTGATGATTGAACTTGACAAGATTTTCATGAGTTACATGACGTTTATTGATTACTTTACACTCTTTTGATTGTGGTTTTATAGCACTAAATTTCAAAACAATAGCGTCATGATCAGAAAATGCGCAGTCTTCAACATACGCTGAGAAGTTTGGTAAATTGACGAAAAAATTATCCAACAAACTAGAAGAGTTCGTGGTAATTCTGGTTGGCTTGTCTGTAATTGCCAATTTACTGCCAAATGTTGCTAACAAATCAGAGTTTTAACTTTCTCATCATGAACGTCTAATTGATTAATATTGAAATCCCCACAAATCACAAAGTGTTTTTTTTCACTTTTAATAATATTAAGACACTGTTCCAATCTACTAAAAAACGTATCAATATCACCACTAGGTGGTCTATAAATACAGAGCAGCACAATTGACTTACTATCAATCATGGCTTCAATTGCTGTACATTCAAAAACTTTTTCAATGCTCAGATTATTCAGGTCGTTTTTTATTTTTATTTTACCATCAATGTTATTCGCAGCTAATATTAAACACCCGCCATTCTTAAAAACTTTTCTACAAAAGTATGCTACGGGATCATAATTCTTTGTTTGATAGAAATTCAACTCAACCTCATTTAGCCAGTGCTCTGTTAAGCAGATAAAACTGGGCTGTGTAGCGAATTTATTCGTAATAAATTCTTCTAAATGAAGGTGATTGGCTCTTAAACTACGAATATTTAGATGCATAATAGAGTGAGAGTGCAATTTGGCATTTACTATTTTAGAACTTTTAGAAGCTTGTCCAGCAAGTTTTTTAATTTATTCATTTTTACTCTTTTAGAAATTGGAACAGTTTTTGTAAAGCCAGTAGTTGAAGGAAACTGGTTTTTATTTTCGTCAGGAACTCTTTGAACGATATTTACTTTTACTTGCGGGAGAGTGCGATCATCGCTCAATTCTTTTGCGATGTATTTTCTAATAGTTCGTGCTAATCCCCGTGTACCACCATAATTAATATCTATGCCATTTTTATGGTAGTCAGTGTGTAAAACTAAAACTTTATTAGTATATAATGCTAGTGTATCGGTGCATTTAAATAATTCATTTTCCATGAACTGATTAATATTGTAAATAATATTATTAAAGTCGCTTATGTCTTTTGTAAAAGGCAGTGTGGACAGAATTAGATTTGTATTTTTAGAGAAATTCATTAATTTAAGCAAATTTTCTTTTAAGTTTTTGATACTAATATCATTTTCATTATTAGAAACCACATGATACGAACTAAGCATAACAATTATGTAATCCGATTTCGTGAAAGTACTTATCTGTGATTTCACGCATTTAATTATATTTTCATGAGAATCATGACTTTTTATGAATGAAGAAATTGAAAAGTTGTTAGGCAACAATTCTCTAAGACAAACAGACATTTGCTTACCAATTTGATCGGATACAATTAATACACGCGGTGTAATGCGAGAGGTAACAGTGGTATTTGAACCATTGAATTTATTCATTATATTTGGAGATGCAGACTCATTACATGCGTTGACTAAACTACTTTTCTTTGCTCTTTTTATAAGTCCTTTATTATGCATATCGTTAGAACTAGGACTACCTTCATTATTGTCTACAGAGATGTCAACCTGTATAGGTACCTCCAGGGGTTTTGAATCAGCAAAACTTCGAATCGACTTACTAACCAGCTGAATTTGTTCCGTTTGTGTTTCTACATAAATGCCGTCATTAGAAACACTAACCCGAAGACATACATCAACTACATCAACTTCGGTTTGCATGAATGAGTCCACAACCTCCAACTCCTTGATTTCAGACTGCGTAGATGCGCAAATGCCCCGAATTTCCTCCGTTTGGGAACCTACACTACTTACAGTTACTTTACTATTTAAATAAAAATCAAGTTTACTATCTAAAAATTCAATAATTGAATTTTTTTCTCTAATTGTGCCTTCTAACTCCATTATTTTCTGTTCACATTCCTTATTAGAATTTTGCACCTGAACCAGTTTATTTCGGAGATCCATTACAATTTCGTCATATTTTAATAATTTATTATCCGCATCGTCTTCAACAACAATAGTGCTATAGCTAATGTTTAATTTGTTATCTAGGGCCGGCTGTGTGGAGGAGATGTCTAATTCCCCCCTCTTATTTGCTCTTTGTGCACAAATTATGAGAAAACTATTGAGTTTATGGAAAAATTTTTCAAACAAAAGTTGATTATTTTATAAAGAAGAAGATTTTTTGTAAACAAATTTTTTTTCTATCTCTTACGGTTTCAAAGACGAATATTTCCCCCCTCCAAGTGGGGGGAAACATGTTCCGATTTTGCCCATTAACGAACTTGACCTTACTTTTTTGCTCTAGAACACACAAAAAAAATTTCAGCTCGTTATCTCTTTTCGTTCTTGAGTTATCGGGTTCACAGACGGACAGACGGACATGACAAAATGGCCGATTTAGGCAATTGAATACATTTGTGAAGCATTTTTGTCAAGGATTAATATTTTCAAGCGTTACAAAGTCGGGACTAAACTTAATATACCTTGTATATTTACAAATATACTGGGTATAAAAATGTGTGTGTTCTTCACAAACAACATTAATTTTTAAATACAAACGTATCTATTAAAAGTTATTTTTTTTAAACAAAATTTATAGACAATATTCGTATAATATATGTAAAAACAATTTGAAAAATTGTAAGTGGTTAATAACTAGAATATAATATGAAAGAAAAATAAATAACCGAATTGACAGTTATATGTAAAAACAAACTGCTAAATTAACAAAAGTTATTCTAGCCTAACAAATGAAATTATCTGAATCTCATGTGAACATAATATAACCAAAATATACCACTGCTAAACTAATTAAAATAATTGAAAGTTAAAAAAGCACATGATAATTAAACGAAATTATATAATCCCGGATAACACATCATGCAAATGAATATGTTTAAAGAAAATATCTGGTTAATAATCGTGGTTAATATATGATTAATAATCGTATAAATTGATTATTGGTTCCATAAAATTACTAAAAAAAAGTTATCAAAAAATTACGTTATAGAAAAAGTTCACACAATAGATTCACATAAATAAATAAATTAATATAAAAATATACGTAATAAGCCGATACAAGACTTAGTACGAAACTCACTTACAAGTGACCACCAAAGTTTTAGCACCCATCTAAGTTAGGAAAATAATTCCCAAACAACCAGTACGCTATTGTTAATAATTAAAGATTTTGACCTACCTGGTAAATACGACTTTTGTTTAAAATACCAAAGTAAAATAAATTAATGATTTTTATTTCAGATATGTGATTTTAAATTGTGCCAAAAAAAAAATTTTTAAGTCAAACAAAATAATTATTAGATGATATCCATTTGACAATCTCCAAAAAGACTCATTTTAAATTGTATCAAAAGAAATATTCAAAGTACAATATATAACAATTATGCTATGATAGTAGTTTGGTGATGTCAACGAAGACTCATTTTGTTAGAGTGCTGTAGTTAGACTCGTATCGTTTGACTACGTGTATTAGACTCTTGAGTTGAATAAAAACTGATTTAAATTATTTGATACCGGCAAGAAGTAAACAATGAGACAAAGAAGAAAAGTACATGATATCCTTTTTCAGTATTGAAAATTTGTATAAACAAATTTGTTATTATATAATATTGAAATAAAAAAATAAAATAAAAATAAGACAAAGAAAAAGAATATTAAATATCCTTCACTAACTTTGTAATAAACAATTACTATATTTTAAAAATATACCGTCAAGTTAAAGCGGTGAATTCAAAGTCGAAATCACCGCAAATTGGTGATCACTCAACTTGATGCGTTGGTTTGGCAGCGTTAGGTCTTCAACGCGATCGTTTTTAGGTCTTCAACGCTTGTCATTGAACAACGCTTCGCGTTCGCAGACTTACGGTTCGTTTTAGCTTACGTTTCGCGTTGGTAATCTCTTTGCGTTTACCAACGCTATGCGTTGATTTTGTAACGCTTCGCGTTAACTTGCTTGCACTCCGCGTTAATTTACTTGCGTTAGCTGTTCATGGGCTCATTTGTTTCCTTATATATATAGATTTGCATAATATTCTACTTCGAAGAAAGCTACTTATATGGTAAATTAAATTCTTAACAATTAATAAATAATTTTTTATTAACTTTTAACATAAAAAAAAGATTTTAGTAATGAAAAAGCAACAACAAATAACTAAAAAAAATGAATGCAAATTTTAAAGGATTTGCGCACGATAAACACATTTTTATTTTGGGATTCAGATCTTAAAAATATTCTATAAACAATTTATGTATTTATTTATTACAAAAATGAAATGAAATTGAATATTTTCAAGAATTCAGAAATTTAATTATCTAAAAAAATTTAATTTTATGTGTGTTAAAAGAAAAAAACTACGCTTACCACGGAATTCGAATTGCGGGCTGTTCGAACGCTTGGAAAGCACTTTAATTATGTAGCCACGACAAGATTAAGGAAGTGAGCTAATTTAAACGATTTTGAACTATAACTATATAAAAAAATAAAAACAGAACAATCCATATTATATTATTTTAAATTATATTTACGTGTCTGATCTTTCTACCCAAATAGCTGCTCACTCGTCATTTCGTGGAAAATAAAACAATCTGGTTTCATTAGATTTTTTTTAACAAACCCGCGATATTGACAGAAATAATAAACTGATGTCAAACGATGTATTTTACAAACATATATTTTCAATTTAAAAAAAGCTTAATAAAAACTTTAAACTATTCAAATTTTCACTAGAGACAGGTCGACAATAATTAAGTACTTTCCATCTTGAAATATCGGAAATAAATAAAGTCAAAAGTTGTGATCCCATACTAAAGTCTAAACTACAATTGGGTTTAAAAAACACTCCCTTATTGATCTCTTTGTATAAAATATTAATTGTAAAATATTAATGAAACATATAAAATCAGATTCGCGAAATTCGCTTTCCGATAAACATTTAGAAAACAATATTCATTATATTGACCAAGAGTAGGCAAAGCAGTTCCTAAATTGATTGATTTGGCTTTTGGAATTCAAAAAGTCAAGTTCGTTAATGGGTAAAATCAGACAAGGGAAAAGGGGGGTTTAAAGGGAAGGGAAACACAAAATTTGGCATATATCCCGTAATATTTGAAAAATCGAAAAATTTATAATGAGTAAAGTTGTAGGTACTAAGTTTGAATGTAATTTTGTTTCTTATCATTTTTTCTGTTACACTAATATTTACAGAAATATTTACAATTTAATATTGAAAGTTAAAATTGTAAATCTCTCCGTACACATTAGGGTTTGAGAAAAATAATAAGGTAATTAACTGTGCAGTGATGTGATAATTCTGTTGACTGTGATATGACACTTCTCTTTGTTTTTTTTTTTTTTAAATTGTTACATTTTTATTTATTTTAATCATGTAGTCTATTTTTTAAATTATTTATGTAAAGTTTTAAGCCATTATTTTAATTATTTTTTATTTATTTATTTATTTATTTGATTTGCCAATAAATGGCTTATCACTCTTTACATTATAATAAACATAAGTGCTTTTACAAAATTCAAAATAACAACATATTATTGCTTCAATAGCACAGAAATTTAACAAAAAGACAGAAAATAAAAAGATACTGTGTTTACTACTACTTTTCTCCTTGATTAGCTCATAAATTTGCTTTACGCTTTTTGATGATTAAATCCAAGTAATCGCATATCGCCCTTATATCCTCTTTACTGTTAACCTCCAGCATAGCCATCGCATTTTCGTATCCTCTTTGACTGATTCCCTCCCTCTCTTTTCCCTCAGTTCCTTGGCAGTGCTCAATCATGTGCTTTATGGATTCAATGCCCCATCCACATAAAACGCAAATTTTTTCTCCGTTAGTGTTTATTCTTCTGTTTTCCCAACCGAACCTATACATTCTGAAGTTTGCAAGCATTCTTCTTTCGCTTCTATTTGCTATGTCGATGTACATTGCGCCTCTATCATAATGGTTTAACATCATGAAAAATTCCAAAGAATTTTTTGTTTTGGCTTCTGCTAAGGTGTTCACTAGGCATAAATCACTTACTTTACTTTTAATTAATTTTTGAACTCTTTTGTAGCTCCCTTCTTGCATTTCATTTAAATTAAGGCCCAGTTCACAAAGTTTAGCCTTAATTATGCTGTCCCATTCCCCCTGCATGCAACTTTTTTGTAATGCTTTATTTGAAAATACTACTCTAAAGTAAAAGTTGATTGCATGTTGCAGCACAAATCCTTCAATGGGCATTACACCTAATTCTAAATCTATTGCGCAATTAGGGGTTGATTTAGATACTCCGAGGAGCTCTTTGTAGAAGTTGTAGGTAAAAGAAACCAACTCTTTTGAACAACCTTCAATTCCCCAAACCTCTCTTCCATATGTCAGGATCGGTGTAATAATAGAGTTGAACATTTTTAATATCAAGCTTACTGGAAACTGTTCATATTTGTATATAAACTTTCTTAAAATCATAAGTGCTCTACTGGCTTTTGTTATCATCTCGTTTTGGTGTAATTTCCAACTGCCATTGTATGCTATCATTACTCCTAAATATTGAAAGCTTGAGACATTCTCTATTAAATTGCCATTGATCCTAAAAACTTCGTTCCGATTATACTTCCTTCCCTGACAAACTCTAAGCACTTTTGTTTTTTTTACGTTGATGGTCATTTCCCAAGTAACGCAGTAGTTTTCTATTGCTGCTAAGGACCTCTTCATTCCCCCAATAGATTGTGAGAATAAAGCTACATCATCGGCATACAGCAATATCTTCACTTCTTGGCCTTTTATGCATGGAGAAAAGGTTTCAAAGTTGTCAAGGCAATCTGGTAAATCGTTTATAAACAGAATAAATAAGATGGCAGAAAGCTCACATCCTTGCCGGAGACCTTTATATGTTTTAAAGGTTTCTGTAGCAAAAAATCTATCTATGCGCACACAACATGTAGTTTCCTTATAAATTGATTTCAATATGCTTATCATATGCGTTGACATTTTTAGTTTTGATAGCTTGTTCCATAAAATGTTTCTGTCAATTTTATCAAACGCTTTTTCGAAATCAATGAAGGCGCAATATAGCTTATTTCTTTTAGTCTTTAGTGTTTTATTGATCAGTGTTTTGATGACAAGTAAATTATCCATAGCCTCAAACCCACCTCTGAAACCAGCTTGGAATTTACTAATGATGTTTTCGTTTTCAGCCCATTCCTTTATTCTTATCGATAGTATCTTTGTATAAATTTTACTTAAACTAGGTGTTAAGGTTATACCTCTGTAATTATCAGGGTTATTTATTTCTCCTTTTCCTTTATATATATTGCAGATTACACCAGTAACCCACTTTTGAGGAAATATTTTATTTGTCTGCAATTGATTAAATAAATTTGTCAAAAATTCTATGAAAACAAATGAATATTTTGCTGCTGCGCTCACAAATTCATTTATAATTCCATCTAGTCCCCCCGCCTTTCCATTCTTAAGTATGCTTAAGACAAGCATCACATCAGATACGCTTATTTCACGATCGAGGATTACATTACTTTCATTCACTGCTACATCACTTACGTCCATGAAACCTTCTTGCTCTTCGCCATAGAGATTTTGATAATGCTTAACCCAAGCGTCCGGATCTATGTCGTTATTATCCATTACTCTCTTCTTGGTTCTTATTAATTCCCATATCCTTTTGTCATTTCTTTCATTCACTGCTTCGTTTACTTTTTCTATAAACAACAAATCATTATCTGCCTTCTTTGTATTACAAAGTTTTTTATATTCCTTCCTACTCGATAAATAAGCATCTACAAATATCTGTTCCCGATTTCTTCTCATGTCTCTCAACTTTTGCTTCATTTCAATTTTTTTATTCTTACATTCACAATCGAACCAAACCGGTCGGCCTTTACTAATAGCAGCTTTCCTTTTCTTCTCAGTAATCTCCATTTCGGATCCCAAATATTCCAACCATTTCTGCATGATATTTATTGCATTATTAATGTCTCCAGCTTCCAACCTTCCTTTCATTCCTCTAAGATAAAAATCTGTTTCTAAAGTATTCATCTCATTTACAAAGGTATCGGCTCTATTCTTATCCCATTTAAATATTTTTAGCGGCATACCTTTTGGAGGATTTTTTATACATTTTTCGAATACATTCTTCATCTTAAGTTCTAGTGGGAAATGCTGGGACTCGGATATATCCCCTACCCTCATGTCTACACTACCCCACAAACTATTAGACACGACACAGTAGTCTACCACACTTGCACCGTTTTGTGATACAAATGTAAATTCACCTTTATTATCACTTTTAGCCCTACCATTTAACACTACCACATCCTGCCCTTTGATGAACTCAAGAAGTTTCTCTCCATACTTATTTGTAATAGTATCTTTGCTACGCCTTTGTGGAATGTTGTCCAATTTAAAACTAATATGATCATTTTTGTCGATTCCAAACAAAATAGTATCCTGATTCCTCCCCATCCTTGCATTCCAGTCACCTCCCATAATTACATCTGAATTTGGGTATTTCTCGGTTAAACGATACATCTCTTCGCTAAGCTTATTGAAGAAGTTAGGGTTCGTAAAAGTGGATTGTTCGGGTTGTAAATATACAGTGCCAATTAATAAATTCAACTTTCCTTTCTTTAAAACAATCCATAGTACCTCTTTTAAACTGCTTTCAATTTTTTGTATGTATTTTTTTAAATAGTTCTTGTAAAAGATTGCTATGCCACCAGGATGTCTTCCTTTTCTTGCCTCTCTAACCTCACTTTTTAATTTGCGTTTTCTTCTGTCCATGTCTCCGTCAAACCCAAAATATCAAATTGTTTTAAATACATTTTCAGATCATAAATCCCAATTTTATTTCTCAAACCTTCAATATTCCAGAAAACAAATTTTAATTCCTCTCCCGTTTCCGTTAAATCGATACCGTTTTCATGCCTTAAATTTTCGTCATCAGTTACGTTCATCCTTTCTCCATTGGCTATTATATTCCGTTTTTTGATCGTTGAGTCACTGAAGTTCCTGAACCTGTGTCCATAGAATTGGCTCTTGGTCTTAAGAAGTGGTCTAAAGTTGACGGTTTCAAATTTACTTTTTCAACAGCTGGTTTAAGGATTTCGAAAGATTGTTTTTTTTGGTTGTTAACTTCGTTTACATTAATGATTTCATCTGAATGACTTCTTTTTTTGTTATTGTCAGAGCTCTTATTAGTTGTATTAACCCCTACGCTTTCAACAAGTTTGCCATCCACGAAAAGTTTGTTACGCTATTTTAATTATTAATTATATTATTATTTTAATTATTAATTATACTACACTTGTTCGACTGTTCTACTATTCAAATTTTAACTATGTATTTTTTTAAATTTTATCTGTTCTTTTCAGCTTAATTTTATGGAGTTTTTAAAGATCGACGATAATAATGTTTTAAACGTGGAGTAATTTGTGTTTGAAGTGTTACTATTTAGTGAATATGGATTAAAGCGACAGCAACAACAATATAGTGCAACAATAACAAACGACTGGGACATCGTCACACACATGCGTGGGGTTGGGGTACTACTTAAGTGGTGCCTCAGCCTCACTAAGTAATCAAAAAAATATATCACATATTTTGAGGCCGGGGCAAGGACGCCTAAATGTCCTCGGCAGATGAGGCAGCGGAAACTGTGGGGACGGTAAATACTAACATCATTTTTCCGTTCCCCGCAGAATTCCGTTGCGAGACGTGTTGGGCCAATGTTCCGGCAGAACAACTGGCAAGGAGTCAAGGTCCGGGTGGTGGCGCAGTAAGATGTATCTTCAAATACAAAAGCCACTCGGACCTTAAGAAACACATAAAATGACACCACGGAACACCGATCTTTGTTTTCGAATGCGCCGAGTGCGGATACCGGTCGGACTCTTTAAAAACACTTAAAAAACACTACACAACACATTTGGGGGCGGCCACTACAACACCGCCGCCAAAACGTGCCGCTCCCCGGAGGAGACCACCACCTCCAGCAGCCTGTAGCCAACCAGCTGCACTAGGACAGGCTGCCACTAACAAGAGTCCACCAGTACCTTGTACTCAACCAACACCACCAATTCGCGTAACACGCGCAAGATCGGTGTTCCAGGCAGGGGCCAAAAGCATTGTACCACCGCCAGCCCCAATACCTTCAACATCCGGAACCAAACCCAACGCGTCCAAGGATAATAACACCACCAACAATCATCGACATCAACAAACCATCGTCAGCAGTGTCCTAGACCTGCTGTCCACCGACGATGAGGAGGAACAACCACCAACTATCACTGACCTTGCTGTAAACGCCGCACAGCCCCCGCCCCTTAAAACCGATAATGGCATGGGGACTGGTTGTGGTGTAGCAACTGAAAGGTTATGTCGCGATGTACCTCTGGAACCCCATACTTATTATGACCCACCGCCATCAGATGAGTTGACCGGCGTGGACTCACGATCACCCGGATCACAACCCCAGCCCCTCAGCCCATCGCGATCACCAGCTGGGCTGAACGATAGCAACAGCGATATGCCCCAACTGATCCCCATCGGAACCCCTTTAGCTGCAACTACTGAAACTCAACCAGACCTCGACAGCAGCCATCCCAGCGCTACTCCGGTGGCTGCTGGGATTGAAGCTGTAGAGCACATAACACCCGCCCCACCCATCGAGCTGGCAGATAGTCTAACTAAAAACCAGTCTCGGTGGCTTGATCTTATCCATAACGCCAACAGCTGGGAACAGTTTGAGGAAGTTGTAGCTACTATTACAGCAAACCTTGCGAGAGGCAGCCCAGACCATGTGGTAGAAAGACCACCACCAGCAGTGCAGCAATTTCAAAATAGACTTCGGCCTATTAGAAATCGCCCTCGCCATGCACAATTTGACCCCACAGACAAAGATTCAGAAGCTCTATCGGATAAACAAAAAAAAAGCCATGACCACCATACTGAGAGAACCGGGAAGCTCACCGTTTTGCCAGGTCGACACGGAAACAGTCCATCAACATTTCCGTGAAATATTCGCCCTAAAGGATCAAGAGCGTACTCCTACCTCTCAGGAGATCCAGCGAATATTTCGACCTGAACAAGACGGTGAGGCAGATGGAGATGAACGCTTCACGTTCCTGCTCGACTCCATCTCAAAAGAGTCAGTATGTGCGCGATTGGCGAAAACATCTAATACAGCACCCGGGAAAGACGGTATAAGGTACTCGTGCCTTAAACGGATGGACCCGGGTTGTATTATCCTATCTGCAATCTTTGACCGTTGCTTCCGCGAGGAAAAAACTCCACTGGCCTGGGCTGACTCCCGCACCGTACTTCTGCATAAGAAGGGTAACCGTGATGAGCTATCGAACTGGAGGCCTCTTACTTTGGGAGGCACGATTGCCAAATTATATGCCGGCGTTACTGCCGACCGTGTCACCTGCTGGGCGAAGCTCTCCAACAATATCTCACCAATGCAGAAAGGATTTCTGGAATATGAAGGTTGTTATGAACACAACTTCATAGTCCAGAGTGCATTGGATGACGCGCGTCGTGATGGCAGACAGATCGCATTGGCGTGGCTTGACCTAGCCAATGCTTTCGGTTCTGTACCACATCATCATATTCGACGGGTATTGGAGGAGATGCGGCTACCCAGCAAGATGAGGAGTGTGATAGCTGAGCTTTATGCAAATACCACCACCACAATCCGCACAAAGGACGGGGAAACTCGCCCTATTCCTATTCATGCAGGCGTAAAGCAAGGCTGTCCACTCAGCCCGATCATTTTTAATTTGGCGATCGAGCCACTCATAAGGGTGGCCTCCGGATTGGCGGTTCAGCATGGTTACAAACTCCATAACCATCATTTTTCCGTGCTCGCATACGCTGATGACATCGTTCTGCTTAGCAACAATGCTGAATCCCTGAGAATCCTCTTGGATTCAGTAGGATCAACCGCTGAGTGGATGGGATTAAAGTTCCAACCACCGAAATGCGCCTCACTTCACGTCGATTGCAGACGTCGCCGGCAAGTCTACCCCACCGAGTTTACCATCCAAGGAGGAGGACTGACGGTCTTAAAAGACGGAGAAGAGTATCAACATCTTGGAGTCCCTACGGGATTCCGTGTTTCCCAAACCCCTCTTGATGCCA
This sequence comes from Nineta flava, assembly GCA_963920215.1. NCBI lineage: Eukaryota > Metazoa > Arthropoda > Insecta > Neuroptera > Chrysopidae > Nineta > Nineta flava. The sequence goes on from OY986040.1 coordinate 78,639,723, forward strand.
TCCGAGCAATCAAGGAGGATGCCCAAAAAATACATGACTCTCTTCTCGCCCCCTGGCAAAAACTAGAGTCTCTCAACATGTTCATCCTTTCTCGGCTGGACTTTATTCTGCGTGGCGGCAATGTCGCCAAAGGTCCTCTGACGGACGCAGATAAATCCATCAGAAGACTGGCCAAGAAATGGATGAACCTGCCTCAACGTGGCTCCCCGGAGATTCTATACATTCCCTCCTACCAGGGTGGCGCAAATCTTTTACCGTTGGCCGATTCTGCGGACGTAAGCACGGTGGTCCATGCGTTCAGACTGTTGACCTGCAAGGACACCATTGTCAGGGAAACGGCGTGGTCCTGCTTGAGACGCGTCGTGAGACGTCGTATCGGTGCCGATCCAACAGAGGAAACTCTTGCCAGCTATCTGAATGGCTCACTAGAGGGTCGACTGGCACGTGACGGCGGAGACATCTCTAGTCTGTGGTCACAGGCTAGAAATGCGTGCCGCCGCCTTAACAGCAAAATTGGTGTGGGTTTCCATTGGTGCGTCGAAAAGCGCGACCTGTCCATCATCATCAACCGCCCTGGACTAACACCAGAACGTGTAATAGTTCCAGAGACAGCGCGATCCATGGTTGTCCGTATGCTAAGATCAGGCATTCGGGCATATTACCTTGCTAGCCTGCTGGGAAAACCAGATCAGGGAAAGGCGTACTCATGTACACATCTCAGGGAAGCGAGCAACCACTTCCTGTTGAATGGTCGGTACACTCGATTCTGCGACTACCGATTTGTACACCGTGCCCGACTCGGAGTGGTTCCATTAAATGGAGCACGTCGATTCGGGGGCGGTGACAAACGGTGTCGACGTTGTGGATATGCCAAGGAGACACTTCCACACGTCCTGAACCATTGTACTCTCCATTCAGCGGCGTGGCAATGGCGTCATAACGCCGTCCAAGACCGTCTTGCGCGCGCAGCACGTTTACCCCCGGGTGCTGTCTTAAACATCAATAGACAGGTACCCGGCGTACGCAGTACGCTTCGTCCTGATCTGGTGGTTCTGGATGAGGCTAGCAGGGCGATAAAGATTGTCGACATTTGCATTCCATTTGAGGGTGCCCCAGATGCTCTAGAGGTGGCTCGGCAGCAGAAGCTCGAGAAATATAACCAACTTGCTGTCGAGCTATCCTCGAAGGGCTATAGGGTCTCATTGGATGCATTTGTCGTCGGTTCGCTCGGTGCCTGGCTGGCCCAGAACGACCGGGTCGCGAGGTCACTGGGAATCGCACCCAAATACACGCAGACCATGGCACGGTTGATGGCGTCGGACACGATCCGCTGGTCGCGCGACATATATATTGAACACCTAACCGGACAGAGGCAATACCACAACCAGCCCCCGTGACCAAGCACACTGGTATTTGATGGCGCGAACACCTGAGCCATCCTCCCCATAGTAATAAAAAAAAATAAATAAATAAATAAATAAAATAAAAAATAATAATAACTCGTGATTAACTGTGCAGTGATGTGATAATTCTGTTGACTGTGATATGACACTTCTCTTTGTTTTTTTTTTTTTTAAATTGTTACATTTTTATTTATTTTAATCATGTAGTCTATTTTTTAAATTATTTATGTAAAGTTTTAAGCCATTATTTTAATTATTAATTATACTACACTTGTTCGACTGTTCTACTATTCAAATTTTAACTATGTATTTTTTTAAATTTTATCAAAATAAACGCTTTTAATCTGTTCTTATCAGCTTAATTTAGTAGTGTTTTTAAAAATCGACGATAATAATGTTTTAAATGTGGAGTAATTTGTGTTTGAAGTGTTACTATTTTGTGAATATGGATTAAAGCGACAGCAACAACAATATAGTGCAACAATAACAAGCCGGGAAGCAGATTGAAATTGAATGGTGTCAACACAATCCAACCATCATCACAGCTCGTGACCATCATCTTAAGTCAGTAGGCCGCCACACCTGCGCTCAAGTTCACATTGAGGAGTGTGCACTCTCCTTACTGGGGAGTGTACACTTCTTCCATCAAGCATACGTCATGCCACCACTCTACTTACCTACTATGGCAGTGTGAGATCGGGGTACTATTATAGTGCCCCAATCATCACCGATTAACTAAAAAATATTAAGAGGGCCACGGCTCATTAAATGTCCTCGGAAGAAGATGACGAGGCAGCTGGAGACTCGAGGACGGTTAAGACGACCATCATCTTTCCATTTCCCGACGAATTCCGCTGCGAAACGTGTTGGTCCGTAGTTACAGAGAACCCATTACTAGGTCGGAGTGGTCCTACTGCTCGTAATTTCAGATACACCTTTAAGTACAAGAACCACTCCGACCTTAAAAAACACATTAAACTTAATCATGGGACACCAATTTTTACTTTTGAATGTCGGGAATGCGGGTATCAGTCAGAGTCCCTCAAAGTGGTCAAAAAACATCACACCACTCACCAACCTGGTGCGGCCACTGCTCCACCAAAAAGTGCCGCACCTAGGAAGAGGGCACTTCAATCAGCAGCCCGTAGCCAGCCAAGCACATCCAGGCAGGCTGCCAAAAATAAGGAAACCACACTGATACCCCAAACTCAATCATTACCACCACTACGTGTTACCCGTCAAAATTCGGCGTTCCATCCCAGGGCAGTAAACCTTCCCCAACAAGTAGCTCCAACAAGTTCAATAACCGGAGCATCGACCAACACGTCCAACACCACCGAAAACGACAACATCATCATCAGCGATGAAGACAAGGGAGCACCACCTCACTTGCCCCCCAGCGATACCACACAGCCCCAGCCCCCTAAAACCGATAATGGCACAGTGGCTGATTGTGGTACTGCATCTGAAGGGTTATGTCGAGGCGTACCAGTGCCAATCTTACCCGAATTTGACACACCGTCACTAGATTATTTGGTCAGCGTGGACTCACGTCCATCAGAACCACCACCCCAAACGTTCAGCCAAACTAGATCACCGGCTGGGCAAAACGATCTCACTAGCGATATGCAAGCTATACCTGAAATTCCCCCAACTGCAGCCACTCAAACTCCACCGGCCCTTGTCAACAGCGAGCTCAGTGCTACTCCGGTAGCTACTGAGAACGAAGTTGATGAGCAACCCACCGTTAGTCAACTGACTGAAAATCAGAAACGGTGGCTAGACCTATTAACCAACGCTATTAGCTGGGAAGAGTTCGAGTTGGCCGTAGCCACAATAACAGCAGACTTTGCGAGAGGCAGTCCAGGTCAAGTGGTTGAAAGACCACCCCCTCAAGTGCAACGATTCCAAAATAGGCCTCCACCTATTAGAAATCGTCATCGTCGTGCACAATTTAATCCTATGGATGCGGCAAAGATCCAAAAACTATACCGGACAAATAAAAAAAAGAAGCTATGAACGCCATACTGAGCGACTCCGGAAGCTAACCGTTCTGCCAGGTCGACACGGAAACGGTCCATGAACATTTCCGTGGAATATTTGCCTTGAAGGATCAGGAAAGAACACCCACCCCTGACGAGATCCGGCAAATATTCAGACCTGAACAGAGCGGTGAGACAGATGGAGATGAGTGCTTTTCGTTCTTACTGGACTCCATCTCTAAAGAATCGGTATGTGCGAGATTAGCAAAAACGTCGAACACCGCCCCGGGTAAAGATGGAGTAAGATACTCGTTTCTGAAACGGATGGACCCGGGCTGCATTTGTCTTACTGCAATCTTTGACCGATGTTTCCGCGAGGAAAAAACACCACTGGCTTGGACTGACTCCCGCACTGTACTCTTGTATAAGAAGGGTAATCGTGATGACCTGTCGAACTGGAGGCCTCTCACTTTGGGGGGTACGATCGCTAAATTATACGCCGGCGTTATTGCCGACCGCATCACATGCTGGGCGAAGCTATCCAACAATATCTCTCCAATGCAAAAAGGATTCCTGGAGTACGAAGGGTGTTATGAACACAACTTCGTGGTCAACTCACCACCATATTCGGCGGGTATTGGAGGAGATGCGGCTACCCAGCAAGATGAGAAGTGTGGTAGCTGAGCTTTACACCAACACAACAACAACAATTCGCACTAAAGACGGGGAAACTCGTCCTATTCCCATTCGTGCGGGTGTAAAGCAAGGTTGCCCACTTATTAGTCCAATAATCTTCAATTTAGCGATCGAACCACTCATAAGGGTGGCGTCTGGATTGGCAGGTCAGCATGGTTACAAACTTCACGACCACCATTTCTCCGTGCTGGCATATGCCGATGATATCGTTCTGCTCGCCAAAAATGCTGAATCTTTAAGGATACTTCTTGATTCAGTAGGATCAACCGCTGAATGGATGGGTCTTAAGTTCCAACCACCAAAATGCGTCACGTTGCATGTCGATTGTAGGCGCCGCCGGGAAGTCTACCCCACTGAATTTACCATCCAAGGAGGAGGACTGACGGTACTAAAAGAGGGAGAAGAGTACTCACATCTAGGAATTCCTACGGGATTCCGTGTATCCCAAACTCCCCTTGATGCCATTCGGGCTATCAAGGAGGATGCACAAAGGGTACACGACTCTCTTCTCGCCCCCTGGCAAAAATTAGAAGCTGTGAATATGTTCATCCTTTCTAGACTGGACTTTATTCTGCGTGGCGCCAATGTCGCCAAAGGTCCGTTGACTGACGCAGACAAAACCATCAAAAGGCTAGCCAAGAAATGGATGAACCTACCTCAGCGCGGTTCACCAGAGCTGCTTTACATTACATCTTACCAGGGTGGCGCAAATCTTTTGCCGTTGGCTGATTCTGCGGACGTAAGCACTGTGGTTCATGCCTTTAGACTGCTGACCTGCAAAGACATCATTGTCAGGGAAACGGCTTGGTCCTGCTTGAAACGTGCGGCGAGACGTCGTATTGGTGGCGATACAACTGAGGAAATGTTGGCTAAATATCTGAGTGGCTCACTGGAAGGTCGCCTTGGACGCGACGTCGGCGACATGGCTAGTTTGTGGACGCGAACTAGAAATGCGTGCCGTCGTCTGAACAATAAACTCGGCGTGAGGTTTCACTGGTGCGTCGAAAAGCGTGACCTGTCGATTATCATCAACAACCAACAACCGCAAGATCCATGGTTGTTCGAGCTCTACGTTCAGGTATAAGAGCAAACTATCTTGCTAGACTACTAGAAAAACCAGATCAGGGAAAGGTGTACTCATGTACTAGCTTAAGGGAAGCGAGCAACCACTTTCTGTTGAATGGTCGTTACACTCGGTTTTGCGACTACCGATTTGTACACCGAGCTCGGCTCGACGTTGTCCCATTGAATGGAGCACGTCGATTCGGGAACGGTGACAAGCGGTGTCGACGTTGTGGCTATGTCAAGGAGACACTGCCACACGTACTGAACCATTGTACCGTCCACTCAGCAGCGTGGCAACGTCGTCACAACGACGTCCAAGATCGTCTGTCTCGCGCAGCGCGTTTACCCCCGGGTGCTGTCTTAAACACCAATAGACAGGTGCCCGGCGTACACAGTACACTTCGTCCTGACCTGGTGGTTCTGGATGAAACTAGCAAGATTATCAGGATCATCGACATATGCATTCCTTTTGAGGGTGCCCCAGATGCTTTAGAGGTGGCTCGGCAGCAAAAACTTGAAAAATATAACCCACTTGCTGCCGAGTTATCCTCGAAGGGCTATAGGGTCTATCTGGATGCATTTGTCGTTGGTTCGCTCGGAGCTTGGCTGGGGCAGAACAACCGGGTCGCAAGATCTCTGGGCATAGCCCAAAAATATACGCAGACCATGGCTCGTTTGATGGTATCCGACACGATCCGCTGGTCACGTGACATTTACATCGAACATTTAACCGGACAGCGGCAGTATCATGAACAGCCTCGGTGACCAAGCACACTGGTACTAGATGGCCCGAACATCTGAGCCATCCACCCCCGTTATTCCTTGTGTTAACTTGAGTGATAATCTGTGATATTGACACTATTTATTTTTTTAACTGTCTGACCTGATTTTTAACCATTGTTTTTTAATGTGTAGTGCTTTTTTAAATTATTTGTTTTAACTTTTTAATCTGTTTTTATTATTATATATATTTTATTACTTTACTACACTTGATACGATTATTTTTTTAAGTTGTACATATTTCTATTTTTGTATTTTTTATATTATAAAAATAAATGCTTTTATATATTGAAAGTTAAAATTGTAAATCTCTCCGTACACATTAAAGTTTGAGAATAATAATAAGGTAATTAATTGTAGCAAACATGATTTTCCACAACTTTGGTACAAAAACAATAGCTGATTTCCTTTGGAGCAAATTCGCTAAAAATTGAAAATATACATTATTGGAAAAGTTAAAATTTTTTTAAATTTAGTATTTTGTTTTTTATTTTATTTGAAAAAAAAGGCAATTTAATATATATTATTACAATTACATGAATGAATAAAAAAGTTATGAAAAAATTGTTAACAACATATAGAAAATATCGTATAAGAGTGTCTCTTTTTCTCTTACGTTTATTTCTTATATGTAACCATTGCGGGAAAAAGACACTCTTATGCCAAAAATTACAAGACGTTTGGCAACATATTGATAATATCGTATAAGACTGTCTATGTTCCTCTTATGTATATTTCTTATCTGTTGCCAATAGCTTCTTTCCCACACATGTAAGAATGACAAGAGCCCTCTTATGCGTACAATAAATAAATTCGCTAAAAATTGAATTTAATTTATATTAGAGTAACAGAGAACTACTGACAACAAGCGCCTTGATTGGTTGCTAGTAGAAAGAGAAGCTCTTATGTAAATCCTTTCGAGTGCGACTAGCAAATGGCAACAAGCTTCCAATTTTGGTCGCTCTTTTTCAGTACTCGAAAATGGTCCCATCTGTTAGCATTGCGTGAACGATCTCTCTGCTAGTCTCTGGTAATACCATATGTGTATTACATCATGAAGAATAGATAAATAGGAGATCGAAAGACATAGATAATTCGTCTGTTTTTGCGTCCTCAAAAACGTGTAGAGATCATAGATATTATTTTCGCCACTAACGGCAGTGCGAATCTACCCGTACGGAATTATTATTATTACATATTAAAATCAACGGTTATTACATCTTACAAATAAAAATTGTTTAATTTTACAAATGTGAAAAAATGGGACGATGTTGTGCAGTGAAAGCATACATATACTCATATATCTATGAGTGAAAGGTTGTTTAAGGTTAGGAATGCGTGTCTGTATTTACGAAAGGAATATGGTCTGTAACTACCGGTTTTGTCATCTTCTTTTTTTATCTAATATATGCCAGTTATTGTAAATATACATTTGTATATTATTATTATTAATTGCAAAATTATCACTATGATTCTTCATCGTTTTATTTATTGCAGATTATTAAGAATTCTCTATTATTAATATTTAATTATTACTTGATCATCGAAAACAATTTTTTATTATCTATAAAACTATGATTTCTTATAGACTGAATGTGAAAGTGATTTCTTGGCGCCTAAATTTAAACATTTAAACTCCGTACACCACTGACCATTGACCCCTACTGATAAAAGATAGTTACACCAATTCATGGACTTTTTTTTTAACATTACGTTCGATCTCCTAATATAGACATAGTATAATACTAGACTGCGCATTCGATGAAATTTATGTTCCAATATTAGAAAGAAATACAAACATGGTTACAGTAGAGCTATCTCTGTCATTCATTAACAGTGGAACAAAGATAGAAACACTGCAGATCAGAGGCTGTCTGTTTCTAAAGTTGGTACAACTTTTCAATACAGAAAGTATATGAATCGCGCAGTCTAATAATACTATGTCTATAGTAATACTCATTCACATAACCATAGACCCTAAACAAGAACACATAACTCCATGTTAACAAATAATTGGCAAAAATAAGATGTCAGTAGCGTTCCTTCGGCACTGGAAACAAAACAGAGAGTATAAGGCGCGAGTTTTAATTGAAAAACATTACGTATTTATAGTATTATAAAAATTATTTCCAGCCAAAGTATTTTTCCAATAAAATATTTTTTTAAATAAATGATAAGTAATTTCAATTTTTCAATAAGGATTTAGTTGAAGTAATAGTTAATATTCGCAAAATAATTACATAAAAATAAAAAAACATCAAATAATTAAATAGTAACCTGTAATGTTGGAATTGTAAAAATGAAATAAATTATTGAATCAGATATTAAATTAAACTTTTATTTATTAATAATAATGCTGAAAATTAATATTTAATATAATGTCATACAATTTAATTAATTTTGGAATATTTATACTAGCTTGGTACTTTAAAAGTCCTGGTTTTTTAAACTCAATTGATCCCGTTGCTTATTGTCACAAGCACTACCACTTTTACAATTGTCTACTGCACATACTTTTCCCATTTTAAATGTTTTTTAAACAGTTTTTTATTTAATAAATTTTTTTAACCAAATTGTGTATTTCAAAATGATCACTTCAAAATAAAATTAGTTACTTGGCTTACTTCACTTCTATTTATTATACTATATTCACTTTGGTAAGGATGAGTATCTATCAAAAACTTGCGACCCTAGCGGCATAAAAAGTAAATATAACTTCTACCATTTCGTTGCCATATTTTGTCAATTTTCCCGTATGAGTTATATCTCCTTTATATAGCCTCCATGCACATAACCTTAAAAATGAGTATAATTAATTTGTAGCATGATTTTTTCATTATTTTTCTAATTCCTCAGCTTTTACATTAACTTCTTTTATGACATTTTGCGTGTAATTTCACGTAAGTCAACATCTGTTATTTGTTCTGTTTACATTGTAAACGTATTTTCACATAAACAAATTCTAACATTGAATTTATGTGTTAACAAATATTATTTATTTTACATCAGAAACAAATTAAAAGAAAAAATCCTTAAAATAAACGTAATTATTTAAGTGTATCACATTTTTTTATTGAATAATAAGAAAGTGATTCATGAAGGTTAAATCATATCAACAATTAAAACAAAAATTTTCATTTAAAAAAATGCAATCGAATTTAAACAAAAACAAGAGTGTGGATCTTGAACTAGGTGATTCCAGTGATGCTGGTCATCCACGATTTATTTCACCAAATTGTTCACAAGAAACCTTAGATGAAAGTTTTAATGATGAATTATATTATTGTTTACAATGTAAAATATTTATACCAAAATCATTTATTGAACTTGAATTACATTTTCGTAATATTAAACATCGTTCAAATGCGTGCATATATTGTACACAACCTGTTTATACATACTTTTTAAAAGGGAAGAAAAATTTATTTCATCGATGTATTTAATATTTATTAACATCAATTTATATTAATGATGTACGAGCGCTGATATATTCGCTATGTGCGTGACTGCAGCGCCAGAGCATGTATGAACTAAAGGAGGCTATTACAGATCTTTTTATTATGAATGGAATGGGACTTCGAAATAAAAATTTGTTATTATCAATTAAAAAAAACATTTTGTTCATGTTTAAAAAAAGTTACAATTAATATTTGTTCCTGTGAAGTTTTTGTGTAAAATTAGCAATACAGTTGTAAGTAAATTAATTTAAAAAAACTATATAAGAATTGTTAAGTGAATAAATTCAAATTTAGCGCTATCTGTGTTTATCAACTGACTATATTATAATTTTTATTCATATAAAATTATTAATATGACCAATGTTTTTCTGTTTATGTTGTCATATTATCTATTTTCTTTTGACATAATTCATTAAAAATGTATTGAATGGTTTAATCATGAAGAATAGATATATTAGGAGATCGAACGTAATGTTAAATAAACGGCCACAAATTGGTGTAACTATTTTTTATCAGTAGGGGTCACTGGTGTCAGTGCCGTACGGAATTTAAATGTTTAAATGTAAGCGCCAAGAAATCTCTTTCATATTCAGTTTATAAGAAATCATAGTTTTATATATAATAAAAAATTGTTTTCGATTATCAAGTAATAATTAAATAAATATTAATAATAGAGAATTCTTAATAATCTGCAATAAATAAAAAGATGAAGAATCATAGTGATAATTTTGCAATTAATAATAATAATATACAATATATGTTTAAAAAAACTGACATATATTAGATAAAGAAAGAAGATGACAAACCGGTAATTACAGACCATATTCCTTTCGTAAATGCAGACACGCATTCCTAACCTCAAACAACCTTTCACTCATAGATATATAACAGTATATCTATGCTTTCCCTGTACAGCATCGTCCCATTTTTTCACATTTATAAAATTAAACAATTTTTATACTTACAATTTTAATTTGTAAGATGTGATAACCGTTGATTTTAATATGTAATAATAATAATTCCGTACGGGTAGATTCGCATTGCCGCTAGCGGCGAAAATAATAACTATGATCTCTACACGTTTTTGAGGACGAAAAAACAGACGAATTGCCTAAGTCGTTCAATCTCCTATTTATCTATTCTTCATGGGTTTAATTAATAAATAATTAATTACAAAAGTTATCAAATGTTAGTAAACAGTAGATTAAGTTAATGTCAGAGTAAATCAAACTATAAAAAAATATTGGCAAGCGAAAAATGTACAAATTAATTAAATTGCTATTTGTCAATAAAGGTTTTAGGTACTTGTTGAATAAATAAATATTTGTTATTCAGTTTCAAAGTAAACATGGACATAATTATTAAAACAGGGTTCCAATCAATTACACACACGATCGAATTTCAGCCACAGAAATCTATGCAATGAAATAAATTATCAGGAATTTTATTTAATATTTGATAGGTCCTTAAACGCTGCATGAATGCATGATTCTTTCCACGTGAATTCTTACTCTTGCTACACTGTATGTATAAAATGTATTAAATGCATGAATTTTAATACACTGTATGTATTCAAACAGCCTCCTTTAACGCCTAAATTATCCACTGTGTACGCTGGTGTCGATTTGGCTCTCCCTACCATGACTACACACATAGCGAATAGGGCTTATTCCGTAATGGTAACATCAATAAGTTTTAAGTTGGCATTACTTAAAAAGGAGAGGTAGAGATGGATGGTTCTGTGTTCCACCATCATAAACATCATCAAAAGTCGTATGACGTATGCTATTGTAATGACAGAGGAATCATTTTTATTATTTATTTATAATTTATACTTAGTTAATCTTATCTAGAGCACGGTAGTGCGCAAGGCCGAGTCTGTTATTAAACAAAATATAATTTTTTGTTTTTATTCAATTTTATTTAATTTTTTGTTTCTGTCATTGCATGATTCTTACAGCAGAAGATTTATGATTGATGATGTTATGATGGTGGAACACCAGCTCCATCCATCCCTACCCCTCCTTTTTAAGTGATGCCAACTTACAATTTATTGATGTTACCATTACGGAATAAGCCCATAGTCCATTTATAAAATTCTTCAAAATCTTATATAGTACATTCATAAAAGTCCAAAATAATGTTTATTATTTTTGTCCTAAGTTAAAATTAAAATTTAGGCCCGTCATACCGGGCCTAACAAAAAATATATTTTAAGTAATATCATAAATATATATATATAATTTATTTAATTTAGTATTATATCTTTTATTATGGATAAATTTTTATGAATAAATATGTTTTGTTATGAATAAAGTTGTTCAATTTTTCATTTTACCATTTACCAGAGATGTAACAATATATTAAGAGTCAAATTAGCTTCAAAAAGCCGGTTTCAGGAAGGTTGCTCCGCAATTTTTTTAATCGATTCATCTTGACGTCCTGAAATCCATAAGGATTTACATATAGTAAGTACTAATGCAGTTTTTAACCAGTGGCTGTGCCATACGATGCTTTAAGCGCTTACAATCGCTACTTTATATCGTTGCATTGGGATGGTAAGCGCTAACCGACAAATAAGCAATAGCGTTCCATTTGAGCTGTAAGAGTTATATATAAGCAATTCAAAATTGACGGATATCAAAAACAGACGTTGTATGGATTGATGATAAAAGTATTATTAATATTTTTAAATTTTACTAGAGGATGAAAAAGTTGATTTTTATGATAATGCAGTAACATTACTGTAAAATTCACGGTTGTTAAAAATTCATTGATAAATTCATTGAGAGAGAGAGAGATTGTAAAGGCTGCCCTGGACGGGCTACACATCGACCATAAGGTTCATTGTGATGCCTTAGGATGTGAGGATGTGAGTGGAGTGGAAGGAATTTGTGAGTAGAGTACGAATTGGTAGGATATGCAATTGCAGCCGACTATGATAGGAACTATGTCGATATTCATCTAGAGTTCGTGAAGGAAACTGCAGAAAACCTTCTCAAGCATAGCCGGTTACTCGTTCTTGTCCATACGCCGACAGTTTAGTCAATTTACCGCCCCTTTTTTTTAAATTTTTATAATTGGATAACTGCCGATGACGGGATTCGAACCCATAACCTCTCAGTTTCCAAGTACTGCATACTGCACAGAAGAAATAACGTTTTTTTTTGTTTCGGGTAGAATGTCAAACAAATCAATGTGAAGAAATGAGTAGACGATATTTTACGTCTTTGTGCATCTTTTGTAGTTTGACAATCTATTTGAAATTGAAAGGTCTGTACATGTAAAAACAATCGTAAAATGTTCTTCATATGGCCCTTATGAACGTATCCCATTTTAAGAATGAATCGTCATGTTATATTTGAACGTCATGAAAAGATCATACTTGATCATATCATGAAGAATAGATAAATAGGAGATCGAACGACATAGGCAATTCGTCTGTTTTTTCGTCCTCAAAAACGTGTAGAGATCATAGTTATTATTTTCGCCACTAGTGGCAGCGCGAATCTACCCGTACGGAATGATTATTATTATTACATATTAAAATCAACGGTTATCACATCTTACAAATAAAAATTGTAAGTATAAAAATTGTTTAATTTTATAAATGTGAAAAAATGGGACGATGTTGTACAGGGAAAGCATAGATATACTGTTATATATCTATGAGTGAAAGGTTGTTTAAGGTTAGGAATGCGTGTCTGCATTTACGAAAGGAATATGGTCTGTAATAACCGGTTTTGTCATCTTCTTTCTTTATCTAATATATGTCAGTTATTGCAAACATATATTGCATATTATTATCATTAATTGCAAAATTATCACTATGATTCTTCATCATTTTATTTAAGGCAGATTATTAAGAATTCTCTATTATTAATATTTATTTAATTATTACTTGATAATCTAAAACAATTTTTTATTATATATAAAACTATGATTATAAACTGAATGTGAAAGTGATTTCTTGGTGCCTACATTTAAACATTTAAATTCCGTACGGCACTGAGACCAGTGACCCCAACTGATAAAAGATATTTACACCAATTCGTGGCCATTTATTTAACATTACGTTCGATCTCCTAATATATATATTCTTCATGATCATATAAATGATGAATAGATATATTAGGAGATCCGCCGTATGGAATTTAAATGTTTAAATCTAGGCGCCAAGAAACCACTTTCACATTCAGTTTATAAGAAATCATAGTTTTATATATAATAAAAAATTGTTTTCGATTATCAAGTAATAATTAGATAAATATTAATAATAGAGAATTCTTAATAATCTACAATAAATAAAAAGATGAAGAATCATAGTGATAATTTTGCAATTAATGATAATAATATGCAATATATGTTTACAATAACTGACATATATTAGATAAAGAAAGAAGATGACAAAACCGGTTATTACAGACCATATTCCTTTCGTAAATGCAGACACGCATTCCTAACCTTAAACAACCTTTCACTCATAGATATATAACAGTATATCTATGCTTTCCCTGTACAACATCGTCCCATTTTTTCACATTTATAAAATTAAACAATTTTTATACTTACAATTTTTATTTGTAAGATGTGATAACCGTTGATTTTAGTATGTAATAATAATAATAATTCCGTACGGGTAGATTCGCGCTGCCACTAGTGTCAAAAATAATAACTATGATCTCTACATGTTTTTGAGGACGAAAAAACAGACGAATTGCCTATGTCGTTCAATCTCCTATTTATCTATTCTTCATGATCATATATTTGAATTTGACATATATATTTGAGAATATTTCACATTAAGGTTATATTTAAATGTCATTGTGATAAATGAAAATAAATAAAATTATGATTAATTTGTTAAAAGTATTACATTTCTTACAATGTGGTCATCGGCAATTCTAAGATTTGTCAGACGAAGAATAGTTTTAGCAATAATTTTTACGTTATCGTTTACATATTGTATAGTTAGTTTAATACGTGAGGTACCTACCTACAAAAGGCGTAAATGTAAATATGATGATATTTAATTGCATATGGATTTTAGGGTAAACCAGCATCAAATGCAGATGAACCTGAAGTAATTGTACGTTCAGAACCATTTAAATGGCGAACCTTGCAAGAACATAATTCTAGTGTTGATATAACACCATGCCGCAATTCTGTTCAGGGCAGAGTATTGATTGTGGATGATGAAGGTTATTATTTAACATTTGACATTTTATATGCTTTTTGTTAGTACCACTAAAATAAAAGTGGTGTACAGAGGGTCTACTTGTTTGAAAATCAGAAATTTTACTGAGCAACAAATGATTTAGTTTTATGAGTAACTCTATATATCTTTCTATCTTCCTGTATATATATATATATATATATATATATATATATATATATATATATATATTTTTTTTTTTTTTTTTTTTTTTTTCTGTCATCTGGCTGTAGATAATTAGTGCTACTGGTGCAAAGCCTGATATATATATATATATATCAGGCTTCGCACCAGTAGCACTAATTATCTACAGCCAGATGACAGAAAATTGCCAAAATAAAATATTTTTTCCGATCGCTACCAAACTTCACAGGATCACTCGCTGGGCTGTTTAGGTTCACTATGGACTCTAAAGCGGATGGTCCGATTTTGATGAAATTATCAGACAATCTTCAGATTAGCCCAGCGAGTGATCCTGCGAAGTTTGGTAGCGATCGGATTTGTTTTGGCAATTTTGTGTCATTTGGCTATAGGTAATTAGTACTACCGGTGCGAAGTCGGAGCCGGCAGCTAGTGTTTTAAAAAATTGAAAATTTTATATTCAAAGATACTCATGATATTCAAAGGTCCGTACAATTCTTGTATGGAAAGTCGTGATTGTCATATGTTGAAGTTTATAATTATCTTTATAAAAAGGTTGCCCATAAACTTCTAAAACTAATAATCTTGGACTTACATAATAGTATACTGGTTTTCTTGATCTGTTCTCGTGCCTATTTGTACACTAAATACTTTCTGGTGTTACAGTTGAAAGCTCCCAAAACGACTTAAGGCGCATTTGAGGGGCTGTTAAATCGCGCTTCAAAATTTAGTAAAATTAAAACGACTATAAGTTAAATGGTTGTATCGTACAGTCGAAAATGTACTAAAATTTAAAATGAAAATAATATTGATTATAAATCTGGAATTTTGATCAGGCCCTAAAGACACCTTAGCTATATGTATTACAAAATTGTCTTTTGTTAGAAATCACATCTGGCTTTTGATTGTTTTTTTATCCCAAAATTTATGGTCAAATTGTTTGTTGTGCCCTCCACGATTTTATTTTAGTCTGGTTAAAATCCGAAATTGATGATATATTCTTGCTTTTAGTATACATCAACGATTGTACAATAAACGGTTAACTTCAACAGTTTTTATACCTGGTATATATGATATATACCAGGGTATATTAAGTCTAGACCGGACTTGGTAACGGTTCAAAAAATTGACCGTAGAAAAAAAGGTTTGGTATAGGTGTTCATTTAGTTAATTTCCGCATGTCCGTCTGTCTGTTCGTTTGTCCGTCAACACGATAACTCAAAAACGAAAAGAGATGGCGAGCTGGAATTTTGTGTGGGTTCTAGAGCTAATAAGTAAGGTCAAGTTCGTGAATGGGCAAAATCTTTGAAACCGTAAGGTATAGAACAAAAATTATAGAGAAAAATGTCCCTTTTTTAAAAATAAACAACTTTTTTCATAAACTCAGTATATACCTAGTATTTAAGCAGTTAACTCAGTTAATTGATATTTTCACTTGTTTTATTTAATTTTATTTAAGACCAAAAATTTCTTATAATTTTTACTAAAGGTAGCATATTAAGTTGCCGTGGGGATTAAACATGTGTACAAAATTTCATGAGAGTCGGTTAAGTATTTATATTGTGGATTGGTGAAATATTTTGAATGTGAAAGACTTAATGCCGAAGGACCAGTACAAGTGGCCGAGGGGTTTAAGGCGTTATGCCTGTGCCTACTTGGAATTGGATTGTCAATTATAAAGAAAAAAAAAAGGGGGCGATTAATTGACTAAACTGTATGGACAAGAACAAAGCTTGAGAAGGTTTTCTGCAGTTTCCTTCACATATTTCATATCATAGTCGGCTGCAGCCGCAAATACTACCAATTCCTAGTCTATACACAAAAATTACTTCCACTCCACTCACATCCTTAGACATCACAATGGACCTTATGGTCGAAGTGTAGCCCGTCCAGGACAGCCTCTACTATCTATCTATCTAGTGCCGAAGGTTATGAAATAATTTCCATAACATTCACCCTGAGTAAGAGGAATTATAGTAGTAACAGAGTAAGACTGTCTACTCACAATTTTGAATGCGTTAATATTTAACGTTTGTGCATACTTTTTATCATTTTATAATATTTGCATATCATAGTAGAATAAAAAAAAAGGAATTATTTTAATTGTTATTTTTAAAATTTAGGATATGTTTGTCATAGAGCTGACATTTTAACGTCTGGTTGCTGTAATACGGAAGCATACACTACAGTTCAATATTCATGTGATACTTGCAAAGAAAATCATTGCTGTGCTATTTATGAATACTGCATTTCTTGTTGTTTACATCCAGATAAGGTACGAAATTGACATATTACTATTTGTGCTGTTCCTTAGCTGGAATTGCGGTTCCATTCGCAAGAAAAAATAGGCTTGTATCTAGATGTAGAAATACGAAGTGAAATAATTTTTTCCTTAAATTATACCTCAATTTAGTGAGAAAAAAACAATTTTTCGAGAACAAATCTTTTTTCTATGCATTAATGTCGGAGATTGTACCAGAAATTTGTCATCAAAAAGGATCTTTTACATGTTTAGTTTCAAAATAAAGAGAGATATTGTATTGCTATCTGATCCTCCAACGTTAGGTTTCATCTTCTTTAAGGCGGTAAGAGACGGCAAACACTAGAGATAGAGGGGAACGGCCTTCTGTATTCAAGCGCCAATGAGTGTGCAACCGTGACACGACGTTACCATCAGAATACAATTTATAATTTGAATGTAATCATCTTGTATCTTAAAAAATACATTGCCTAACGTTCTAAACACAAGAAGAATATTATAACATGCATGTATGTATGTACTCATGTAAAAAAAATGTTAACTAAAAGAATGTATTTTTTCCAGAAAATATTACTTGAGAAATTTTTGGGTAAAGCGACAAAACAGAATAATGTGTTATTTGCATCCGTAAAAGATCATTTTGAATTATGCCTGGCTAAATGTCGAACAAACTCACAAAGTGTACAACATGAAAATTCATATAGAGATCCAAGAGCGAAACATTGTTATGGTGACGTTGCGCCTGGTGATGACGGGAGTGATAAAACGTGATAATAGTTATTAAAAAAAAAGAATATATTATATTGTAGGAACCAAATAATAATGGTATATATTTATTTTAAAAATGATCTATAAAATTATTCTATAAGACTTAAAAATTGGGTATTTGATTTGATGAAATAGGAAAGACTTATGAAGCGACGGTTCAAATTTAAATAAAATACATTATTTGAATTGAATATGGTTTATTTTGTGCAAAAAGAAAAGTAAATCCCTAACTTTTAAACAATATGATATAATTATTAAATGCCGCCGTGATTTTCTATCAGTATCTTTTAAAAACATTCATGCGTCTTTCCTATACTTATATTTTCATTAGTTCAACGAAAAATGTTCAATTTCTAATACCGTCAAATTTGTACATCAATGCTCTAACATTCATAGCAGAAATGCTTCGATTGTGTAATTTTTGCATTATATTAATTAACTTTTTTTAAACGTTATTTTGACATTAATATTTATTTTTAAATTGCTAAAGTATAACCTTAGGACAGAAAAATGCTAGATGTGCAGTAAATAACCGAATAATGCAGCATATACAGGCAGACGCACTCGCTCAGAAAATATGGCGATTTTTTTAAAATCATATTTATGTTATTAAACATAAATATGTTAAGGAACATCCTTTATCCTCTATAACTTAGAATTAACGAAAAAAATTCAAACAATAGGAAATGTTATTATCTATTAACCCTTAAATGACACACGTCTCTGAAATGACGTATATGCCACACGATGACACTTTGATCCCAGCTTGAAAAAATGAGCAATACTTAGTTTTCAAAATTTCACTTTGAAAATATTTTGGAACATATTTCTTACCTTTACACAAATGCCTCAACCTTGACCAAACCGAATTTTTCGGATTTTCATTTAAAAAATCAGGGAAAAGTTTTTTTCCACTCAATCACGCACCATTTTGTTAATTTTAATATGTTGAAAATATTTAGGGTTTTACTCCAAGGATAGACCACTCAAGATAGTCTTTAAAAAAAATTATTCTAAGGAATGAATAATGGTGAATTTTTTAACAAAAAAATGACACGGGATGAGTGAGACGTTGAAATAGATCATCATGTCTTAAAAAAAACATGGTCTTTTGAAAATAATATTTAAAAAATGGTCTGGGTCTACCTTTGGACTACCTTTAGGAGAATATTTAAAAAAATTGGATTGAAAAATTGGCTTGGGTCAAAATGGCACCCAGTGCCAATTAAGGATTAAAAATGTCTTGTGATATGAAAAAATTAAAAATTATATTCTAGCGTACATAAATATATTTTTTCTACTGGAGACGCGAAAAAATACCACAAGACTTTATTGATGGAAAATAACCTTTCCTACAACCCTTATTTTAATATTTTCCGTTAGTTCTAGGATATAGTTGAGTAAATCCTTCTCTTTTTTTAAACATTCATCGTTTAAACAAGAGCCAGGAATGATAATAAAAAATAATAAACTGTGAATCGGAAAGTTTCCTGAATGAGTGCGCTACTCACTATATGCAACTTGCATGTAGGAAGAAAATTGGTTATTATTAAGAACTAAAATTGTCGCTATATTTTTTTTGTATAATTGACATGAACATTTATAAAGTTCCTTACATAAATTGCAGTGAATTATGCTACCTCTAAAAAGTTTGTAAATATAATATCAATTATCATATGTACACCTTCAAGAAGAATCAAATAACCCAATGCATAAGAGGGAAAGCTTTGAATCTGAAAAATTCATAAATGAAGTTTTAATTATTTAAAAAAGAGAAAACTATTCTTTGTTTAAGTTAATCCAATTTTTAATTATTAGAATTTAGTGGAGTGAGTTTTCGCAAAATCATTCATTGACTTCAGTAATTTATTTTAAAAAAAATAGCCTAATCAAAGTAGACCGTTTAATTCGGAATCAATTGATTCTTAAGGGTTCCATAACCAAAGGTTCGCTTGCTCTGCAAAAATAATTTGATAAAAACAAGAACTTAATAAAAAACAATAAGCTATTAGTCCGTGGACCTAATAAAATGAAATTTTGCATATTTTATATACATTTAGTACGCAATATTTTTTATTTATTTATGTATATAGTATATCTTAAAGTTAATTGGCAACCTATATAGTGGTTAATCAGTTTCGGAAACTGCGGTAAAAAATGTTAGTGTAATATTACATAAACACAAATAGATATTATTATTAATACACTCCAAAAATTACAACTTCCGATCACTTGCCGACCCATTTCACCTACTCTAAAGGTATGCCAATTATCTTCGTATTACGGATTGTTTAACAGTTAATAATAATGTATATTTGTGTTTATGTCATATATCTAACTTTTATTTTTTATTGCAGTTTCAAAAACTGACCATCCGCTATTTGTTTTTGTTCCTTAGGGCTCCAGGATGTTATCCATGGAATTTCGAAAAACCAATTGTACCATCTAATTGGCACTAATTGGTCATAAATGATCAGGTAGTCCTATTAATTGGTCAGCGATAGAAAATTTTGTATTGATCTTTGAATTTTTTCTAGGTCATACAAAACTTTTAGCACCCCATCCATGGACTTTCGAAAAACAAATTAAAGCATCTAATTGGTCATAAATGGTCAGGTAGCGCCATTATTTGGTCAGCGATAGAAAACTTTTTATCGATGTTTTAAATTTTTTCCAAGGTCATGAAATAATTTTAGCACCCTCTATTTCATACAGAAAAAAAACTAATAATTGGTCAGTTCAAATAAATAATTGGTCAGACCTATTTCCTGGGAGACCGCGTAAATCTATTTCAAGACTTTAAAAAAAATTTAAAACATGGATAAAAAGTTTTCTATCGCTGACCAAATAATAAGACTACCTGAACATTAATGACCAATTAGTGACCAATTAGATGGTATAATTGGTTTTTCGAAATTCTATGGATGGGGTGTTAGCATCCTGGAGCCAAGGTCATGAAATAGATTAAGGCGGCCTCCCAGGAAATAGGTCTGACCAATTATTTATTTTAACTGACCAATTATCAGTCAATTATTATCAATCGATTAGTGCCTTTATTTTTTCTCTGTATGGAATATGAGGTGCTGAAAGTTTCTCATGACCTTGAAAAAATTTAAAACCGATAAAAATTTTTCTATCGCTGACCAAATAATGGGGCTACCTGACCATTTACGTCCAATTAGATGGTATAATTGGTTTTTCCATATTCCATGGATGGGGTGCTAAAGTTTTGTATGACCTTGAAAAAATTAAAAGATCAATAAAAATGGGACTACCTGACCATTAATGACTAATTAGTGACCAATTATATGGT
Source organism: Nineta flava (assembly GCA_963920215.1). NCBI lineage: Eukaryota > Metazoa > Arthropoda > Insecta > Neuroptera > Chrysopidae > Nineta > Nineta flava. The sequence goes on from OY986040.1 coordinate 78,660,804, forward strand.
ATAATTCCATGGATGGGGTGCTAGCATCCTGGAGCCTCCTTAGGACTATGAAATTATCAGTGAATTTAATTCATCTTTTTTATGAAAAATGAAAACTGATAATTATGGTATGAGGCTTTTTACTAAGAAAAGCTAAAGTTAGGACATATTGTAGTGTGTATGGATGCTCAAATTGACCAAATAACGACTTCACTGTTCGATTCTATAAATTTTATATATTTGGTCAACGTCTTATAAATAAAAATAATATTTATGGAGAAATTAAAACAACATAGCGTGCAAAAATTTGGATTAATATTTTAAAAATGCCACTTGATCGAGTAACCATAAATACAGTAGTGTGCTCAATGTATTTTCAAGCAAAGAATTATTTTTACCAAGTATGATTTTTTTATAATCCTATGTGATTTTAATAACTTTTCACCTGCCGTGAAATTACGGGAATATAATGTCGAATCCGTGAATGAAACAATTTCAGTTAAACTTACAAATTGCAAAACCACTTTTTACTATTCAAAATTTGTATTTATAGTATTATAGGTATAACTAATTGTTGAGATGTAGCCTAACTAAAGCCGCCATCTTGGAATATGGCGTCATGAGTAACGAACTAATGCCAATTAACTTACAAATATCCTGAATACATAAATAATATACAGGTATACAAAATTTCATAGGTAGGCTCACGGACTATATTACTTACACAGTTATATTACCGAAGTAGATTTAAATGACTTAGGGTATGGTGATAAATTTATTTAACTTTTATAGCTTAATACTAAGGTTTTAAAAACACAATATACGTTTATAATTGGTCTAATTTTAATTCAAAACTGAAAATTATTCAAAATGTATTTATATTTTGACAAATTCTAGATGGCTTTAATTAGATCTAAGACCAATGTTTTCATGTCTTACTTCTTATACATTCACCAAAAATGACAAATATTTCTACGTTATTGAGTACAAAAATCGGCATTGCGAATACTGCAAAATATAGTAGCTAAAATTTTGTATGTCATATAGTGTTTCTTTATAGTATATAGTACACAAGGGTGCGCACACAGTAAAATTTGAATGAAAAAGGAAAGGAAAAATATATAAAAGATTATTCTTTTTTTTATAAGTGTACACTCCCGTTCATAAAAATTGATCCACCAGTAAATCACTTTCTAAACGTATATGTTAATAAATATATGTATATTACATACAATAACGCTTAGAATGTTTCAACTGGTTCAATTTTTATGAACGGGAGTGTACAAAATTTATTGATCTTACTTATTTATCGATTCAGCTTATGGCTGTCAAACAGTATAGACGTGAAAATTGCCTTTGTTTCAAAAAAATATTATTTTAAAATCAACAATACCATACAAATTTTCTGTGCTATTGACCTAGCAGTGCTCTGTCAGCAAATTGCATTTAATATTTAATATTAATATTACTTAATAAATGTAGTATGCAACAAAGTGTAATTCGATATGAATAATATATATAGTTAATTTTGTTATGCCGAACTCCAGTGGCGGGTCAAAAAATATTTCAAGATATTTATATCTACCGAACGAGGGAAAATCCATTTTCGAAGAAGTTATAGATGCTGAAAACGCACCAGTTCTAAAATTAGAAGAAAACGTTTGTAAATACAAAAGTCAAACTGAAAAGTTTCAAGCTGAAAAACAAAATGTGCTCAGAAGACTGAGTTGAGTGTATCTTCTCAATCGTCAATAATGGATCCAGATAATAATATAGCCAGACAAGATCCTGAAATGAATCATCCCCAGTGGAAGGGAAACGACTATGTTGTTGTATCTCGGAAAAAAAAAGAAGTCCAGATCCAGAAGAAAGGCGAGTACGACAGAAGGAAACTCCAGTTCTGATAACTAATCGCTTCCACGTTCTACAAGGTTCCACAGCCCCCAGAAAACTCCACAGACATTTCACCTGATATTACAAAAGAAAAAAAGATCAGGTACAACCAATGTTTGTTACGAACGTACTAAACTTTTCTGCATTTCAAAATGATTTGACATCTAATGGCTTTACAAATAAATACATGTGTAAATATTTCAAGATACAGAATGTGAGCTATTACACCCACAGGCTTAAGCAAGAAAGACCTTTTCGTGTTGTTTTAAGGAATGTTCATCATTCTACGCCACAGGAAGATATTTCTCAGGAGCTTCCAGATCTTGGGTATATTGTAGAAAACGTTACAAACATAAAGTATGCAAAAACAAAACAGCCATTGCCAATGTTTTTCATCGACTTAAAAGCCAATGAAAACAACAAATCTATTTACCAAGTAACCGAACTTGGAAATAAAATAGTAAAATTTGAGCCACCTAATAAAAAACGGGAATTGCTTCAATGTAAAAAATGTCAACGGTTCGGTCACACTCAAAATAATTGTGGTCGAGCATATCGGTGTGTTAAGTGTACTGGGAATCATCCCACTAGTGCGTGTGAAAAACACAGTGAAGTTCCCGCTGTTTGTGTTAACTGTGGAGAAAATCATCCTGCTAATTATAGGGGTTGTGAAGTTTATCAAAAAATTCTTCAAAAAAAATTTCCTGCTCTTAGAAAGAAACTACCGACAGAGAGCATCCCACGTGCTCAATCTCCTCCAAACTACGTGAAAGAAAACTTCAGCTATGCTCAAGCAGCACGAAATCAACGGCCAATAATTATTCATGATGCTGCCACTGACAATGAAAACATCTCTAATGACAATTTTATTGCTGCCATGAAACAATCATTTTCGCAACTTCAAGATATGTTCCGAGATATTATGAGTCAAAATACCGTAATGATAAATCTTTTAACAGCACTTGTATCTAAAATGAAATAATGGTTCAATCAATTAAAGTTGTCCTATGGAATGCAAACGGTTTGCAAAGTCTTCGCCTAGAATTAGAAACTTTCTTTGAAAGTCACAATATAGAATAACGCTTATATCTGAAACTCGATTTACGGATAAAAATCATCTAAATATAAAAAACTATGTTGTGTATGACACTAAACATCCTAGTGGTCGGTCACAAGGTGGAACCGCTATTATTATTAAAAACAATCTTAAGCATCATGTAACCGAAAACTACTACACAGAATATCCTCAAGCAACAAGTGTAGTTGTTGAAGATTGGATTGGATCATTGACATTTTCTGCCGTTTACTGTCCTCCAAGGCATGCAATAAATCAGGGTAATTTCGAAATATTTTTTAACACTCTTGGTAATAGATTCATTTCTGGTGGAGATTATAATGCCAAGCATACTCACTGGGGTTCAAGGCTTATAAATCCCAAGGGCAGAAATTTGTACAAAGCTGTAACAGCCAATGGGTTAGATCATATTTCAACTGGAGAACCTACGTATTGGCCTTCTGATCTAAATAAAATTCCAGATCTCTTAGATATATTTGTAATCAAAAATATATCACGCAGGTATATGAAAATCACACCATGCCACGATCTATCATCAGATCATTCTCCGGTACTACTTACCATCAGTACTCAGATAACTCAAAGAGAAACGACTCCAGCTCTATTCAATAAACATACAGACTGGGACTACTTTAGAGTCTATTGACACTAAAACAGTTTTACAAAGGTCATTAAAAACTGAAGATGAATTAGAATTGGCGGTGATAGATTTTACAAAAAGTATACAATCTGCTGCATTTGCGTCAACTCCTTCGACTTTTAGAAAAAGTAGCCCCAAAACTACTCAACCTGATGCTGTAAAGTATTTGATTCAAGAAAAACGGAGATTAAGGAGAATATGGCAGCAAACAAGGTTTCCTGGAGATAAAAACTCTTTTAACAGGGCTTCCCAAAATCTTAAACGCCTTTTGGAAAAACTAAAGCAAGAGGCCATTCAAAACTATCTTGAAAATTTATCACCCAAAGACGCTTCGGATTATTCACTTTGGAAAGCTACCAGGCGATGTAATCAACCACAAAATCCAATACCACCTCTACGGCGTAATAACGGAAGCTGGGCGAAGAGTGCCAAAGAAAAAGCTGATCTTTTTTCTGAAATTTTATCTGAAACCTTTAAACCGAATCCAGGAGATAATTTAGATGACGAAGAAATTCATTTTCTAGAAGCACCCTTACAGTTATCCCTTCCAATTAAATCCTTTTCGCCTAATGAAATCAAATCAATCATATGGAAGGACCTCACTTTAAAAAGCGCCTGGTTTCGATCTTTTGACAGCTCGGATACTACGAGAGCTTCCAAAGAAAGGTATTGTCATGATCTGTACGATCTTCAATTCTATCTTGCGCCTAAAATACTTTCCTCAAATCTGGAAAGTTTCGCAGATTATCATGATACAAAAACCGGGAAAGCCAATAAATGAGGTGACGTCATACAGGCCCATAAGCTTGCTTCCAATACTATCAAAAGTTTTCGACAAATTGTTCTTAAAGAGGCTATTACATGTCTTAGAAGAATCGAAACTTATTCCAGATCATCAATTTGGATTTCGATCAAAACATTCAACGATTGAACAAGTGCATCGAGTTGTCAGTGGCATCAACAATGCTTTTCAAGAAAAAAATATTGTACTACAGCTTTTCTCGATGTTAGTCAAGCTTTTGACAAAGTATGGTACCCTGGATTACTATACAAATTAAAGAAAAGCATTCCAGATTCGTATTATCTTCTTTTGAAATCATATCTGACAAACCGATACTACCAAGTAAGATTTCAAAATGAATTATCCGACATACACCCTATCTTTGCAGGAGTACCTCAGGGAAGCGTTCTTGGTCCTATATTATATCTTATTTACACATCTGATTTGCCAGTTGATGATGAAAACATCCCTGCTACGTTTGCAGATGACACCGCAATACTTACATCCGACACGGATCCAAATACAGCATCAGAAAAACTACAATGTAGCTTAAATAAAAGCCAACAATGGCTGTGTAAGTGGCGAATTCGTGTCAATACAAACAAATCAGCCCAAATTACATTTACATTACGAAAAGGAAACTGTCCAACAGTAACTTTAAATGACGTCATATTACCACAAAATTCGGAAGTGAAATATTTGGGTATGCATCTGGACAAAAGGCTTACTTGGCGAAAGCATATATGGACCAAAAGAAAACAACTAAATATTAAGTTTAGTAAATATCATTGGCTGCTAAATCGCCATTCTAAATTATCTCTTGATAACAAACTATTAGTGTACAAAAGTATTTTAAAGCCTATATGGACTTATGGAATACAATTGTGGGGTACGGCTAGTGTTAGTAACATTGAGATCCTACAGCGTTTTCAATCTAAAGTGTTACGTGCGATAAGTGGTTCACCGTGGTATGTGCGGAACGATTATATACATCGTAGTTTAAATGTATCTACAGTGCGTGAAGAAATAGTGCGATTTAGTGAAAACTATGTTTACCGACTAGAAATGCATCCAAATGTGTATGTGCTTAATCTTCTAGACAACAGTGATAGTTTAAACAGACTTGATAAACTTAATATTTTAGAACTTAAATACAGATTTTTATGATATTTTAGTGATTAGTTTACTTAATTATATTAGTATATAATTCCACTTTGTGCCTACCATTGGGTAGTCACAATTCATGAGTTTCTCTGGTTATCACCCTATTTATAGTTCTGTTAGAACTGATAATAGAAAAACTTAGGATGATATTAAAAAAAAAAAAACTTATTTATTTTTAAATAGGAAAATTTAATTAGAAAAGTTTACGTCATTAGTTAGATATGTAATGGATTAGATAGGAAATGACTTAAAAGTCTCGGGTCAATTTTAAAATGCAGGAAATTTTTCTTTCGATTTTTTCTTATTAATTTTTTTAGATTTTCAGAGCAAGAAGTGAAACTAGTAACTTTAATTATATTTTGGTCGTACTTTGGCGCCCGTACATATCGTGAGATTATCATAAAAACTATTCCCAAAATATGTTTAAATGTAATGTTCCAGTGTATTCAGAAATGTTAAAGTAATGCTAAAGTAATAAGAATATGAATATTAAATTTGAAATTGTAAACACCACAAACACTTGATCTGAACAAGTTAATCCGACTAAATGGAATTTTGAAATGAATAACTTTATTTTACATTTTACCTGTAGAAACTATTATAACTTAAATAAGTAAAAATAACTAGCTGAGTGAATAGCTTAAATAGCCTGTACTGAATTCGTTACCAGCGTATGAACTGTTTATTTTACTTCTACACAAGTACAAATGAATGAATAAAAATATGACTTGTAGTGTATACAGGGTGTTTCTAACGTAAGTAGTCGAGTTCTATAAGAGGGTAGGTAATAAGAATATGTCTCAGGACTTTTCGTTCCAAAATCGTACCCTCTTATGGAAATCGACTACTTACGGGAGACACCCTGTATACGAAATGGCTTGTATGCTATGTACACCGAGTCAACTTAGGCCATACAGGGTCTCTTGAACACATAGAGTTTGGGAGCTTTTTTAGAAAGCCTAAAAAACAAAAAATTAAAACATCTGAGTACCTTAGTTCAATCGTGTGCACACCATCTGTCTTCAGAGAGGGATTTCAGAACTGTATGTACATTTAAACATTCTGTCCATATTTTCCATCGATTGTTCCAACCGAGTAAGATTGTTAAAAAATATGACTGACAAAATTACAAAAATATGACTGACTGATTCAAAAATATGACTGACAATTACATTAAGTGTTAGCAGTATCAGCGCGAGCAGGCCATCTGGTTTCAGAGAGACTTCAGACTTCTATTTGCATCTAAACATTCTGACAATATTTTTCATTAATTGTTTGAACGCGATAAAAAATTGAACAATTGCAGTGAATGTGAGGAACATGAGATAAAAATACCAAATTCACATTGTTCTTTTATTCTCGCTAGAGTTAATATCACTGTATCTACGACAATTCCGTATTGGAATATCAAGGCTTTCCGAAAGTTCAAAATCATATATGCGGTATATTGAGTCTTATGCTCCTCCATAGGCAAAAAATGCAAAGTGTATCTGTTGTGGTACCATCGTACTACATTATAGTAATAAATATAATACGGAATATAGTTGAGTTGGTACTTTGTAGAGATAACGCGAATAGAGAAAAATGTCAGAGGGATACTGCCCGGTTTTAACTTTAATTTACAAGGACCTGGAATTTTCCCGAATCCTTTAAAGAGTGTTGGAAATTTGACAAAGACTTCATCCGATGTATTGATCTCATTGACTCGTTTTAGTAACTGTAGTAGCTCTACCGCCTCTCTTCCTAGAAGGCGGCGTTGGAGTCCTTCGATATAGAAAGCCGCCCTTGTAGGTTAGTCGTTCCTTACGTACGCCTCTACATTTGAGTTTTGAGCCGTCTGCTGTAGTTAACATTTGATCGCAGCACTTACTAAAGTGGCTGTTTACTAGAGTACAAGGTCGAAGGCAATGCCGTTACGTCGCTTCTCGTATATATTTTAAATTTTATGACTTTTCCTATTTCCATGAGGATTGCGTTGTCCAATCGTTTGCATTCCAACTAGCTTGAATATTGCAAATAGATCCTGTTGACGAATTGGAATCATATTCTAAATCCGATGTTTTTTCGATTTCTTGCACCTTGCCTTTATACCTTTTTGTGACGGTTTTTTGACGAGGTTTTTTTGCACGTTCGAGCAAAAAAACCCTTAGTTTGACAGTTCCGGCATTCTGCATTTTTTGCTGGACATCCACTTCTTTTATGGAACGGTGTAAGTATGCGATACTTACATGATTGGGCCTTCTCTGGCAAACTCCACTTGATGCGATCAACGTCACCAGAGGCCGCGAGCTGAAGTGTTGTTGTTTTTTTATTTTTTCGGTCTGTTTGACCATTTTAATCGCTGTTTCTAAGGTTAACGTGTCATCCAGCTACATGCGTTCGCTTAATTTATTGTCTATTATCCCCACAACAATTCTATCACGTATTAACTCTTCTTTTAAAGTTTGATACATACACTCCCGGTCAAAAAAAATGAACCAACCTGAAATTTTAATTTTCTTACATTTCATAAAACTCCTCACTTTTGTAACTCTCTGTATAATGCATCATTTTATTTATTTATAAACAAAGATAAGTAGTATATTTTTTAAGTGTATAAAAAAGAAATGGAAGTTTAAACTGAATTTATATTTTTTATTTGTATTTACGGTGTCAGTGACAGAGTGAGAATTTAAAGAATATATGTAATGTTATACATGTAAGTGTTATATCTTACTCTTACGTGTAAAAATAAAATAAAATGTTGTATCTGCTACTACAAGAATAATCAAAATTCTGAGAGACTGATTCGGTTGACCTGTTCATTTTTTTGAATGGGAGTGTACATTTATCAGCCAGTTTATGTAAATCTGTTATAAAGTCTGCTATTGATTCGCCCATATTATGTATTCTACTATTAAATTTGGCGCGTTCGAAAATTACATTACTTTAGTCAGCGAAATAATAATCCAATTTACTCACTATTGTATAAAAATTTTTTGTTTTCGGTGTCCGTTAATTTAAATTGTGCTAATATATCGTCTGCTTTATAACCCATTAAATATATCAATGTGTTGATTTGCTCTTCTTCAGTGCAATCGTTTAGTTTTGATGCTAATCTAAATCGATTGAAACGCCTTTTCCATTTTGCCATTCTTGTGGATTATTAAAATCAAAAGGTTCCGGAGATGCGATATTATAAGAAGCTAGTTTTTCAATTGTATATTTTGTTCGCAATTCACAGATAAGACAATAAGTAATAAATTAACTAAAGTTTAATAATTGCGTTTTATTAATTACATTACATTCTGACATTTTTCTCCATTACCTCTAGACAAACTCTCACCTAGCTTCTTTCGATTTAGACTTCGCATAATGCGATACAACTATACTGTAGTACATGTACCGGGAAAACAAACAACCGCAGACTTTCTTTTTAGAAACCTTTTAATCGATACTGCAACAGACGATCGCGCTACAACCGAAGCTGAATTATTCATGGTTGCTACCAAACAGTATCTTACAAAGAAGTACGACACTTGTATGCTTAAAGAACAGCAAGAAGACAAGGAATGTAGGCTAATAAGGGGATATATGAATCATGGTTGGCCGGAGCGATCAACAATTACAAACGAAATGATTCCGTACTATGAAAAACGCGAATCCTTTTCGCTATATCACGACTTCTTCTAATGGAGATACTAGAATTGTAGTACCGCGTTCAAGACATCGGGTTCTCAAAGCTCTCCATACTGGGCATTACGAAATGTCGCTCTCGGGCTAAAAAGGCTGTTTGGTGGCTACACATTTCTCAAGAGATAGCTACAATGGTAGAAGACTGTCGAGAATGTGTAAATACACGAATCTATCATAAAGAACCCCTTATTCAAATTTTCCCCGCAAACCTTGGGAACAAGCTTCAGTTGACCTGTTCGAAGTCAAAGGGAAGTGGTTTTAGTCATGATAGACAGGTATTCTCGATATTCAGAGGTAGCCGAACTCGCTAACCTCAGTATGGATACAGTGATTAAAGAGATGTCAGAGATATTGACCCGAATACCTAGACAAATAATGAGCGACTGCGGTAGCCAGTTCAAGCCGTTCTCAAACTCGGAAAAATTTCAAAGTTTTTCTAAAAAATAAAATTTTAAATTAGTAACTAGTAGTCCCAAACATTCTCAAGCATTCTTAATTCTATGTACATCTAAACATGCATGCCTTCGTTCACCTATCAATTGTAATTCTCATTTTCAACTTATGAGATTATGAGAATTATGAGAAAACTATTGAGTTTATGAAAAAATTTTTCAAACAAAAGTTGTTTATTTTAAAGAGAAGAGGATTTTTTGCCAAAAAAAAAATTATTTTTTTCTTGCGGTTTCAAAGATATAAATTTTCCCACCTGGGGGGGGGGGGGAGAAACACGTTCCGATTTTGCCCATTAACGAACTTGACCTTACTTTTTTGCTCTAGAACACACACACAAATTTTCAGCTCGTTATCTTTTTTAGTTTTTGAGTTATCGGCTTCACGGGCAGACAGACGGACGGACATGCGGAAATGGACTAATTAGGTAATTTTTTGAACACCTATAACAAAAATTTTTTTCTGCGATCAATTTTTTCAAGCGTTGCAAAGTCGGAACTAAACTTAAGATACCGTGTATATTTACAAATATACTGGATATAACTATCACCTCAACTTCCAGTAAAAAATCAATTCACAACTAAAGAAAATCATCGCAGGGAAAGAATTAAAAAAAATTCTGACGAAATTTATAAAGCTCGACCGTTACCTCCTCTAAATGTCGGTGATAAAGTTTGGGTCAAAGATGCAGGGAAAGATAGAGTTATTACAAAAAAATTTGACGAACCTCAGGCATACAATGTTAATATAATGTTCGACGCAGGAATAGAGCGAGCCTTGTACGCCACAAGGATGGAGCTGCTTTGGAAGAATTCCGCATAGAGAATAATATCGGATCGGATATAGAAAACCAGGCAATGAAAAAATTGGATTTGGATAAAGATAAAACTTCTCATCAAATTATTGAAAATCAAGATGCCGCAACTACTTCAAATAACAAACAAGAATCAATCCTTAGACGTTCAAGCCGAACACCAAAACCTCGACAAATACTTGACTTGTGAAGAAGGGAGATGTGGTACCACCGTACTGCAATACGGTGATGCCAAAGTACTACATTATAGTAATAAATATAATACGGAATATAGTTGAGTTGGTACTTTGTAGAGATGAACGCGAATAGAGAAAAATGTCAGAATGTAATGTAATTAATAAAACGCAATTATTAAACTTTTGTTAATTAATTACTTATTGTCTTATTATTACTACCCATAATACAACAGTATTTCAATATGCTCTCCACCTTTTATGTAGCGAGGGATAACATTAGTTTCGAATATGTTTTGTTAATTATGGGTTAAACAAAATAGAACCAAAATACGACTCGTGCCCTTATGATAAAGACGGAACTGTAAATACATATGTAATATACTCAAACCCATGTTTTTGTAACCTACAGAAATTACAGATGTTTGTGTTGAAATTGTAGTAAAACTTTTCAGTTTATGAAAAAAAGTTCCAAACAAAAGTTGTTTATGTTAAAAAGGAACATCTTTATGTATTTTCTGATATCTCTTACGGTTTTAAAGGGGTAGATTTTTCCACTTAGTGGGAGAATGAACCGATATTGCCCATAACTTGCAGTCATTTTTTAGCACTAAAACACAAAATTGTAACTCGTAATCTATCTACGTTTTTTAGCTATCGTGTTGACAGACAGACGGACACGGACAGGACATATACAAGTGCATTATTTTGAAATCGACTAATCACAATTATCTTACTTAAAAAAGGTACTAAAAGGTCGTATCTGTAAAATTTTAAAGTAAATTTTAAATTGCATGAAAATCAACATGCATGCCAACAACAAACAAAATCGATAAAAACATTTCTCCAACGGCGATGTTTATGCTTAAATTAAAAGGAACTATTATTTTTAGAGAAAATTTAATTGATTTTGCTCGTTGCATATTCAAAAACCAAAGAAAAAAATTATGACATTTAAAAAATGGCAAGTGGCTTGTGCCATCTGTATTTACCGCTAATATATCTGCTATACTCGGGTGAACTCCACATGTGGTGAAGATTTCTGAGTTTCATAAATTTTAATTAATGATCTAATGCTAAAATTTTTATTAGTATTGTGTATTCAATTATTAATAAATACTATCTGACAATTAAAAATAAATTTACGAATATAAACGACAACAATGAGTATATCCAAATCAAAAAGTAGATAGTGATTAGAGTGAAAGAAACATGAATTATTATCACGTTAGGGCGTGCCTAATATGTAACATTAAAAAGTAATATCACCATTTAGGGCCACGGCCGCACACTACAACCTTTTAATCGGCCGACGGTTTAATTGGTTGCTTAATCAGTATGAAGACATGAGTGTGTACATTCAAGCGACTCTAATCGGTCGATAGACTGACCGAATAGTAGTTGGCTTGTGTTTGACTAATGAAATACCGGGGCCAGATAATAGTAATTACCATTTATGCAATGTCCATTACATATATGGAAATTGCATGGATTAATGGAAGGAGTCACCTTGCAGTTTCTTTCCATCCATAGATGGCGCCGAGTCCGTTAGTCAAACCTATGATGTTGACAAATACAGATCCCTGTTAATGCGATTGTTAATGAAATAAATTAAGCAGAAATAATCGGATTCCCCAAGAGACCTGAAAAATATAGTTTAACCAAAGACTACAACCTTTAGTGCCGCTATTTGGTATGTCCATATATTGAAGTAAATATATGGATATGTCGGTATTTACAACAGTTCAGACTTGTTTGTTGAAATAAATCTGTAGCAGCCGAAACAAATGAAAAACAAAATGTCAATTGCTAAAATACTCAAACCAAATTTAAATCATTTATACAAAAGATCAGTAATTATTCCTTATTTAACTTCTTCTTTATATTTCGATTAAACAAAATTATTTGAGTACTGCTGTGATTTTAGGTTACTCGTGGCCGAGCAAGTTTATTACTTGTCCCGGTTTTCCACGTGGGGTGATGCAAGAACCTTGGAGTTTTCGCAGCGATGCCACAGTATAATAGTTCGTATACTTCTCCTTTCGATATACCCAATAAGATGTAATAAAATGAAATGAAAGTTTATAGTACTCACCGTATTAAAACTCAATTCCGGAAATTCGAAGACCGGTATAAGATCTCTACCTCACTTTTGTTCGTTGGTTAAAAATAAGTATAAAATATATTTCCAACGATGTGAGTAAGATCTTTTGGTGGATTAGCCTGTACTAGTTCATTTATAACATTTCTTTGTGGCTTAATGAAGTTTTCGAACGCTTTCTTTATTTTGGTCACAACCTTGCGGTCGAATTCACTCAATTGAAATGTGTAATACAGTTCTAACCCGATAAACCATTTTCTTCGATGAAATTTAATAAGATTGCAGCTTGAACTTCTGGGATGCTAGTACTTCGACCTGATGCCAGCATATAAATTTCAAAAATTTTCACTGAATAGCTTCCAGTTATGCACAATATTTTCATCGACCACTATTTTTTTGGGTGGTTTGAATTTCATTTTAATATTTTTAATCATCCATGGAATTTCGAAAAACCATTTATACCATCTAATTGGTCATAAATGGCCAGGTACCTATGGCTGACCCATTATTTGGTCAGCCATAGAAAACTTTTTATCGATGATTTAAGTTTTTTTTATGGTCATGAGACAGTTTTAGGCGGTCTCTCAGGGAACGGATTTTTCCCAGGAAATAGGTCTGACCAATTATTTATTTTAACTGACCAATTATCAGTGAATTATTCTCAATCGAATAGTATCTTTATTTTTTTCTCCGTATGGAATATGGGGTGCTAAAATTTTTCAATACCTTGAAAAAATTAAAAGATATAATAATAAATAATAATAAAAATATTCTATCGCTGACCAATAAATGGGACCACCTGACCATTTATGGCCAATTAGATGGTATAATTGATTTTTCGAAATTCCATGGATGGGGTGTAGCATCCTGGAGCCTATTATAAGTATACTATTAATTAATTACTAATCTGACATCCTCCATCTTAAATTCAATGGTGCCAAGTTTGCTACATTGTCACTTATTTATGGAAGCGACGTTGCCAACTAAAACTAAATAGAACACCATCAATACCCATCGATTTTTCTTCATATTGACAACTACATATTCTTTCTCTTTTTATAAACTGGCGTAAAACAATTACCGACATTGCCGAACTTTTGTATTAAACAAAAGTCTGAAAGCGAATAGGACTACCAAGTGTTAAGAATTTGAACTTACCACTTTTTTAATATGCGTAACGTATATTGATTAATGGAAGTCGTAAGAGGGCGCTGAATGAAAGCTGTGATCGAGACGGAACAAGATCAAAAATGGATTATTATATCTTTTAACGCGATCCAGGAAGGTTAAACTTTTTTATAAAAAACTGTATCCATTTTTTGTATCATCTAAAATAAATCAAATTTTATTTTGAACATCGTATAAATATAATTTTTGTAACTGTACTTACCAGTAAAGAAAAACCTGTTTTCACTTTCAAGGAGGTACGATCTTACCAGAGACTAATAGAGAGATCGCTCACGCAATGCTAACAGATGGTACCATTTTCGAGTGCTGAAAAAGAGCGGTCAAAATTGGAAGCTTGTGGCCATTTGCTAGTCGCACTCGAAAGGATTTTACATAAGAGCTTCTCTTTCTACTAGCAACCAATCAAGGCGCTTGTTGTCAGTATGAACCATTTATTAATGGTCCATTGAACTACTCTGGACAATTCAATAATTGTAAATTATAAACTGATTGTTGGGGCCAGATTTCATTGATTCAAGTTCAAATTAAAAACAAAAAAGGCAATAAAATAGATAGATATAGAGAGAGAGAGAGAGGTGAAACAATTAAAATAAAAGCAAGTCTATAAAACTTAAAAACTAGTTTAAAAATCTAAAAAACTAATATTAAAAACCTAGGAACTATGTTAAATTAAGAATAAAAAAATAAATAAATAAATAAAAAGGGACAAAAAAAAAAAAGAAAAAAAAAAGAAGTTAAAACTGTATATGGATCGAGTCACGTACAATCCATTGGTACACGCTACCGTGTAAACACCCAGTCCTGTAACAACAATAAAAATAAGAGTGTTACAACATAGCTTGAGCTACAGACAGGGGGTGACATGTAATTTTCTGTACGGGCGACAAAAAAACAGAAATGGAATTATTAAGCCTCTGATCTCGTATCAAGACGGAGCGATTGTTATTAGTGATCGAATTCGATTGTTTCTTAAAATAATATAAAATTGAAAAACGTATCGGTACCGAGTAAGCGATATATTATATGGAATTATCCATGATTGATGATTACATGGAATTATCGAATTATATCGCGAATTGCACATGATCAATAATATAGCCGATATAAAGTAAATCAATCGTCCATCCATCAAATATACCCGACGATCAAATATTTACCGAAAATTTGATACATATCAACGCCAAAATACGCCAGCACCACGTGGACTAGAACATTTCATGTCATACCTGAGTTGTTGGGATTAATACCTTGGATTGTCGTGATTCATCCATTAGCAGTTTCAGCGACGAATGGTGGCCCCATCAAGGTTTGTCTAATTTGTTTCATTTAAATTCATATGTCCTCATCTCTGCACGTTCTATTGTCGTGATTGGTATTGGGTTGGAGATTTACCCTAAAAAATTAAAAATAAAATTACAACACTTAATAAGTACAATTTATATGAATGATCGGGAATTTGATCGACCACACGTCGATTGTTTTTTGGGTCTTAATCACGATCGCAGTACCACGGATTATCCCGCGACGCTAGGTACCAGACGGTCCCTAGAGGGAGTCCATTACCCCTAGCGTAGGCAAGTGGTGCGATCTCCAAATACTCACCGAATGCGCGCCACGAACGGGCTAGACCCCAGTTCTCCCCACGCATCCGGCGAGTGAGATAGTACGATTACCGAAATCTACCCCCCGTATTAAGTGTCGATCAGGTTCATCGTTATTCAAGAATTGTATAATTTATTAATTGATAAATAAATTTTAAAAAAAATATTAAACGTGGTCATTAGTATTGTCGGGTAGCTATTGTTCTACTAATTTATATTATTCACGGATACTATAGTTTACCCGACTATCTGTTAGTCATTTACATTGTCTTACACATTAACTTATATTACGTGTTCTGTAGGGTGACATTGATTATAATAAAACTGCAGTTAGTGCGAACGCACCTTTATCCAACAATTATTAAATGTCACTTTACTAACCAAAAATTATTATAGAAGTTTTGTTTTATTTGTTAAGATACTGTGAATGAAATAAATGAAAAATAAAGGAATATAATATATTATTGTTATATCGACACACTTACCTCCTTTAATATCACCTCAAATAAAATAAAACACATTACTCTCCATTCTCGTCAATACCGTAGGTGATAATTCGATCAACAACCAATTCAATATAATAGTTCACGATCACACCACCAGAGTCTATACGTTTGAGTCAAAGCGCGCGTACACCTTGAATACTTAACGTGTTGAAGTAGTGAGATTTAAAGGTGTTGATCTTCGCTATCCATATCCACGAAAACAACCTTCCACAATTAACATCTGCGCCCCTACTTGCTACATCGGATTTTGTTGCATACAACCGTTTATATGCAGTAAACGATAAATGCTACAGTTGGTATCCAGAGCGTGGGATAGCGAATCAATACCAGAAATATCTACAACAACAAAAAAAAAACGTTAAGAATATTTAAAAATATACAGTGTTATTTATTTTTTCTAATTACCCTTTCTTTTGTCTGTGTGAGTGCAAGCCGGAGTATTAGAGCTGCTAAAGGATGCCCACCACACGATCGTCCAAAAGGGATGTCCCAACAACATCAGCAGACATTATTAGCCCCACCACCGCCGCCGAGGTCAGCTCGCCTGGTTTTGTCACTCCACCAATGATGTCAGCTGAGTATTTGACCACCACTACGGCGCCATCAGTTCCAACAACAGTATGCGCACTTCCGACGACGTCGCTGACAGAACCACTCCTAGACACCGATTCATCACGTACACATCATGGTACTACCTCATCACAACACATTTGCTATGCACCTGCACCATCAACACATAATGCTCTTGCGCCACCATCACACTATGTTCATGCGCCACCTACACAAGTTGATCATGCGCCACCAGCACTCCCCAACATTAGTTTCATATCTACATCGTGTCCTGGCCATAGTAACGGACCTGTACCTGCTCCAGCGATCTCGGATGAAGACGCCACACCGTCACGTGTCATCCAGTTTATGAGGTCTCAGACCCGTCTAAACGCCTCCCACGAACAAGACATCCATGAGGTAAATCTCCAACTGAGGTACTTGTGCGAATCAATAAATAAAGTTTCCTTTGGTAATTCCACCTATAACCAAAAAATTAATAAATCTGAGGTCCCACCAATCAGTCCCGGGGATAATAGTTACCAGGTAAAATATCAGGTTAACATCGGGGAGTTTTTTAAAGATTTTCCCAGATGTGATGGGTCCAGCAAGCCAACCATCATTAAATTTATAGAGGAGATCCAAAAGCTCGCGGAACTGCGTATCCTGGAGGAAAAACCCCTCCTCACACATCTCCTTCAGTTTTGTGACGGGAGCCTACGTGGATGGTGGGCCACCAACATCCAACAATACCCCACCTGGGACACCCTGCGCTCTAGGATACTGGACGTATTCTTCGGGCCGGCGGACAGATCTCTTCTAATATCAGAGCACCTGTATAGGTGGCAGCGACCCGACGAGCTGTTCACCTCGTTTGTTGACGATATCAAGCTGAAGGCTAAGATCATTGGCGCCACCTTCACCCAGCGAGATATCATCACCATCCTTTGGGCACGCATGAATCGGGCCACCTATGAGATCTGCAAATTTAAAGCCCTACCCGACACATTTGAAGCCCTGGACCTCGTAGCACAGAAGGTTCGACAAATCACAGACAGACAGACTATGTACGCTCAGATGGAACTAACATCGGGCAAAACCAAAATATCAAAAAACTAAGTACGACCTCCAACCCCCCAACAATCAGTCTTACACACCATCGTCTTCCTCATCGCAGTCTAACTGGTCGCCGCAAACTTCTTTTCAATCGCGCTCCCCACTCTAGTTTACCGACGATTCCCGTAACCGTAGGCCCCCTTACATATGATTGCCTACTGGACTCAGGAGCAAGTCACAGCTTCTGTGCCAAAAAGGTAGCAACCGCCATAGTCAAGCTAGGGATAGGCAAGGTCATGCGGACCACCTTTCAAACCGCGTTAGCTGATGGTACGTTGACCAACAATCTCTTACGTGTACCATCAAGATCGGTGGGTTCACGTGGCCTGTGTCTTTCTACGTCTTACCTACGCTAACATACAGCTTGATTATGGGGGTCAATCTTTTGAAACACATGAGGGCCGTGTTGAACTTCAACACAAACACGGTGACCTTCATGTTCAACCCGGAGAAACCTATCTCCATGTTTCCAGGGGCAATCTACACGATCAATAACATCGTCTCCTCGCCTACCCTGGCGAAACCACAGTCTTCTCAAGTGGAGTCACTACTAACCCGTTTCAAGGACATCCTCACGGACGAAATCGGTTGCGCCCGCGACTATTGGTACACAATACGCCTGAAGGACAATATTCCTGTACGCTCACCACCATATCCCTTGTCACCACCAAAAGCGGAGGAAATGGACCGCCATATCAGTGACCTTCTGAAACAGGGCGTTATCGAACCCTGCCGTAGCGAGTACTCCAGCCCCGCTTTCCTGGTGAAGAAGAAGAATGGTACGAACAGACTCTGCATAGATTATAGACGCCTCAATTCGAAGGTCATATTCGACGCCTTCCCGTCTCCAAACATGGAGAGCGTCTTTCAGAGCCTGAGCGGGTCATCCTTCTATAGTTCTATAGATCTTACGAGCAGTTTTTATCAAATCATGCTCTCACCAGGATGCCGGAGGTACACCGCATTCTCTACGCCGACGGGACAATATTCCTTCAGGACTGTCCCCTTCGGCCTGAGTGTCAGCCCTCAGGCGCTGAATCGCCTGATATTCGGGCTATTCGCAGATCTCCGGTACAGATGCGTCATCCCGTACTTCGACGACATCCTCATCTACAGCTCCACCTTTAAAGAACACCTCGAGCACCTGGAGACGGTCTTTACCAGGCTCAGAGACACGGGGTTGACGGTACGCCCAGATAAAATGCAGCTCTGCTTACCTAGCATCAAATTTCTGGGCCACATCATCTCCGCGTCAGGTGTGGCTGTGGATAGGTCGAAAGTGGCGGCTGTATTGGACCTGCGGATACCCCGGAATATAAAGCAACTGAGGTCTTTCTTGGGTATGACGTCGTTCTTCTCCAGGTTCATACCCAAGTACGCAGAGATCGTCGCCCCTCTGAATGCACTCAGGAAGAAGGACGTTGTGTATCACTTTCGTGAACCCCAAATAGCCGCGTTCGAAGCCGTGAAACGAGCCCTTACAGAGGCTCCGGTTTTAGCATTCCCGGACTTTAAACGGAAGTTCATCGTCCAGACCGATGCGTCGGGTGTCGCGATAGCTGCTGTATTACTCCAGGACTTAGACGAAGGCCTCAAGGCTGTCCAGTACGCAAGCAGAAAGTTGACCCCCGCAGAGGCCAAGTATTCTGCTTACGAACTCGAGAGCCTAGCCGTCGTTTGGGGCCTGGAAAAATTCAAGCAGTACCTCCTAGGCACCCGATTTCTACTCAACACCGACTCCGCAGCATTGAGCTGGATGATGAAGCACCCCAAACAACTTGGTCGCGTAGGCCGTTGGGTGCTAAAGTTGTCTCGGTTCGACTTCGACGTGGAACACATAAGGGGACCCACCAATGTCGTGGCCGACGCCCTATCGCGACTGTTCACCGTCCATGCAAGTCACACAGACTCCACAGAGGAGGACGCCCAAACACAAACGACTGACGGACAGACTAATAGACTCACCCTGTTGGACGAGGTTCCACAAACCTTTACCTCCTTGCAACGTCTGCAGGGAGAGGACCCAGAGCTTAGGCTCATCATCGAGCGCCTTAGGGCCGGAGACGATGTCACATGCTACGAGTTACGGGACTCTCTCTTAATTAGAATTGTAGGGAAAAATAGGTTGCGGCGGATCCCAGTCCCCAAAGCAATGAGGGAGATGATATTATATTATCATCACGACGGCATCACGGCAAATCACCCCGGCATTACCAAAACCTATCGGACCATAGCCCGCCGGTTCTGGTGGCCAGGACTGTTCGAACACGTCCGGACATACGTCAGATCCTGTCCGGAATGTCAGAGGTGCAAGCCCCATAATCAACAACAGGGAGGACCGTTAGCGTCGAAGAACCCCGAACACCCTTGGGATAGAGTTTTTGTGGACCACGTCGGTCCGTTGGTCATGACAAAGAACGGTTTCAGGTACGTCCTCACACTCTTGGACGGATTTAGCAAGTGGCTAGAAGCCATCCCCGTCAAGAGGGTCACGGCCGCCAATACCGTCGACAAGCTGGGTAGGATTTGGCTGCACTTTGGACCGCCCCGAGTCATCGTCACAGACAACCACGCCGCGTTCACCGGTGAAAAGTTCAGATTTATGTGCCTGAAGTGGGGCATCAAACACGTCCTGTGCTCCCCCTATCATCCCTCATCGAACGCGGTGGAACGAGTCCATCGTGATATGAAGAGTGGTATGACCATTATGTTGAGACAGTACGCGGGTACTCATAAGGAATGGGATCAGTTCATCCCATACTTCCAACACGCACATAATGGTCAATACCACGACTCTATCCAGTCAACTCCCTCGTCGGTATTTCTGGGTCGTTCAGTCCTGACCCCACTGGACCTACGATGGGACCTTCCAGGACTCGTAGGCCACGATCCACCACCAGACCTCGAAAGTGTTCGCACCTCTCTGTCCAAAGCCCATGATCGGATGAGAAAATTCCATAATACCAAACACCCCAAGGAACACCCCTTTACAGTCGGACAGTTGGTCCTACAAAGGGACCATAGCGGACCCCAATTTGGCGAGGCCAGGAAATTCACCGCACGATGGTCGACCCCAAGGAGAATTCTTCGATTCACCACCCCGGTGTCGTGCGACCTCGAAGATGTTGAGACCAAGACACGATATAAGGCTCACATAGAAGAGCTCAAACCCTACAACGACCGAGGGGACGAGGAGGTCACTTAGTTCTAAAAATACCGTGGCATTTTACCTGAAGCGGGGGAGGATGAACCATTTATTAATGGTCCATTGAACTACTCTGGACAATTCAATAATTGTAAATTATAAACTGATTGTTGGGGCCAGATTTCATTGATTCAAGTTCAAATTAAAAACAAAAAAGGCAATAAAATAGATAGATATAGAGAGAGAGAGAGAGAGGTGAAACAATTAAAATAAAAGCAAGTCTATAAAACTTAAAAACTAGTTTAAAAATCTAAAAAACTAATATTAAAAACCTAGGAACTATGTTAAATTAAGAAAAAAAAAATAAATAAATAAATAAAAAGGGACAAAAAAAAAAAGAAAAAAAAAAGAAGTTAAAACTGTATATGGATCGAGTCACGTACAATCCATTGGTACACGCTACCGTGTAAACACCCAGTCCTGTAACAACAATAAAAATAAGAGTGTTACAACATAGCTTGAGCTACAGACAGGGGGTGACATGTAATTTTCTGTACGGGCGACAAAAAAACAGAAATGGAATTATTAAGCCTCTGATCTCGTATCAAGACGGAGCGATTGTTATTAGTGATCGAATTCGATTGTTTCTTAAAATAATATAAAATTGAAAAACGTATCGGTACCGAGTAAGCGATATATTATATGGAATTATCCATGATTGATGATTACATGGAATTATCGAATTATATCGCGAATTGCACATGATCAATAATATAGCCGATATAAAGTAAATCAATCGTCCATCCATCAAATATACCCGACGATCAAATATTTACCGAAAATTTGATACATATCAACGCCAAAATACGCCAGCACCACGTGGACTAGAACATTTCATGTCATACCTGAGTTGTTGGGATTAATACCTTGGATTGTCGTGATTCATCCATTAGCAGTTTCAGCGACGAATGGTGGCCCCATCAAGGTTTGTCTAATTTGTTTCATTTAAATTCATATGTCCTCATCTCTGCACGTTCTATTGTCGTGATTGGTATTGGGTTGGAGATTTACCCTAAAAAATTAAAAATAAAATTACAACACTTAATAAGTACAATTTATATGAATGATCGGGAATTTGATCGACCACACGTCGATTGTTTTTTGGGTCTTAATCACGATCGCAGTACCACGGATTATCCCGCGACGCTAGGTACCAGACGGTCCCTAGAGGGAGTCCATTACCCCTAGCGTAGGCAAGTGGTGCGATCTCCAAATACTCACCGAATGCGCGCCACGAACGGGCTAGACCCCAGTTCTCCCCACGCATCCGGCGAGTGAGATAGTACGATTACCGAAATCTACCCCCCGTATTAAGTGTCGATCAGGTTCATCGTTATTCAAGAATTGTATAATTTATTAATTGATAAATAAATTTTAAAAAAAATATTAAACGTGGTCATTAGTATTGTCGGGTAGCTATTGTTCTACTAATTTATATTATTCACGGATACTATAGTTTACCCGACTATCTGTTAGTCATTTACATTGTCTTACACATTAACTTATATTACGTGTTCTGTAGGGTGACATTGATTATAATAAAACTGCAGTTAGTGCGAACGCACCTTTATCCAACAATTATTAAATGTCACTTTACTAACCAAAAATTATTATAGAAGTTTTGTTTTATTTGTTAAGATACTGTGAATGAAATAAATGAAAAATAAAGGAATATAATATATTATTGTTATATCGACACACTTACCTCCTTTAATATCACCTCAAATAAAATAAAACACATTACTCTCCATTCTCGTCAATACCGTAGGTGATAATTCGATCAACAACCAATTCAATATAATAGTTCACGATCACACCACCAGAGTCTATACGTTTGAGTCAAAGCGCGCGTACACCTTGAATACTTAACGTGTTGAAGTAGTGAGATTTAAAGGTGTTGATCTTCGCTATCCATATCCACGAAAACAACCTTCCACAATTAACATCTGCGCCCCTACTTGCTACATCGGATTTTGTTGCATACAACCGTTTATATGCAGTAAACGATAAATGCTACAAGTAGTTCTCAATTACTCTAATATATTGTACGCATAAGAGGGCTCTTGTCATTCTTACTATGTGTGGAAAAGAAGCTATTAACAACAGATAAGAAATATACATAAGAGGAACAGAGACAGTCTTATACGATATTTTCAATATGTTGCCAAACGTCTTGTAATTTTTGGTATAAGAGTGTCCTTTTCCTTAAACAGCAATATATACGAAATAAACTTAAGAGGAACAGAAACAGTCTTATGCGATATTTTCAATATGTTGGCAAACGTCATGTAATATTTGGCATAAGCGTGTCTTTTACCCGCAATGGTTACATATAAGAAATAGACATAAGAGAAAAAGAGACTCTTATACGATATTTTCTATATGTAGTTAACACATTTATTTATTCATTCATGTAATTGTAATAATATATTCAATTGCCTTTTTTTCAAATAAAATAAAAAAATAAAAAACTAAATTTAAAGAAATTTTAACTTTTGCTATAATGTATTTTTGCTCCAAAGAAAATCAGCTATTGTTTTTGTACCAAAGTTGTGGAAAATCGTGTTTGCTACAATTAATTACCTTATTATTTTTCTCAAACCCTAATGTGTACGGAGAGATTTACAATTTTAACTTTCAATATTAAATTGTAAATATTTCTGTAAATATTAGTGTAACAGAAAAAATGATAAGAAACAAAATTACATTCAAACTTTGTACCTACAACTTTACTCATTATAAATTTTTCGATTTTTCAAATATTACGGGAGATATGCCAAATTTTGTGTTTCCCTTCCCTCTAAACCCCCCTTTCCCCTTGTCTGATTTAACCCATTAACGAACTTGACTTTTTGAATTCCAAAAGCCAAATCAATCAATTTAGGAACTGCTTTGCCTACTCTTGGCCAATATAATGAATATTATACTGCTCGATGGAAACCACGGGAAGGTGGTAGGCGTCTTCCATCAGGAGAAGGACACGAAAAAGGAATAGGTAGGGAGATGAAATAAAGAGATAGAATGAAAAGGAGAAAGAATTAAAATATCAAAATATTAAAAAAAAAAAATTTATTCGTTTTCGATTATTATACTTTGCATGCATTTTGATAAATTTTCAATATCGGAATATACCTACGTATTTGTGGATATTCGCATTATATTTTCTAAATATTTATCGGTAAGAGAATTTCGCGAATCTGATTTTATATGTTTCATATGTGAAAATCCCGATTCACATAGATAAGAAGATGCGAAACAACTACTAAGTTTTTTATTTATTTATAATAATTCCGGATATTCTAACGAAGATGGGTTCTCTGCGACAATTTCCCAAATACTTTTTGTGCTCGTGTTCACAGCTCCTAATAAATGATCAATTGATGGGAGGGTGATCATTTCGTTTAATAATGTGTAATCATCGGAATCTGGGAAAATTTTTTATTAAAGCGGGAATTTTAAATTTTCTATTAAAAGGGGCCACTAAAAAGTCACGCATTACATTTATATTTTCGAAATCTTTAAATCGATTATTAAATTGTAAAATTACCGTTTCTAATAAATTTTTAAATTTTAAAAACAATTCAGTAAAATCAATTTTCAAACATAGTTTCGCAATGTACGTAATAGTATGAGAAAAGCTGCGGTAAAATCAAAGCCTCTTAGCAGACTTAGTTCATTTAGAATTAGATATAATAACATTGGAAAAACCTAAAAATACAAATTATAAAAAAATTTTTTTTTTTTAATTATGAATGAAGGTCATAAAATTTGGGATAAACCGATAAAATTATTTTTGATACAGCCATACGCATGCAGGTATGAATGGGTTAATTGAGTTGATTTTAGGTCGAACAAATAGAATTATTTTATTACATTTTGCCGACAATTAATATTTTATACAAAGACATTCAATAAGGGATTGTTTTTTAAATGCAATTGTAGCTTAGACTTAGACTTTAGTATGGGATCACAAATTTTGAATTTATTTATTTCCGATATTTCAAGATAGAAAGTACTTAATTATTGTCGACTTGTTTCTAGTGAAAATTTGAATAGTTTTAAGTTTTTATTAAGTTTTTTTTTAATTGAAAATATATATTTGTAAAATACATCGTTATGACATCAGTTTATGATTTTTGTAAATATCGCGGGTGTGTTAAAAAAAAATCTAATAAAACCAAATTGTTTTATTTTCCACGAAATGATGAGAGAGCAGCTATTTGGGTAGAAAGATCAGGTACGTAAATATAATTTAAAATAATATAATATGAATTGTTCTTAATAATATGTAGTTGTTTTTATTTTTTTATATAGTTATAATTCAAAATCGTTTAAATTAGCTAGAAAATTTATTTTAATATTTATTTTAAACTCACTTCCTCAATCTTCCTCAAGCGCTCGAATAGCCCGCAATTCGAATCCCGTGATAAGCATACACTTTTTTTTCTTTTAAAACACATAAAATTAAATTTTTTTAGTTAATTAAATTTCTGAATTCTTGAAAATTTCATTTCATTTTTGTAATAAATTAATATATAAATTGTTTATAGAATTTTTTTAGGATCTGAATCCCAAGCTTAAACACTTACATATATAACTATAAAGTCAAAAAATTTTTTCGACCGCTATGGTTTATTGCATAAAGAAAAAAACAGTAAAAAATTTTTGCTTATTTTATTACAAAATAAGAATTTTATAATTTATATATACCGCATCATATATTTCATCAAAAAAAGACAGCATGATTGTTCTTTTTCATCTTGTTCATTAACATCCGTAATGGTCATAATTGGCTCTTCACTTCCGCAGCTATTATTTCTTAAAGATATCGCATCTGAACAGGTAACGTTACCTTTTTTAGTAGTTTTAATACTATTTGTAGATAAAATTGTCGAAGGGTTAATCAGTACATCCTGCTGGTCGGATTGAAACAAAATCCTCCTCTTCCTCGTAATTGCGAATGCCTGTGTTCAACGGAGTCTTGGTTACAAAGAGCTGTACATAATTCAAAATCTGGAAAATCTTTGATACATTCGTGGTAAGTATTTAACAAACCTTGCACGGTTTGAATAATACCATGAAAACAAGGGGGTTTTGTTCTTTCATTTTTTTTGTTAATGATGGTCCAATTCTTTGAAGATTCTAAAAATAATCTTAATTTCACTTCTATTTCTGGATTCCTATGGGATAGTGGACGTTTAAAATGTTTTTTTTTGAAATTAAATAATACGAGTTACATGCGTCAATAACTTCATCTATCATTTCTACAAAATTTGCTGTATTTTCCCATGTCTTCGAGTATAATCCTATTCCTGATCTTCCCGATTCGCCAGCAACTCGAACAGCACAAGCAACTCGTCGCCCTAATAACTGGAAAGCTCTTTTAACATTCATAGCTTGAAAGTTATTCGGAAAAAAATGAATTTTATCTAAATGTGCCAATAATTGCGATTGGCTGTTCTTGTCTAACTCCCAGGTATTTTTTATGTCATTGAAGTCTACAATTACGGTGTTTCCGTCATAAATTTGTTTATGGGTCCTTAATTGATAAGCTAATCTTTTAATTAAATGAGGCCAATCGTAAATAGCAATATAATTTTGTCCAATTAAAGTAAATTCCGGATCTATTGATATTGCATCCAAGGAAGAAATAGCTTTGACATTGTATGCTACTTGATCGCATACTATAGTTTTAACGACTGCCTTCGCATCGCGCAATTTGGGAAGCAATATTGATAATAAATTAATTAAGCCTTGGGAATTAAATCCTAAACCTGTAAAAACATAGCCAACTATTTCTCTCCATGGGTTTTTGGCATTGATGCTATCCAAACAAAATAATAGTGCATCTGTTGCAACAACATCTTGTCTACCCAATGGACCTAAATCAACTAATCCTTCGATGATGTCGTATTTTTTCGAATATTCTTCATATTTTTTTATTTTCATTTCGTCAAATTTAAGGCAACACAATCTTTCTTCACATGAGAGTTTACTTAAACTGGATTCCAATGACTTAAAAATTCTGTCATCAAATCCTGGCTCCACCGAATATTCTGCAATCCATCTTCGCACGGTTGATTCAGCAGGCAATTTCAGACCACCATCTTTTAATCCGGAATATCCGGAAGCTGAGTGGTAATACATTATCTTTGCTAGATTCTTCTGGTCATTTGGATACGGTAAAGTACTATTATGTAATTGCATTTTGACCATACTACGTGCTAATGGTTCAAAACACTCATTATCATCTAAAAATTGATCTACTGAATTTAGATTGTTATCCTTTAATTTTTTATATCTTCTGTTTAATCTAAACAGTTTGCGATTACTTCTTTTAGCATCTAATTTTAAGTTTCTGCTTTTTTCTTTTAAATTAGCAATTATTTTTACATAATTTATACTGGCTGGTCTTTTTAATAGCTTTTTTAGCTTCTTTTTATTACTATTTTTTACAGATACGTTATGAAACAGTTGTACAGTTTCATTAACAGCAAGCAATATTATCATCTACATCTCCTTGCCAATACTGATTAATCATTTCCTCATCTTCATTCTCTTGACTGTCAAAACAAAAGATTTCTTTAGCTGATTTTTATGTTTTGCTAAAATTTGTTACTGTAAAATCTTCACTCTCATCTTCAATACTATCTGTATTTAAAATATTTGTTGCGCATTCTAAATTTGACGTAATATCTGGAATGCTATTATTTATCTGTGTTTCTTGCCAATTTATTGGGATGGAATTTCTACATAATCTTGACTTTTCTTGATTTTTAAAATTTTCAGGTTTAAAATGTAGTCCACACAATCCTGTTCGTCTCAGAGAATTGGGATGTTGAATGAAAATTTTTTTTCACTTCAATTGAACCATGTTTACTTGACAAATATCAAGGTAAAATTACTTTTTAAATAACTTTAAAAATAAGCGAGATATGAATGATTGAAATTTCCGATTAGACAAAGAGGATGATAGCCCTCTTGATAGACATTATGACGTCATAATGTGCTATCACCATTTAAAATACACGTAAAACTCCGTTTTTAGTATTTTTGCAAGAAAGAGACAGATAATAATCTTTTAAAGCTTATAGCTTCCTTGATATTTGTCCGATTTTAATTTCGTTTTTAAATATTATTACAGTATTAATAGTATTTTCATATTCTGAAAATAAATGTGAAAAAAAATTTTCATTCAACATCCCAATTGTGTGACCAATATTTTATATTTTTATTTCCTGAAATAAATGGGATTTTATGATTTTATAAAAAAATTATATTAAATGTAAGAAAAATATAATATTTAAATTTCGAGAATATATCTATAGTAAAATCAAATTAGCTTCAAAAACCGGGTTTCTGCGTCAAAAAACCATCGCGTTGAATAACTAACGCTGCCAAACCAACGCATCAAGTTGAGTAATCACCAATTTGCGGTGACTAACGTCGCCTAACGCTTCCCATGCTTCCCATACTTACTTACGGTTCGCTTAAGCTTACGCTACGCTTTGAGTTCAACAACGCTTAGCGTTGAGTTGTCTACGCTCCGCGTTAACTTTCTCTTCGCGTTAACTAGTCCTTCGTGTTGATTGACGCTACGCGTGAAATCACGTTCTACATTAATTATTAACACAAAACAAACATTTACAAATAATTCATATTTTATAAACATTGAATAGGCAGAAATATTTACAATTCAAACATTGATATACAACTCAGTATATACTGGGTATTCAAACAATTAACTCAGTTAGTTGTTACATTACTTGGGAATTTTTTTCTCGAATTTTAATAAACCGATTTTAATGTTCATGGACTCATTTGTTTTCATTTTTATATAGATTTGAATAATATTCTACTTCGAAGAAAGCTACTTATATGGTAAATTAAATTCTTAACAATTAATAAATAATTTGTTATCAATTTTCTAAATCTACCCCTTATCTTGTATACATGCTGGATAGATGCAGTTTTTTGCATTCGACGCTAAATAGCTACAAATTAAGAAGGTAATTCAAAAAACTTAAAACTGTTCATCGCTTCCTCCCAAAAAAAATGGGAAAAGCACCCCCTAAGCAACCCTTTTAACTTCTATTCATGGTAGAAAAATGGGGTTTTTACCAATCGACCCGAAATAAACTGAAATTAACAGAATACCTAGAAAATTTGATAACCTACATCGAAATCCTCAAAAAGAGGAAAAACACCCCTAAAACTGCCCTTTTCACTTCTATTCATGTTAGTAATATCGGGCTTTTTTATTCACGTGGAACAGGATTAAAATAACAGGATTATTTTATAATATTGAATTTTCGCATCGAAATCATTTGCAAATGGGAAAAACATCCCTAAAACTACCCTTTTTCTTCTATACTTGCTACGAAGATGCAGTTTTTGCATTCGACGTTTAATAACTACAAATTAAGAAGGCAATTAGAAAAATTTAAAATTTGTCATCACCACATCCCAAAAAAATGGGAAAACAACCCCCTAAACTACTCTTTTAACTTCTATTCATGGTAGAAAGATGGGGTTTTTAGCATTTGGTGGAGAATTTCTTCAAACTAATGGGGTTATACGATAAACTTTAATTTTTTCATCGTCACCTCCTTGAAAATGGAAAAAATGCCCCCAAAAATAATCCATTTACGACTTTACAGTGTTTTTGCATTCAACGCAGAATAACTGGAAAGTAACAAGTTAATTCGAAAAACCTAATTTTTTTCATAGCTAACCCTTGAAATCGCAGTCCCCCCAAACCGCCCATACCAAACCCACCTCCCTAAAAAATTATCCCCCTCAAAGAAAACCCTAAAAATTCCCCCCTAAAAATTCCGATTCCAAAAATATTCCCCCCCCCTTAATTCTCAAATGGTGAGTACTTTTTGGTATGTATTTTTTTCAACTTTTTTTACAATTCATGTTATGTTATTTTCTGCGACGCGGAGCCAATGGGTCAAGTTGCACCCCCTTGCGAGCAGAGCGAGTTTCTCGTAAAGCAACTGTACCAGGACGATATCTATGTGGTTTCATAGATATGGTTTCATAGATATTATACTTCATATAATAGTTGCTCTTTAAAAAGTGATGATATCCCATTAAGCATTTACAAAGTAAATAGCTCGGTAAACTATTTACTAAAAAAATTAATGAGGGGTAAATTTATTAAATGTAAGAAAAAATTTGGTTGAAATTTATTACGTAAGTTTTCCCTTAGTATGTTTTTAAAATTTTATAACACGGCTAGTTTTAAAATATTTGAAATCAGCAGAAAAAATAACTTGCCGCGTTATATAAAATTTTAAAAACATACTAAGGGAAAACTTACGAAATAAATTTCAACCAAATTTTTTCTTACATTTAATCAATTTACCCTTCATTAATTTTTTTAGTAAATAGTTTACCGAGCTATTTACTTTGTAAATAGCTGGAAAATAAAACAATTTGGTTTTATTAGATTTTTTTTTAACACACCCGCGATATTTACAAAAATCATAAACTGATGTCATAACGATGTATTTTACAAATATATATTTTCAATTAAAAAAAAACTTAATAAAAACTTAAAACTATTCAAATTTTCACTAGAAACAAGTCGACAATAATTAAGTACTTTCTATCTTGAAATATCGGAAATAAATAAATTCAAAATTTGTGATCCCATACTAAAGTCTAAGTCTAAGCTACAATTGCATTTAAAAAACAATCCCTTATTGAATGTCTTTGTATAAAATATTAATTGTCGGCAAAATGTAATAAAATAATTCTATTTGTTCGACCTAAAATCAACTCAATTAACCCATTCATACCTGCATGCGTATGGCTGTATCAAAAATAATTTTATCGGTTTATCCCAAATTTTATGACCTTTCATTCATAATTAAAAAAAAAAAATTTTTTATAATTTGTATTTTTAGGTTTTTCCAATGTTATTATATCTAATTCTAAATGAACTAAGTCTGCTAAGAGGCTTTGATTTTACCGCAGCTTTTCTCATACTATTACGTACATTGCGAAACTATGTTTGAAAATTGATTTTACTGAATTGTTTTTAAAATTTAAAAATTTATTAGAAACGGTAATTTTACAATTTAATAATCGATTTAAAGATTTCGAAAATATAAATGTAATGCGTGACTTTTTAGTGGCCCCTTTTAATAGAAAATTTAAAATTCCCGCTTTAATAAAAAATTTTCCCAGATTCCGATGATTACACATTATTAAACGAAATGATCACCCTCCCATCAATTGATCATTTATTAGGAGCTGTGAACACGAGCACAAAAAGTATTTGGGAAATTGTCGCAGAGAACCCATCTTCGTTAGAATATCCGGAATTATTATAAATAAATAAAAAACTTAGTAGTTGTTTCGCATCTTCTTATCTATGTGAATCGGGATTTTCACATATGAAACATATAAAATCAGATTCGCGAAATTCTCTTACCGATAAATATTTAGAAAATATAATGCGAATATCCACAAATACGTAGGTATATTCCGATATTGAAAATTTATCAAAATGCATGCAAAGTATAATAATCGAAAACGAATAAATTTTTTTTTTTTAATATTTTGATATTTTAATTCTTTCTCCTTTTCATTCTATCTCTTTATTTCATCTCCCTACCTATTCCTTTTTCGTGTCCTTCTCCTGATGGAAGACGCCTACCACCTTCCCGTGGTTTCCATCGAGCAGTATAATATTCATTATATTGGCCAAGAGTAGGCAAAGCAGTTCCTAAATTGATTGATTTGGCTTTTGGAATTCAAAAAGTCAAGTTCGTTAATGGGTTAAATCAGACAAGGGGAAAGGGGGGTTTAGAGGGAAGGGAAACACAAAATTTGGCATATCTCCCGTAATATTTGAAAAATCGAAAAATTTATAATGAGTAAAGTTGTAGGTACAAAGTTTGAATGTAATTTTGTTTCTTATCATTTTTTCTGTTACACTAATATTTACAGAAATATTTACAATTTAATATTGAAAGTTAAAATTGTAAATCTCTCCGTACACATTAGGGTTTGAGAAAAATAATAAGGTAATTAATTGTAGCAAACACGATTTTCCACAACTTTGGTACAAAAACAATAGCTGATTTTCTTTGGAGCAAAAATACATTATAGCAAAAGTTAAAATTTCTTTAAATTTAGTTTTTTATTTTTTTATTTTATTTGAAAAAAAGGCAATTGAATATATTATTACAATTACATGAATGAATAAAAAAAAATGTGTTAACTACATATAGAAAATATCGTATAAGAGTCTCTTTTTCTCTTATGTCTATTTCTTATATGTAACCATTGCGGGTAAAAGACACGCTTATGCCAAATATTACATGACGTTTGCCAACATATTGAAAATATCGCATAAGACTGTTTCTGTTCCTCTTAAGTTTATTTCGTATATATTGCTGTTTAAGGAAAAGGACACTCTTATACCAAAAATTACAAGACGTTTGGCAACATATTGAAAATATCGTATAAGACTGTCTCTGTTCCTCTTATGTATATTTCTTATCTGTTGTTAATAGCTTCTTTCCCACACATAGTAAGAATGACAATATGAAGAAAAATCGATGGGTATTGATGGTGTTCTATTTAGTTTTAGTTGGCAACGTCGCTTCCATAAATAAGTGACAACGTAGCAAACTTGGCACCATTGAATTTAAGATGGAGGATGTCAGATTAGTAATTAATTAATAGTATACTTATAATAGGCTCCAGGATGCTACACCCCATCCATGGAATTTCGAAAAATCAATTATACCATCTAATTGGCCATAAATGGTCAGGTGGTCCCATTTATTGGTCAGCGATAGAATATTTTTATTATTATTTATTATTATATCTTTTAATTTTTTCAAGGTATTGAAAAATTTTAGCACCCCATATTCCATACGGAGAAAAAAATAAAGATACTATTCGATTGAGAATAATTCACTGATAATTGGTCAGTAAAAATAAATAATTGGTCAGACCTATTTCCTGGGAAAAATCCGTTCCCTGAGAGACCGCCTAAAACTGTCTCATGACCTTAAAAAAAACTTAAATCATCGATAAAAAGTTTTCTATGGCTGACCAAATAATGGGTCAGCCATAGGTACCTGGCCATTTATGACCAATTAGATGGTATAAATGGTTTTTCGAAATTCCATGGATGATTAAAAATATTAAAATGAAATTCAAACCACCCAAAAAAATAGTGGTCGATGAAAATATTGTGCATAACTGGAAGCTATTCAGTGAAAATTTTTGAAATTTATATGCTGGCATCAGGTCGAAGTACTAGCATCCCAGAAGTTCAAGCTGCAATCTTATTAAATTTCATCGAAGAAAATGGTTTATCGGGTTAGAACTGTATTACACATTTCAATTGAGTGAATTCGACCGCAAGGTTGTGACCAAAATAAAGAAAGCGTTCGAAAACCTCATTAAGCCACAAAGAAATGTTATAAATGAACTAGTACAGTAGTACAGGCTAATCCACCAAATGAAAGGTTAACAAAAGATCTATTTAAAAAAAATCTATTCTGACAATTTCGAAGGAATGGGACAATTTCCAGAGAACTATTCTATTAAAATTGATAAAAATATCCCAGGTGTAATAAAACCACCAAGACGTATCCCACAGGCTCTTTTAAAACAACTTAAAATGGGTGAAAGGAATTTATAGGAGTTGGACGAACCATCAGCAGATTTGTGCACATTTAGTACACCGATCGGGTATTTTAGAGTTAATAGGTTGCCATTCGGCTTAAACTGCTCACCGGAAGCGTTTATTAGACAGAATGAGAAAGTTTTTGGGGATATAAGCGAAAATAATATAGGAATATATTTCGATTACTTAATAGTTGCTGCTGAAACAGAACACCACGATAAGTTGGTAAGAAAAGTGGCGCAGAGAGCGGAATATTAAATTTAACACTAATAAATTGCAATTCAAACAAAAAGCGGTAAAGTTTTTAGGCCATATCTTTAACCAAGAAGGTGTCAAACCGGAAGACGCTCAAGTTAAGGCTCTGATTGAGTTAAAAAATCCGAAAAATAGAACCAAATTACAAAGATTACTTGGAATGGTTAACTATTTACGGAATTTCATTCCAAAAATGTCCCAAATAGTGTGCCCATTAAGAGAACTTTTAAAAAAAGAAACTTGTTGGCTCTGGGGAAAACAACAAGAAGGAGCTCTCCAAGAATTAAAAACTAGGATCGCCTCTACTCCGGTCCTTCGTCAATTCGATTACAATAAACTAATAACGATTCAATGTGACGTATTGAAATTGGATTTAGGAGCTTGTTTAATGCAGAATAAGCAACCAATCGCATTTGCTTCAAGAAGCATAACCATGACAAAAATAGGGTACTCTCAGATAGAAAAAGAATTGCTAAGATTGGTGTTTGCAGTTAAAAAATTATATTACTTTGTCTGGGGTAGGATAATTGAAGCATATACAGACCACAAACCGCTTAATAATAATAATAATAACTTTATTCACCTTAGAGACGTACAAGTATTTATAGGTTTGTCAACAAAAGAAAAAAAATTCATCTGTGAATATGGACTACATTTAGTTATAATTTTCTTACAAGCAACCTTAAAATGATTGATACTTGTTATACTTTTAATGTCGTCTGGGAGAGCATTGTACAGTTTTATTCCATTGTAAAGTGGACCAGTTTCGAAAAGTGTTAAATTGTGCCTTGGTATTCTAATGTTTTCCGAATATCGTGTGTCATACGTGTGATGATAGCTATTTAGATCAAGATTATTTAGATTTAATTTTGTATATACTAAACCTTCAAAAATATATATTTCAGAGAGCGGAAAAATTTTCAATTTTCGAAAATGTTCTCGACATGAAGTGAACTGATTTATATTTTCAATAATCCTTATGATTATTTTTTGTAGAATAAGTATTTGTTTTGCTTGAATTGAATTTCCCCATAAAAGTATCCCGTATTTGATTCTACTGTTGACGTATGCATAATACAGTGACACTAATTAAGATATTTCGCTAGGTTATTTTTTTGATTTCGAAATAAGTACACCATACAATCTAGCTGTTTACTTAAACTGTAGCAATGCTCTCGCCAGTTCAAATTTTCATCGACACATATTCCCAAAAATTTCGTACTAGCGATCCCTAATATTGTCTCAACCGAGCACGTAACATTACAAGTGTGATATTATTCCAGTTGACATTATTTTATACGATATTATTTCAAAAACCTAGAGTTCTCACTAATTATCATTCGATAATATAATGTTTTCATTTGCTGAAAAATGATGTAGCCAACGCGACATTGGCTACAATTAAAGACGACATACCCTTTAGGGTCGAAACGGATGTATCAGATTTCGCAATCGGTGCTACTTTAAGTCAAGCTGACCGACCGGTCGCCTTGAAACACCTCCGAATCGAGACATTCATCTCCTGAGAAAGAAGCGTATGCTATAGTCGAAGCTCTTCGACATTGGAGACATTTTCTAATGGGAAAACAGTTTGAAGTTTACACGGATCAACAAGCGGTCTCATTTGTATTCGATCAGAGACACAGTATTAAAAACAAGAAATTAATTCGTTGGAGACTTGAATTAGCTAGTTATAAATTCGATATTATTTATCGTCCAGGGAAACAAAATGTAATTGCAGATACATTATCGCGTATAACAGGAGCTATAACATCCAAAATCGATTTAAATGAATTACACAAATCTCTTTGTCATCCGGGAGTGACGCGAATGAACCATTGGGTTCGTTGGAACAATATTCCCTTTTCTTTGGAACAGATAAGGAAAATTACCAATTCTTGTGTCATGTGCAATAAGCTAAAACCCAGATTTGGCAAAAATTCGGGAATATTAATAAAAGCTACTTCTCCATTTGAGAGACTGAACATTGACTTTAAAAAGCCTCTCCCTAGTGTATCAAAAAATCGTTATATCCTAACAGTAGTGGAGTTTTCTAGATTTTCATTTGCCATACCATGCAGCGACATTTCGGCAACAACTACAAACATTTAAAGACTATTTTTTCTATTTTTGGAATGCCGTCATTTATTCACTTGGATAGAGGATCGGCGTTCATGTCACAAGAACTGAAAACATTTTTAACATCCCTAGGAATAGCTACGAGCCGTACAACTCCTTATAACCCCGCGGGAAACGGACAGGCTGAGCGATACAACGGGATAATTTTGAAAAGTATTCAACTCACTTTGAGATCAAATAACATGAAAATTGAACAGTGGCAAGACGTTGTACAACCCGCTCTTCATTCAATCCGATCTTTATTATGTACAGCCACCAATGCAACTCCCCACGAGCGAATGTTTTCTCACCCTAGGAGATCATATAACGGCTGCTCTATCCCCACCTGGCTTACCCAACCCGGACTAATGAAAAATCACGTGCGTGCTAATAAATATGAACCTATCGTACAAGAAGTAGAACTAATAGAAGCTAACCCCGATTATGCTCACGTAAAGCTTCCTGACGGAAGGGAGACTTCGGTTTCTATTAGACATTTAGCTCCAACAGGAGAAACTATAACTTCTTCTGACAGCGAGGGAAATGCAGAAGAAAGTATTGTAGTACATTCGGAAATGAAGCCAATAAATTCGGACTCAGTTATCGCTTCGGAAGAAGTGCCTAAAAATAATTCGGATATGTTATCGTGTTCGGCTGGCCCCAGGAACCCTTCTATGTACTTAAAGGACTATGTAACCAACTGAAAAATTTAAAGGAGGTGAATGTGATATTATTCCAGTTGACATTATTATATACGATATTATTCTATATGTAGAGATAGTTCTAATTCATCACAATTGTCAAAGTTGAATGTAATATGTTTTATTCTATGTAATGTACTTCAAGTTGTTAAAAGCTAATTCAGAATGTTAATTAATATACATGTAGTTAAATATAAAAGTGTTGTTATTTAGTACAATAAGTTTCCAATGTTATATTGCTTCTTGTTTTAAAATGTATGTAGTTTGTTTTCTGTAAATTCAGATGTAACTTGTTTGCTTTGAACCATGTTGATAAATTACCAAGTATATTATTTGTTTTTGTTTCTATATCGGATATTTTTTTGCTGGATAACTGCACTGTTATATCATCTGCATACCTAATAACTTCCGGATGATTCAAGAACAAAGGAAGGTCATTTGTTTAGAACAGAAACAATTATGGGCCAAGCATACTTCCTTGGGGTAAACCAACGTATGAAAACTTCATTTCGCACTATTATTATTATTTATGCACACATATTGAGCTCTTTTATGAAGGTAGGATTGCACAAGGTTATTCGGTAATCCTCTTATTCCGTAACCGTTGATTTTGTTCATCAATATTTTATGATCTACACAATCAAATGCGCGACTTAAATCACAGACTTGTTTATCAATCTCGTTAAGCACATTAACATAAAACTCAACCAATGCTGTACTTGTAGATTTACCTTTTGTAAAACCATGCTGTTTATTTGTAAACAAGTTGAATTTGTTGAAAAAAGCAACGAGATGTTTAGCTATTAGTCCTTCAATAATTTTGGACAGGGATGATATTATGGCTATCGGTCTATAATTTTCTGTTGATAATTTGTTACTTTTGTTTTTATAGACAGGTTTTATCAGTTGGGTACAAATTAAAAGAATTGAGTACTTTTGCGTTAATGTCGATTGAGTCACTGGCTGGTATTTTCTGTGCTGCCAGGGTATAAGGTTAATAAAGTATTCATTAAAATGTTCGGCAATAGTGTGTGCATTATTTGTTTTCTTGTTATCAATTTTTAACATAATGCTTTCATTCTTGATAACAGATTTATTTTGTAGACTGTTTATTAGTGACCAGGCTGTTTTTATTTTATTCACTGAGTTGCTTACAAAATTATTATGATAATCCTTTTTTGCTTCATCGACCATTTTTCTATACTCTGCTTTTTTCTTTTTATAGAGGTTTCTCAAAACTGAATCATCAGATCTCCGTCAAGCTTGGAACATTGATTTTAGTTCACTGCTGGAATCTAAAATTTTAGCCGTGATCCATTCTTTTTCGTGTTTTGATGTACCGTTTTTTTAAAAGGAAAACTGACGATGAAATAAAATGTAATCGTTTCTATAAAATTGTCAAACGTTGCATTTGAGCTTTTTAAACCATTTGAAAACAGTTCAATCCATGATTCATTACTAAGCAGATGCGTAAAGTATTCCTTATTTGTTGGCGTGAAAGATCTTTTATATAAAATGCTTTTCTGATCTGATTCGAGTTCACACTTACAATTTACGAATTTAATTTCATGATCAGATATAGGTAAGCTTGTAACCACGGTGTTGAAATCACTCGATATATTTGTAAACACGTTATCTATCAACGTTGCTGACGTTGTTGTAATTCTTGTCGGAGATTGAACTGTAGGTATCATATTGAAACTTTTTAGCAGGTCAACTAAGAGGTGTTTTTCGTTTGTATCTTTTAGAAGATCTTCATTAAGATCCCCTGCCAAAATTATATTATGTTTACTATCGAATAATTTATCCAAAACACAGCTGAAAGTGAATATTAATTTATCAAAGTTCCCTCCTGGAGGTCTGTATATACCAAGTACCAGTAATTTTAGATTAGTGTTCAAATTGCACTTCACTCCACATATCTCTATGTCTTTTTCATAGCAGAAAGTATTTAGATCAATTGGCGTGACAGTGATATCATTTCTAACCCAAATGCAAACTCCTCCTCTACTGTATTTTATTCGGGAAATCTGACTGCAGAGATTGAACTCATTTATGTGCTGCTGCATCAATTCGATCGTATTCATCCAATGTTCTGTTAGTACTATGAAATTTATATTAAAATTATTACCAGTTAAAAGTTTTTTAATTTCGAGCTCTATTAAATTGACCTTATTCTTTAGTCCCTGAATATTTAGATTTACTACTCCCAGAGTATTATTTTGTAGTATTCTTTATCGTTGTTTTTTTAAATACCTTGATTATTTTTATGGCTGATTTGTAACTTTTTGGTTGTAATATGCTTTCTAGTTTGCGTTTTCTTCGATTCTTTCCCATTGTTGTTTTGACTGTGGCTTTGACCGAAAAAGATGTAAATTAAATCTTCGTACCGTCACTCCTTCCGACCAAAACTCAGGGCTATATAACTGGTCTTTCAGTGACCAATCGACTCCAACTTTGAATGCTTTATTTCGGTCTTTGGTATCCATTTTTCGCAAATAATCTCGTTATCATTATTGGTATACTTTTTAATGTATTTTATTACATTCTCTTCAGTGTTTTGCAGCTTTCATTTCCATTGACGTGTTGTCTTTCTTTGTACCCATTATGGTGTTTCTACTTTGCCGTTTTTTGTATAGAACAGTTTTGAACACATTAGGATCGTGTAAATCATGCTTTATGCTTTATGTTTTCTGATTTGTTTTGTTCATTATTAATTTCGGTTATACTGTTATCTGATGTTTTTATATTTTGATTTTTTTTAATTACATCACTGCAGATGATGTTTTGCTTGTAATATTCTTGCTGATACTTGGTACATTTTTCAACGAGGATGTTTCTTCTTTTTCTGCTATAGATTTGATTGAAGTTGAATTTTCTTTGTGAATTGTTGAATTATTATTGCTAAAATTAGATTTTTCTTTTAGCAATTCTCTGAGAAGTTTATTCTTCTCACCCATCTCTTCCAGCAGTTTTTTCTATAGATGATTTTCGTTTAAAAAAAATGTATTTTCAGTTTGTTATACAATCATTTGTGTAGTCCGTTTTTCTTCAGCTGAATTAGAAGTGTTTTCATTCTGATTAGAAATTTCAACATACCTAGCATTTTCAGAACTATTATCACTACTTTTAGGATCAATAGGTGAGGTTATGTTACACTTTACACAATTCCACGTTTTAATATGTTTTTCAACTACTAATTGTCGATATTTTTCGATAGAGATATTTACACAATTTAATTGATATGTGTTTGAACGGAACGAAATTTGGAACTAACTGGTGCCTACCTTTTAATCTGCAACTCTTTTGACTTAATCACTTTTATTCTGTATTCTTTCTTGACTTGAATCACTTTTAATATTGATAAAAATATATATATTTATAACACTTTTGACACTTCCGATCGATCGAACGTTGAAATTTTATTTTATTGAATCTGCACTCATTTGTTTTTTTTTTTTTGCATAGAGATGTGCGAGCGCGTAGACACCAGAAAGGCCAGGAATACATCAATATAAATGTTTAGGGATCCGTACGAATAAATGAAGGGCCCGTACAATATGAAAAACCACATTTAGCACATTCTATAGAATCTTCGTATCTACTTATAATTAGATTACAAGTAGAGCACACTACACCACGTCCACCTACCATGACGGCAGGTAATACAATGCTTCTAAGCATAATGACAAAAGAAATATTCAAAATACCATCTAATAGACTTCAGAAAATGCGACTTAAGCTTCTTAACTATGAAATTGATTTAAAATATCTACCGGGAAAAGAAATGCATGTTGCAGATCTTTAGTCTCGCATAACTACTTAAAGAATACAGGAGAATTGGAAACTGATTTAGAAGGGACTGTACACTGTATAAATAGATATAGTAATAATCTTAATAAAATCCTTGATATTAAAATGGGAACTAGAAACGATCCTTGTCTCTCTCAAGTAATAAAATATTTGACCATAGGTCAGATAGAAAAAGAGTTCCAGAGGCAGTAAAACATTATTTTAGGATAAAAATGAGCTAGTTGTGAGCGAAGGTATTTTATATAATGAAGATCGAAATAATACCGGCGAATTTAAGACCGACCCTTCAAAAAATATTGAAGGGTAGTCACTTGGTATAACAAAGAGCAAGCTTCGGGCCAAACGTCGATTTTAGTGGCCTGGCAGACTAAATGAAGTAGAGACTATGGTAATGGGTTGTACCATTTGTGAAAAATTTAGAGTTTCAAATTAAAAATAAAGTCTGATTCGCCATGAACTTCCAGATAGGCCGTCCGAAAAAATTGGTATTGATATTGCCACGTGTCAAGGAAAAGATTTTTTAATAAGCATGGACTATTTCTTAAAATACTGATCATCTCGTGCTGAAAATCTGGACGATAAACTTCAGAATCCTTTCCTAATTGTGGAAAGGAAAAATCTCTCGGGTGCAGCCCGGAAAAAAGCAGGAGTAGAGAAAGCCAGGGCTGAAAGGAAACCGATTCCTCCGATAAGGAGGAAAATCCGAAAAAACCTTACAGCCTTGATTTCAGAAACAGTGATACCTGTGGGGGCCAATTCAGGGAATCAACCCTTGGAAAACCCACAGGAAAAGAGGTCGAGATCTAAAGATTGGTCTTCAAGCCCGAAAGAGGTCTCGAAAAAACGTAGAGGGGGGGGGAACAGGCAAGGGCTGTAAATGCGGGGGTATCCTAATGTCAAAATTACTCAGGAACAATCTGAAAGGGTGCAACTCTCGATGCTACTAACCCTCACTAGCCAAGAGCTCGTTGAGGGCCCACAGTACCGGGGTTGCTACTTGGGGGAAGTCCAGAGGGAAGTCCCTCGTTGTGAAGTGCATAGGTACAACAGCCATAACCCGGCTTATGAAGAACGTTCCGAACATCAAACCATGGGTAGGAGCGGAACTAATCGTTGGGGATGCTGTATGCTCCCCAGGTTTGTAATTCCGTTGAACCGGACAAATTAATCAAGCGCAGAATACAAACCTGCGCACTGAGGAGTGACGAATTGTCAACAGTACACCATCGTGCTGGAGGTAAGTGCAGCGGATCTGGGGTTGATTCAATTCCGAGGGTTTAAATTATACCTCGGGTTTGACCTTAGACCAGTTTGATCTTAGACCAGTGAAAACATCATGTCCATTAAGCTAGCAGAGCAACCTGAGCAGAACACGATTATTATTGCCTCATAATTAGACGCTAATTAAATGCCCTAATTAAAAATTAAATGCACTTTGTTGTATTATGTTACCGCATGCTCTGCTAGCTTAATGTTAAGCTAACAGAGCAATATTTAAAAAAATCAATTAATTATATTGTATTCATTAATGGACATGAAAACATCAGAGGGAAAGAATGTCAGATCTTCTGATGCTTCAGATAAACCTCTAGCACAGTAAGGCGGCCTCCGCCGTCATCTGTCAAAATGTGCTGAAAAGGGGATTTTCCATAGCTCTGATCCAGCAAGATTGGGCTGTGAACCATAAGATTCTTGGACTAGGAGATACTAAAGGACTTGTTATTTACGATAAAACCTCAGAGAGACCCAGAACTTGCATTTATGCAAGAAAGGACATAAATGTATTGCCGCTGTTAGAGTTTTTTCAGAGAGATCTTACAGCAGTAAAAGTAAAATACAACACGGGGAACAAAACTGTAGTGGTAATCATCGCTTCGGTCTACCTACCCTATGATGCGTCTACTTACCACCATCAACCGAGATGGAAGACCTGATCCAGTATTGTGGGGCAAAAAACCACCAACTGATCATGGGATGCGATGCAAACGCTCATAACACTGCATGGGAGAGTACTAACACAAATGTAAGAAGTGAGAACCTCAGATTATATTATAGCTAACTCGATCTGCTCCCAAGGGTCCCCTCTTGACCCGTTGGCTCCGCGTCACAGTAAATAACATTACATGAATTGTAAAAAAAGTTGAAAAAAAAAGTTCTAATGGTATGTACTTTCCAAAAAGTACATACCATTAGAGAATTAATGGGGGGAGGGGAATTTTTTTGGATGCGGAATTTTTATGGGGGGAATTTTTAGGGTTTTTTGGGGGTGAATTTTTTTGAGGGGTGGGTTTAGGATGGGGAGTTTGGGGAGACTGCGTATAGATAGATCTCACATGACGATTTTCAAGGGGTGGCAATGAAAAAAATTTGGTTTTTCGAAGTAACCTGTTAATTTATTTATGTTAGTATGTAAAGTCGTTCAGGAAGGGAATGGGCACGCGAAATGCATTATTTACCTTAAGCCGAATCTTTGAAAGACATCTTGAAGTAAACCAAGAAGTGTACTTATGCTTTTTGGACTACACAAAAGTCCGACATGATGACTTAATTGAAATGTTAAGAAATCTAAATATCGGCCACAACGATCTTAACTTAATTATCAAAATGTACTGGGAGGAATGCAGTGACAAAGTTAACATTAGAAAAGGAGTTCGACAAGGTTGTATTCTATCACCATTGCTGTTAAATTTATACACTGAAAACAGTTAGTTATACACTAAATTTATACACTGTATTCGGAAATATAAGTCACTTAGAAGGTATAAAAATGGGAGGTATAACCATTACAAATATTCGATACGCGGACGACACATTTCTAATGGCGAATAATGCAGAAAAACTACAATACTGGTTAACGAGGTAAACCGTCAAAGCAAGGCTCTGAGTATGAACATCAATCCACATAAATCAGTGTGCATGGTAGTTTCGAAAAGCAAACATCCTGCAAACATTAATATAAAAATCGATAATGAATCACTCAAATCTGTAAAAAGCTATACTTACCTTGGGGCACTGGTTACAAGCGATGGTAATGAAATAAATAGAAGAATAACATTGGCTAAAATTACCTTTAACAAATTAAAAAGAATATTATTGAACAGGAACATACGAATCTCTACAAAAGATAAAATTTTAAAACAATGTGTGTGGTCAGTGTTAAGTTACGGCTGTGAAAGGAATATAAATAATTATTAAAGTCACTAGAAGCTTGTGAGGTATGGTGCTGGAGAAAAATTCTTAAAATAAAATGGTCAGATTTTGTATCCAACGATAAAATATGGAGAAAAATTGGTTCAAAAAAATATTTGGTTCTAAGCATTCAGAAACGGCAACTGGAATTTTTGGGACACATTATTCGTAAGGGGGGCATTGAAGCAGTGGCACTCACGGGGAAAGTTGAGGGTAAATCCGGTAGGGATAGAAAAAGAGCCAGCTACCTAAGCAACCTGCCTTGTGAAAATTGGACCTCTGAGAAAATAATCCACACGGCATACGATCGAAGCTTGTGGAATAGCATGTTAGTCAACGTTTGGTGCAACCAAACATGACACTATCATCATCATGTAAAGTCGTAAATGGGTGATTTTTGCGGGCGTTCTTTCCATTTATAAGAGGGTGGTGATGAAACAATTAAAAATTATCGAATAACCCCATTAGTTTGAAGAAATTCTCCACCAAATGTAAAAAACCCCATCTTTCTACCATGAATAGAAGTTAAAAGAGTAGTTTAGGGGGTTGTTTTCCCATCTTTT
The DNA here is from genome assembly GCA_963920215.1 of Nineta flava. Lineage (NCBI taxonomy): Eukaryota > Metazoa > Arthropoda > Insecta > Neuroptera > Chrysopidae > Nineta > Nineta flava. Next base: position 78,705,014 of record OY986040.1, read on the forward strand.
TATGGAGTGGAGAGGAAAAATTTTAAGGTTTTCTAATTACCTTCTTAGTTTGTAGCTTTTAAGCGTCGAATAGAAAAAAACGCATCTTTCTTGCATGTATAGAAGAAAAAGAGTTGTTTGAGGGGTGTTTTTTCCATTTGGGAATGGTTGTGATGGAAAAATATACTATTACAAAATAATCCTGTTCCACGTTGAATAAAAAGAAACCCGGTCTTTCTAACATGCAAGGAAGTGAAAAGGGCAGTTTTGGGGGTGCTTTTCCTCTTTTTGGGGATTGCGATGTAGGTTATGAAATTTTCGAGGTATTCTGTTATTTTGACTCAATTTCGGGTTGTTTGGTGAAAATCCCATCTTTTTACCTTGAATAGAAGTTTAAAAGGTAGCTTGGGGGGTGCTTTTCCCATTTTTTTTTGAAGGAGGCGATGAAAGTTTTTAAGTTTTTTGAATTACCTTCTTAATTAGTAGCTATTTAGCGTCGAATGCAAAAAACTGCATCTTTCTAGCATGTATACAAGAAAAGGGGAAGTTAACCTGGAAATGTAACCTGGAATTGTCAGGGAATTTCGTAAAATTCCAGGGAATTTCGCATAATTGTATTTAAAATAACTTATTTCTAAAAAATTTATACTAATAATTGTCTGTTTTGAGGTTTTTGAAAAAATTTTATGTATATTACTCATGAAAAAGAATTTATAGGTTTTATCATATTATCCATAAAAAATGAATATAAATAAACAAAGGTATACTTTTCTTAATTTTCCTATCAATAACAAAATATTATATGAAATAATGGTCTGGAAAAATTCGAATTCAGGTCTGGAAAGTCTGGAAAAGTCAGGGAATTTTTTGCCAAAATATTACTAGACACCTTGAGGGGTGTTCATCCCATTTGCGAAGGGTAACGATGGAAAAATTTACGTTTTTAAAGTAATCCTGTTATTTTAAACCCGTTCCACGTCGAATGAAAAAAACCTGATCTTTCTAACATGAATAGAAGTCAAAAGGCAGTTTAAGGGGCGTTTTTCCGATTTTCGGAGGTTTGCCATGTAGGTAATAATATTTTTCAAAATATTCTGTTAACTTGATTTTATTTCGGGTCGATTGGTGAAAATCCCATTATTTCAGCATGTATAGAACTGAAAAACGTAAATTTGGGGGGTGTTTTTTTGACTTTCCGGGGGGTTGCAATGAAAAATTTTAAATTTTTCGAATAAACTTCCTAATTTGTAGCTATTAAGCGTTAAATGCATAAAACCGCATCTTTCTAGCATAGGGATAGGGGTTGTTTTACGGGTGTTTTTCCCAATTGCGAAGGATTGTGATGGAAAAATTTACTTTTTTCAAATAATTATGTTATCTTGAACCTGTTCCACGTCGAATGGAAAAAACCCGATCTTTCTATCATGAATAGAAGTGAAAAGGTCAGTTTTAGGGATGTTTTTCCCATTTTCGGGAAGGATGCGATGTAGGTAATGAAATTTTTTTAAATATTCTGTTAATTTGACGTTATTTCGGGTCGATTAGTGATAAATCCATCTTTCTAGCATGTATAGAACAGAAAAATGTAATTTTGGAGGATGTTTTTCCGACTTTCCGGGGAGTTGCAATGAAAATATTGAAGTTTTCCGATTTTTTTCGTCGGTTTGAAGCAATGTCGCGTCGAATGAAAAAACCGTATCTTTCTAGCATGTCTCGAAGTGGGTTAGGTTTTGTATAGATCAGTGAGTGTGTCAGCTTCACTTCTAACTTTATAGTATATTGGACTTAGATTAGATACAGTTAATAAAGGCAACAAGGCGACTTATATTAATAGAGGTCGGCAGGATGTCATTGATGTAACACATAGTACCTATGAAATCAGTGGAAAAATAAAGAAATAGCTAATAGGACAACTACCAAGCCCTTACTGAATATAAAAAGTCTCTGAAAAGAACCAAATTAAATGAATGGAGGAAACTCTGTCAAGATGTTGAAAACACATCTGAGGGAGCAAGACTTCATCGTATCCTAGCGAAGAAACCGGCAGACACCAGTGGGTCACTACGTAAGCCCGATGGTGAGTACACTAGCTCCAGGAAAGATACACTCGAGACACTGCTCCGGATTCGGTGGTAATGTACAGTGAAAATCCTTCTCAAGAGCAGTTTGGCTAAGGCCTCCTACCGACAAACGAGGATTGGAGAAGTGCGGCGATTACCATTAACCGCTCAAAGATTCATATCAAATCCAAAGAACAGATCCAACGTCTACATTTATAAATGACGTAAAAGATACAATCAACTCATGCCCATAGTTAATTTCAAAACAACTGAAATTTCAATTACAATGTTCCAATCCTACAATACCGCAACTATATTGCCTACCAAAAATTCACAGAAAAGATTGATCAATGCGACCAATAGTATCAGGCATAAATTCTCCAACCTACAAAATCTCAAAATGACTAGTGACCCAATTTCAATCATTAAATCAATTCAATTTAATCTCAATCAAAAATAGTATCGAATTAATTGAAAAAATCAAAGATATTAATTTACAAACATATTCAGTTTTAACGTCTTTTGATGTAAAAGCATTATACCCAAACGTCCCAATACCAGACGCAATAAAAATACTAGAAAAATGGCTAACAAATAAAGGAATACCCACAGATGAAATAATTGAATATCTGAAACTAACACGGCTTTGCATGAGCAGAATGTGTAAACTTTCGAAGGTAAATACTACAAGCAAACATTTGGAACAAGTATGGGTAATCCATTGCCTCCGTTCCTAACTAATATCTTCATGACAGAAAAAGCTAAAAAAGAGTTCAACTATTTTCCAAATGTATGGCACAGATAAGTCGACGATTAAAGAAAATGAACAAAGAAAATCCTCGAACATTTTTAGAGAACTTAATTAAAATGTACCCATCGATAGAATTTACAACCCAAATAGAATAAGGAAGCTCGTTTCCGTTTTTAGGTATGAAAAATAACGACACTAATAAATAAGAATTCGATATCTACAGAAAACCTACACACACTGAACGATACATTACAGCCGATTCGAACTGCCCACCTCAACACAAAATGGCTGTTTTCAATTTTTTGGTAAACAGGGTACTGAAAGTCCCACTATCCAAGAAAAATTACTTTAAAGAAATAAACCACAATAAACATTTTGCAATCTTTAATGGTTTCGACTCTAACATAATAAATAATTTGGTTCGCAGAACTAAATTTAAAATTTTACGAAACAATTCCACCGTACTAACACCAGAGAATGGTAACGTTGAACAAACTAAATGGTGCAAACTAACATAATTCCGCCAATGCACAAATAAAATCAACCTCCGTAAAGTTAGCCACCCGACTTCATTTTCCAGAACTTTTCTTTATGCAAATCGTTTGAGAGAAACGAAAAAACGTTTGAGAGTTATTACTTTACGTAAAAACGATTTTAATTTCGAGTGTTAATTTGGCCCCCGCTTTTTTATCTCCTGAAAAAATAGACTTGGACGCTTAATTTTTTTTCTATTCATTCGAGAATCGTTAGAGAGAGTTTGAGAGAAAAGAAAAAACGTTTGAGAGTTATTATTTTTTACGTAAAAACGATTTTAATTTCGAGTGTAAACTTGGCCCCCAACTATAAATCTCAAAACTTTTGCTAATGCAAATCGTTAAGAGTATCGTTTGAGAGAGCACAGAAACTGTTTGATAGTTAATATTTTTTACATAAAAACGATTTGAATTTTGTGTGTAAAGCTGGCCCCTACTTAATTTTTTGTGTGAAGGTCTTTGAAGCACTTTTCCCCATTTCTCAATACTATCTTTTATACAATTTGTTAGAGGATCGTTATGAGAGAGAACAATAATTATTTGAGAGTTAATATTTTTTATGTAAAAAATATTTTCAGTTTTTGTATGAAGGTGGCCTCCACTTTTCCCATTGCATTTCTCAAAACTTTATTTTATGTAAATCGTTTTTACGAGAGTTTGAGAGATAACAATAGTTATTTGAGAGTTAATATTTTTTACGTAAAAACGATTTCAATTTTTTATGAGAAGTAAGCTCCCAATTACAAATCTCAAAACTTCTGCTAATGCAAATCGTTAGAGTATCGTTTGAGAGAGCACAACGATTGTTTGAGAGTTAATACTTTTTACATAAAAACGATTTTAATTTTGTGTGTGTGAAGCTGGCCTCTCATTTAATTTTTTGTGTGGCCTCTCACTTAAGTTTACACTCGAAATTAAAATCGTTTTTACGTAAAAAATAATAACTCTCAATCGTTTTTTCTTTTCTCTCAAACCCTCTCTAACGATTCTCAAACGATTTGCTTAAAGAAAAGTTCTGGAAAATGAAGTCGGGTGGCTAACTTTACGGAGGTATAAAATCACTAGAGAATTAATGGACCACAACCTTAACACAGCGCTTGTTAGTAAAAATAAAATCAAACAGTCACTGGGCAGCCCTAAGGATAAAATTAGTATTGAAAAACAATCGGGCATATATGGTGTCAGTTGTCAAAGCTGTTCGAAAATTTATGTTGGTCAAAGTCGTCGCCAAATCGGAACTCGAATCAAAGAACATCTGATTCATGTTAAATTTGGGAGAACCGAAAAATCGTGCATAGCTGCAAACGTTATTGAGAACACCCACAAAATTGACAAATCAAATTTAAAACAATTGAAATCGGTACAAAACACCACAGAATTAGTTGCATACGAAAGTATCTATATATACAAATTGAGAAAACATATAATGAATTTAGACAATGGTCCAATTCCAAATTCTGATTTAATAAATTTAAACCATTTGAAAAAATCTAATACCTGAATATCAAGGTAAGCTTCGATACCCTCACTTTAACCCCACCGTCAATAAAGAGGTGGGGTTCTTCACACACCTAATCCTTTTGTCAGTCAACTCAAATAATCCTCAGGTCAGACCATGAACTTTTTTAATATCATTGTGAGACACGCACTACATTGTAGTCGAAATACGTATTTATAAAATACAAATAATTGATCAGGAATTGGGGCGAAATATAATTTCAAAAAACTTAGAGTTCTCTTTGATTATTTTAATAATCTTTAATAGTAGGATTTCATTTAACTCAAGGGGCCCTGTCAAGAAATCCGCATCATGCCAACCAACACGCATCATGCCAACCAAATCTGGACGCGTATCAGGTGGGGAAATCCTGTGAATCAGCCCTCCACAACCTAATATACCGGATTTAGGAGGGATTCGCAAGGAAACAAACCACATTGTGCGTTTTTCTAGACATTGAGGGGGCATTTGACAATGCCTCTTACAATTCCATGGTCAATTTCAAGTCAGCACGGAGTAGAAGACACCTTTTGCAGGTGGATAAACTCTATGCTGATAGGTAGAAGAATACAAACTTCCTTTCTTGGATAGCCTGTCACTGTGAGAGCCACAAAGGCATGTCCGTAGGGTTGTACCTTATCCTCACTCCTGTGGATACTGAAAGTAAACAGCTTACTGACAAACCTTAACCAACAACGATACTACACACAACATATAATTGCAATCCATGGAGCCTGCGAAAGCACAACCTCGGAGCTTATGAAAAACGCTCTAAGATTCACACAGGAATGGTGTATCAACCAGGAATTAGAAATAAACCATGGTAAAACCACACTAATTCTATTCACAATGGAAAAGGAAGGTGGATAACATAAAACCACCCATCCTCTTCGGTGAAAGACAACAGATCGCAAGGGAAACCAAATTCTTGGTTCCCCTTGGAGTGACATTAAACTCTAAACTAACATGGAACCCTCATCTGGAATACATAACAAGTAAGAGCAAATCTTCTCGCATACATTGCAACAGAGGATGTGGAAAAATCTGGGGTCTAAAACCCAAAATGATTTACACAACAGTAGTTAGGCCAATTATAACCTATGCTGCTCTAGTGTGGTGGCCAAAGGTTAAACATATAACAGCATGCACAAAGCTATCCAGGATACAAAAACTGGCCTGGTTGTAGATTACTGAATCCATGAGCAGTAAACCCACAGTTACCATGGAAATCATACTAGGACTGACTCTGCTAAACATTGTAAGAATAGCTAAAGCGAGATCCAGCGCCTATAGACTATGTTGCAATAATAACTGGATTAAAAAAAATCAGGTTGGACATTCAAGGATCGTGGGAACATCAATCATCTCACACACCGGTTTTGAAATGGGCACAGATTTACTTCCCAAAATATACTCCTTCTCAAAACCTTTCACTGTAGTCTGTGATAGGGACATGTGGACAGAAGGAAAACCACCCTATCTCAATAACGGAATCGTATGGTATACAACGGATCCAAAACTGAAGAAGTGACCGGGGATGGAATCTACGCTTAGAGACCCAAAGCAAACACAAGCCTCAACTTGGGGAAATATTCCGCGGTCTTTCAAGCAGAAGTCTACGCCATACCTAGCCATAAACCAGAACGTATGTATTCTCTCGGACAGTCAAGCTGCTCTAAAAACCTTGTCTGGAACTGAAGTCACCTCAGGGGTAGTGAAGGATTGTCTGGAGGAACTGCTGGAGCTGGCAAAACGGAACAATGTTTAATTGATCTGGGTGCCGGGCCACAGTGGTTTCGAAGGAAACGACAAAGCAGACACCTTAGCAAAGAAGGTAGTCGAAATACCCTTCATAGGCTCAGAGCATATTTTATAAATTCCAAAGACTGCATTTAAACAGGTGATCAACGAGTGGTCAAATGCTAAACATCGTGATCACTGGGAAAATGTACCGCGACAAAAGCTCGGGAAAATACTGCTTCGGAGTGCAACCAAGAGGCTATCTCTCGATGCACTGATGCTCCTGGCGATTGCCAACATATGGGATGCTAATCTCGTCAGACAGAAGGAGAAGGGGTGAACAATGGACAATATGGTCGAAGTGCAATACTTTTTAGACGAAGATATATCTATCTATTTCTCAAAAGTTAGGTTAGACATTATAAGCTTAAAAATAAAACATCATAAGAGATAGTAGCGGACCTAAAAACACTCTTTAGCAATCATGGTATTCCAGTTGTAGTAATCGCGGAAAATATGCCGTTTAGTTCATTCGAATTCAAAAATTTCGTGAATTCTTGGAAATTCTCAATAAAAACGGCAAGTCCTCACTATGCACGAAGCAACGGGTTGACAGGAAAGGCGGTACATATAGTGCTGAGAAGGGAAGAGACTTGGAGTCCATGCTTCTAGAATACAGGGCAACTCCAATTCCTTCGCTGGAAGTTGCACCTTCACAAATTGCTACAAATCAGATTACTACGAAGAAAATTACCAGTAGCTGATGCCAAATGAATATCGCAAATTCAAAACGACGATAAGACCAAATTAAATCGTAATAGGAAAAGTACAAAGAAGAACATGACAAAAGAGCTAGGAGACTAAAAGTAGAGGGCAGGACAAAATTTTATGATCAGAGACATCCGAAACAAAATCTGGACTCCTGGAACTGTTGTCAAACAACATGAACTACCAAGGTCATACATTGTCAAAAATACAAACGATAATATAGTTAGGCGAAACACCTATCATCTCCGCCTACCTTTTTGTTTTCCAAAAGAAGCCGAGCTAGGCCCATCGAAGAAGAGGTAATAGTAAGAGTCCCGCAACCACCGAGAATAGAGATTCGCCTATTCGTAAGGATAACAAACCAGGCCAGACTCGATCAGGCAGAAATATAAATAAACCGGAAAATTTCAATGATTATATTTAATTAAGTAGATCTATACGTAATAATATCCCAGAGTTCAATAATTTTATTTTATACATATTTTATTAATTCCAGAATATCATTTTGTTTTGCATTCGTTTCATGTTTTCAATTAAATAAAAATAATTGGTGGAAGGGAATAATTTAGTTTTAGTTGGCAATATCGCTACTCAGAGGATGTCAGATCAGTAATTAATTAATAGTATTATTTAATTAATTAAAAGTAATTAATTAATAGTAGTTCTTATTACCCGATCAAAAACATAAATGTAAAAAAGGGCCGAGTTTTCGGGGAGATACTTCATATAATAGTTGCTCCTTAAAAAGTGATGATATCCCATTAAAGAGCCGAGCTATTTATAAAGTAAATAGCGAATACTAAAATGTAAGAATGTAAGTAAAGTAAAATAAATAAAAAAATTTCGTAAGTTTAAATAAAAGCATATAACATTTGAGTAAATGTACTCATATTGAGACAAGCTAAATAATGGATGGAAATTTTTATTTGAATTTTTCAATCAACATAACATATTCGATTTTCAAAATCGATTGCCTATATCTAATCAAACTACCATGTAGAAAACATCATAAGCGTAATTTATTGTTTTTCCCATTTTTTCGGATGTTGCGTTGGGTAAATTGAATTATTTTGATCTACAAATAGGTTTTGAGATATTCCTCGTCGAATGCAAAAAACCTCATCCTTCTAAAATGTCAGGAAGTGGCTTAACTTAAACACAAAAATTTAATTTTTGGTTTTCCATATGTTCCGTTGGGAAAAATAAATTTTCCCAAAGATTCTTATTTTAGGTTTCAGAAATTCCGCGTCGAATTTAAAAAACCGCATCCTTCTAGCATTTCTGGAAGTGGAGCAACAAAGTTTTAAAAAACCGTGCACAACTCTCACAAGTGGTGTGTTGCTAAATTTTAAGTATATAAATATAGAAATATGGACCTATCATAGAGCAGCAATATTTCTTATGTTAATTTTATCAAAATAAAATGCAAAAATTTCCCGATATAAATTTCGTGGTTTGACAATTTTCCTTTCGGTTTGGGCACTATATCTAACTGTATGCCGAATATCAACTTTTAAGGACTTATGGTCTAGGCCCTGGAATTATGATAGTGTATAGCCAAGAATTGTAGTCGTTCCCGCTTTTTAACGACTTTTGAATGCAAATAACTTTTTAACCGTTTATTTCTTAACGAAAAGCGAAAACATATTGTCTTATAATTCCCTAAATCGCTTATATTCGAAAAATCAGCAAGAAAAAATTTATCAAGAATAAAAAGATGTTATTGGAAGATGATGGTCTGGGTGAAAAATAGATCACCATAAAGCAACTTTTATTCGGGTAATTTCTAAAATCTATTCATCAAAAAGTTAAAAAATATGTTTCCGGTCCTTAAAAGTAGTTCTTTAAAACAATATTCTGCGCGTATTCCTATTAAAAATTGAAAAAATTTTAGAATCTTTAAATTTTGTCGAAATATGCCCTCTTTACAAAGAATAATTCTATACCAAATTGCTTTAGTTATTAGTATATAATATTTTATAATAATAAACATAATAATAATATTTATTTATTCTACACATCAATGAATGTACCTATCGTAAATAATAAATATATATATTTATACCTATATATTATAACAGGTTTTTAAATATTTTTATAGAATAGGATGATACCGAAAGATTGTATCAAAAAATATTCTGATACGATTTTTCTTATTGAAAATATTAAAAATGCAATTTTTGCACAGAGAAATTTGATCCCATTTTTTTAAAGCGAAATTGTTTAAATACCATAAAAATATGCTTGTTTTCGTACGGTAAAATTTCTTTTCATATTCTTTACAATAGAAATATTTGGGGTTAAGGGTTTATCTTTATAATGTTGAATCTGAACACCCTTCGTTTTAAAAACGCATTTTGGTAGATGTTTAATAGGTAGAAAGTGGTAAAATTTGTGACTTTTTTATACGTAAAAGCTTATACGTTCTAAAATATTTATTTTATTTTAAAAAGTCATAAAATCTTTTATGTTTGAATGTAGCCAAATAATATGAATAAAGTTTATTCCGTTCGAAAACAATAAGGTTTTCAAATTATTTAAAAAAAGTTTCTGTAAAAAATTGGGACCAAAATTCTGCATGGCAAAATGCATATGTACAATCAGTGTACCATGTAGAAAGGATTGATTAAAAAAATTGCGATAGAATACTTTTTGATACTCATCTGCCAATTATACCTGTGCTAAATATTTTTTAATATATTCAAAATGAAAGAAGGATATATATACACTGATATTAATACAATAAACAAAGTACTCTCATGTTGGGATCAAACATTTTTGGTGAATATGATAATAAATAATAATAAAATTATATAGTGTACAGAGAGTTATAGAAGTGAGGAGTTTTATAAAATGTAAGAAAATTAATATTTCAGATATGTACATGTTTCTTTAACGGGAGTGTACATTTAGATATACCGTGTGTGTTGCAACGTTTTTTTTAATAGAGAATCAATGTTAAATATTATTTACTTTAATAACTATACACAATATGCTTAATAAAGAAATAAAAATAGTGGGGGTACTCTGTGGTGTATGTATAATGTGTTGTGTACGTAATGCTGGCTGCTGCCTTAAGTCAATACTGCATAAACACTAATGAGAGTGGGTTAAATATATTCATTGTTGTCTTCTTAAGTTTAGCCACTACTTCTAACAATTGAAAATTCTTTTTTGAATATCCCTTAATATTTGTATGAGGAATGTTTGAAAATAAATGATAGAATTCTATTAACGGTATAACAAAAAACAACAATACGATACGTTGAGTTGCATGGTGATCAAGGCACGTACTCGATTTGATGCTGCTTTGTAAAGTTCAATCAAGGAATTAATTGTGAAATAAAAACCATATTGTAACGAAAAATATTTTGAACAAATTTAATATTTAATAAAATTTACATTACATCTCGATCGTAAACAAAAATAGAAAAAATAAAAAACTACTATCTGCTATCATTATGTAACGACAAATAATTTGAAAAAATTAATTAAATATTAAATTTTTTCAAAATAAAAAGAAATTTAAATTAAGTTTTTTGGATTTGCGTCTGATTGAATTAAGTTAGATAAAGATTAAGATAAGATAATATTAATATTTAACATATAAATATTAATATTGATGAAGATTCAAGGAAGATAATAGGGATAATAAGTTTAAGTTAAGTTAAGAAAAGAAAATTATATTGATAAAGAATTTAGAATTGTACTATTTTAAAGAAAAACAGAGTATATTCAAAGATCGTGCTTTTGGCTCATTGAATAATTTCTAGTGTAAATCGGATCGGGTGTTACAGATCCCACACTTATACTGAAATTATCCCCAGAGATTCGTATTTCGTTAATGGCTTCTTCGAAGTTCCCTTTTTCACCTTTGCTTCTTTTCAATTTACGATCTTTCCTGCGGTTTTACTTGTATTTTAGAAACAAACAAAATTATACTAAAAGCAATTTATTTACAACATTAAAATAAAAATGTACATATATTAACAATCTCAAACTAAATTATCGTTTTCTAATATTCGCTCTAGTAATTATGGTTACCCAATAACTTTAATTGAAATATACTAACGCAAAACTAACATACCTAATTAATTTACAATTATCAATTTTCGCCGTCTTTCGTGAACTAAATCCAATTACATTAGCAGTGTCAAGAACAATCGTTTCTCAGTGACCCATTAGTCAATCAGGTACTGAGTGAAGAATATTCTTGAATATTACTCGGGTTGAAATCAATAAAAAGTGTCTAATATGTAGAACACTTAAATATAATGTCTTTTCAACTTGACGCTAAAAAAGTATTTTTAGTTTGACACCCTTAAAGAGAGAGTCCTTAAAGAGAGTGTTTTTTGTAACTCCGTAGTGCATACAAGTAAGCTACACATCAAGCAAAACACAATCGAAAAACAATGCGCGCGCAAGTAGTTATACTATGAAAAATAGCTTAGTAACAATAAACAAATTAAAATAACGCGTGCGCATGCATTTATATAACACAGAAAAATAAACGTGTTTTAAACAAGTTAAGAATACTAAAGGATGACGTCTGTATGTATACTGACTATTACAACCGTGGCCTCCGTATACATGGACGTATAAAAATAATTCTATAATTTCGCAATGATATGAGTGTATTCCGTAATGATAGCATCAATAAGTTTTAAGTTGGCATTACTTAAAAAGGAGAGGTAGAGATGGATGGTGCTGTGTTCCACCATCATAAACATCATCAAAAGTCGTATGACGTATGCTATTGTAATGATAGAGGAATCATTTTTTTTATTTATTTATAAATTATACTTAGTTAATCTTATCTAGAGCACGGGAGTGCGCAAGGCCGAGTCTGTTATTAAACAAAATAAAATATAATTTTTTGTTTTTATTCAATTTAATTTTTTGTTTCTCAGTCATTGCATGATTCTTACAGCAGAAGATTTATGATTGATGATGTTTATGATGGTGGAAGACAGCTCTATCCATCCCTACCCCTCCTTTTTAAATGATGCCAACTTACAATTTATTGATGTTACCATTACGGAATAAGCCCTATGTGTCCATATCAATATTTTGTAAAAAAGAACAAGGATTGATTTGAGTGCTAGTAGATTATTGTGATGATAAAGAAATAAAATATATTATTATAGTGTTATTGATTTAAAATTTTATTTATAAAACTCAATTTATGACTTAAATGGAGTATGTTTTAAAAAGGAAAAATAATCGAAAAGAGAGCAATAATTAAATAATAGTAAGTGTGAGAGAGATAAGTTAAGTGTTCATAATCAGTGGCCATTACTCTTATATGTTCTAAATATCTAGTGCTTACCTATATTGTTATATTTTATTTTCTTAATAATTGTGAAATAAATCACCTTAGTGAAGCCCTTGTGAGCATTATTTTGTTAAGTTATACATAACAGTTGGATAGCGTAATTGGTAAACGCGCTAAGTTCTTTAGGTCCACATTAGTTAGGTCAACGGTTCAAGTCCCGTCAGAGCGAAATTAATTTTGTAAGTTTTTATAATTAATAAAAGAAAAAGAGAAAGGTAAACAAGATTATACCAAAATGGCGTCATTAAGTGTAGAAAATAAAGTGTTACTTGAATTAATATTAAAGGAGATGCATACAATGGAAAACAAACTAATGTCAGAAATTAAAACATTGAGAGATGATAATGATCAATTGAGTGGTAAATGTTTAGAATTGGAAAAAAAATCATTTCTCAAAATGAGATAATCCTTCAGCTACAAAAACAAACAAACGGAAATAACTTAAGATTCATGGAATTACTGAGATTGAAGATGACACCAACACAAAAGAAATTGTTATAAAACCATCAATGAGAAACTTCAACTTAATATGAAATCGGATGATGTAGAAGATGTATATTGGATTGGTAAAAAGAAAGGTAATCTCCCAAGACCTATTAAAATTCGTTTATTGAACAGGAAGATAAAAGTAAAGGTATTTGAAAAACGGGCAATGTTAAAAGACACCAAAATTTTTATTAATGAAGACCTCCCAAAAGTTTTGCGAATCAGAGAGGTAGAGAAGAGAAAAATATCAAGGTAAAATGAAAGGAAGTAACAAAAGGGTCATAGCATAGTTATCCGAGGAAACTGAACAAGAAGAAAAGATAGTTCCAAGTTCTAAGAAAGTGAACAACAGACAACATGATTTTGAAATTGGAAATGGAAGCAGAGAACATGAAAGAAAAAACTTAGTTTAATGTATTGGAATGTCGAAGGACTTAGTAATAAAATAAATGAATGTAATTTTAATAGATATATCAAACAATTTTCATTTGTAGATTTAGTTGAAACGTGGTCACAGGAGCATGAGTCATATGTATTAGACGGGTATGAATGTATATCAAAGCGATCAAAGCTATCAAATGCGATATCACAAATATGCGAAAGAGGTTAAAAGTGGGTTGAAAGAATTTATTTGGTTAGCTGTAAAAAAGGAAACCTAAAACTACTGATTGGCGTAGCATACGTTCAGCCTGAGCATTCGAATTATGCGAACGATTGATTTTATTCGCCGATGTACTCGCTCGTCATGGTCTGTGTGAACTGTATGTTACGGATAATGGCCCCCAGTTCGTATCTACAACGTTTGAAGATTTCTGCAAGAGGCAAGGCATCAAGCACATAACCAGCGCTTATTACAGTGCTAAGTCAAACGGTCAAGCTGAACGATTTGTGGACTTGATGAAGAATGGCCTAAATAAGATAATGGGCTACATAAGAAACCTCGACCAGAAGCTGCGTGAATTTCTGTTCACATACCGCTATACACCTTCTTACAATTCGGGTGAGAAATCACCATTTGAGTTAATGACAGGACGTCAAATGCGTACTAAACTTGACCTGCTTAAGCCCCCAAGTCATACATCAAAACTCTTCAACGATACCCGAAACATGGAAATACAATACAACTCTCACCACGGTTCAAAATCGAAGGAATTTCATATGGGCGACGAAGTATTTTACCAACTACACTCAAGTACAGATAGCTGGAATTGGACACAGGGTATAGTAATCCCCCGTTTAGGCGCTGTTACCTACAGTCTGAATGTTAGCACATCGTTGGGCAATCGAACCGTAAAAGCTCACTCAAATAAATTAAAAAGGCGTTACACCAAAAAGGAGTTTTTCGAATTATTCCACTTGCCAGACTTCGACCAGGACTTACCAATTACACCAACAGGAATCGTTCAGCCCATCATCGTTCCAGAACTACACGAAACCAATGTTTCGGAACAGGTAGAAATGCTAGATGCTGACGAACCAAACGAGCAAGCAATCAACGGCTCAGAGGATGAAACAATGCTAAACGCTGACGCGGACGTTCCTACCGAGCACCGGTATCCAGTTCGTGAAAATCGGGGAATCACATCAAAATATAGCGACTACGTCGCATTTTAAAAGGGGAGGAATGTGGTAAACTACCCATCACTACTATTATAATAATTATAATCAATTAGTATCTGTATGCCCATCTCTATTTATTCTTGCCTATATCAAAGAATACAATATACATAGAAGCTCATAAGTACGATTTTTGTGTCACTCGAAATTGTGGACTGTGAGCACCACCGCTAGATGACAATAGCTGTTCGATTTCGGTATTTAGTGCCATTAGCAGCACAACCAACTGTATTCTTTGTGTTTATTGTATATACACAAATATAATGTGTATATTTATTTATAAATAAATATACACAAATATATATTGTGTATATTTATACTGATAAAATAGAGGCAATAATGATTTTGATTCTTACATTATTATTTTAAATAATTATCTCCGGTCAATTCAATAATAATATTATTATTATTAATTTTATAATAATAATAACATAAACATTTATCTAACATTAAGTTTTAAATGCTTTATTTCCAAATGCACTCTATATACCAGTTGATGCATTATCTACACAAATGTTCTTGATTGGACTAGGTGACAGACTTATGGTGTATCAATTTTTGAAACTGGGTACCATCAAAGAATACAATATACATGTATTCTTTGGTACGATCTCCCGTTTATTTTTATTTTTTTAATTCTGTATACCTCAGAAAGCAGTAACTTTTAAGCTTTTTATATCCCATATTTTTCATTGAATGAAAGCGTTATTTTGTTATTATGAAATATTTTGTTATTTTGAAAAAAAAAATAAATCATTTTATCTGATTTTATTTATTGACAAAAAATAATTATCTACAATTTGTACAATAACATTTTTAATTGAAACAAAATTTATTATTATTTAATAAATTATTATTATTTATTTTAATGAATATTTAAAAAATTTTTCTGCCTTAATTAAGAAAAACAATTCAAAATGGTCTATATTGAATAATATATTCGTCTTGGACGCTCACACGCTTTGAGCGCTTGCGCCTATAAACACAAATTATTGGTGTTCATGTTGAAATAAACAATTAGGACAATCAAATTTCTTCAAACATCGATGCGCTAAATAACCCGCCACATAACGAATGGAACATTCTTCCAAAGATGAGTGCCTATTTACATCTACATTATATTCTAGCTCAAAAACTAAACTATTTACATTAGAAGAATGTTCAGCGCTTCTATCAATAATATCACTAGTATCAACCGCGATACCCTCTGTATTGCATTTGATATCAGTGTTATTATGTGTTTCAGCTTGTAATTTTGAGAATGATAAGTTATTCAATAACAAAGAAGTTCCATCATCTTCGCAGTTACCTGTTTTTGGCGGTTTATTTATATGAAATAACATAGAATGCTGCATACAATACCTCATCTGCTTTGCCGATGGATTGTGATTACAACCCAAAGACTCGCGAAAAGTTCCAAATAAATTTTCTATTGGATCCTGATTCAGGTGACATGTTAGGAGGTATGATACATTCTCCTTGCGTAATTCGTGCCATAATGCCAAAATACTTCTAATAGTGAAATGTAAGTTTCGTATGCTAGGAGGTATTGTAGCACCATTTGTGAGCTTTAATTTCTCTATCCATTCTAAGGACTCTCGTGAACAATCTTCTACGAAATTTCGCGAATCAGACAAACCTGCTCGGAATGTATTACAATCCTTCGCAGAACGGCTGTTTAAACAGTCAAATAGTTTATTCATTTTTTCGCAAAATTCCGCAGTTGCAACACTAGCTGAATGCTTTAATTCTCCCGATTCGACACCGGTCATTAAACTAGCATAATTCGAATGACTAAATAATTGAACTGCTAATTTAACATTCATTTTTTCAAAATTATTCGGATTAAGATGACGTTCTGTCATCTTACAAGAAGCTTTACATATATTATTTTTTTCTAGATTAACTAATTCCCGAATGGCGTCTAGAGAAATTAATTTTTCATCTAATATAAAATCTGTTTTCAGCAAAGTATTACGCACACCTTTTACTAAATGTGGAACATCGTAGCCGCAGAAAATCTTTACACCATTCTGTACGTAGTAACACGAATGGTGAGAGATACCTAGGAGGGAAAATGCACTGCGATTGGTTGATGCTTGATCGCAAACCATAAATCTAACTTTAAGTCCTACTGACTGAAGGTTCTCTACGCATTCGTTGATAAAAACAGATATTAAATTAGCTTTAACCGGTCCATGTGATAAGAAGAATGAAATTGGTTGTTCCCATGAGGAGAGAAGACCACGCGCCAGAAAAACTAATGCTGTATTAGCAGCTTGAGAGGTACGGCCTACATATCCTAAATCTACAAATCCATCAACTCTATCGTTTTTAAGATCATATTCTAAAATCTCTTTTAATGACAATTCGTCCCACATTAGCACGCAATCTTTTTCACGATCACTCATGGAATCAACTTTTTCACTCAGCTTTGAAAAAACAGCTGCATTGATGCCAGTACAAATCTGCAGTTCATTTATCCATTAACGAATAAGAGAAACACATGGTAAAGCCATGTTAAACTCTTTTCGCAAGAATTTATAACAATTTGAACTGCGTTGATACACGGAAAGCGCAATTTTTTTTCAATTTCAGACCAACCGATCCGTTTTAGATGCCGAATTTGCATTTCAACGATAAATAATTTTTGAGGATCATTAATAAGAAATTTTGCCGCGGAAATTAATTGAGAAATTTTCCAATTTTTATGGCTTTTCTTTTGACGAGAAAATCTACGATGAAGAGCAAAATTTCGCTAACGCAATTTTTTAATAACACGATAAGCTCTTTCAAGATCTTTTCTTAAATTCTCAACTATACTGTCATCAAAACAACTATTTTTGTTTACATGCCCTTCAAAACATAAATTATTATTAATAGAATTTCCATCCACCAGTGTATTATCGTCACCTGATGATGATCCTGGATTAGCAGATGGAATGTCCCTTGGAACGGCGATCTTTTTGAGGGTTGGTCGGCATCCATCCTTGAAATCCGAAGTATTGAAATGCGCCGAACAAAGTTTTCGATGTTTCCATTCCATGACATCCTGGTTGACGGCAGCATTACAGCCAGATCGTTGAATGCATACCGTTAACCTGTAATTAATTATTGTATTATAAATAAAAAATATTTTGACAAAATGGAAACCCGACTTCAAAAATCAAATATTCTAAAACCAAAAATGCACTAAAAAGTAAAAATAATTGCATATTCTTGTGTCAATTTTAGTTCACCTAAGCAAAATTTTTTAAATATATATGTACAATTATTGTTATTTTTGGAGGCGGTGTCAGCATAGAAATTCATACAAAATTTGAACACCGCCTCCAAAAATAGCAATAATTGTACATATATATTTAAAAAAATTTGCTTAGGGGAACTAAAATTGACACAAGAATATGCAATTATTTTTTTACTTTTTAGTGCACTTTTGGTTTTAGAATATTTTATTTTTGAAGTCGGGTTTCCATTTTGTCAAAATATTTTTTATTTTCCGCTTTTTAGTGACTTTGAAGTTCAATAACTGATTTTTTTTTTTTAATTATACTGCGTTTTTAACTACTACGGTTACTAGGCAGTATGCGTTCAATAAAATTACATTATTTGATCATTATTTATATTTGGAGAAGTAATTTTGTTTGCTTCAGATATTTAAAGAGGTTATTTAGATCTTGTTGTTGATTTCCTAATAGTTTATTTAGATTAGGAGATGCATTGGTGAGCCTTCTTATGTCTTCATGTTTGGTGCATGTCAGAAGATGTTGTATTGTGAGTGGTATGTTGCAGAGACTACATATCGGGGGCATGGTTTTGCTCATTAAATAGGAGTGAGTTAGTTTAGTGTGTCCTATTCGTAGTCTGGTCAAAGCCACTTCAAATTTGCGATTGTCTTGATTTGAGGTTTCCCATTGTTGGTATGTGTTCTTGATTTGTCGAAGGTGATTGTTTTGTGGATTTATAGCCAGTCATTTAATGTCTTCATTTTTGTACTGGTTTTGTTGTACGTATTTTAATAGATCTTTGGAGTCAATTTTAGGTAATACTGTGCCAGATAAGTGAGCGTCATCAGCAGCTCGATCCACGTCTTCATTGCCAGAGATACCCACATGACTTGGGACCCATAGGAAGTGAATGATCTTATTACTATACGATAATTGAAATATAGTGTGTATGATGTTTTTTATTAGTGTGCTTTTGTTATTTTTATTTTCGATTGCTTTTAGAACACTAAACGCATCACTTATTATTAAATATTTAATTTTGTGAATATTATGATCATTATTTATTAGGGATAACGTTTGTAGTATCGCTATCTGCCGAAAAAATTGAATTTATATGATTTAATTTATATTTATAGATTGTTTCTTTAAAAATAATTGCACAGGCTGTTGAAACATTTGATTTGGATGCGTCCGTATATATTTTTATATAATCACTATATGTATTTATAATTTTGTTTAATAATTGTTTATATTCTTGAGGAGAAGTTGAGTTTTTATTCTTTGTGTTCATTTTAAAATTAAATTCAGTTAGTTTCTCTATCCAAGGTGGTATATTTTTTAGATTTTTAAGGGTGATCGTGTCTTCAAATAGGTTTAAAGGAACGTTTATGGAAGTTACAAATGTTGAATGGATGGTGGGTAGTGGCTTTGGAAGGTGTTTTTTCTTTTCAGTTACCGCTTGAAATGGAGTTAGTAATATTTTATGTATTGATGATAACGGATTTTGGTGTATTTTATTAATATATTTTGATGTGAGATAATTTCGCCGTTGTTCCAATGTGAGCTCGCCCATTTCGCAGTTTAGACTTATTATTGGACTTGTACGGTAGGCTCCACTAATAAGCCTATGACAGAGATTTTGAATTGAATTCAGACATTTTAGTGTGGAAGGTTTTGCACTATTGTAGATGAAGCAGCCATATTCAAGTTTGCTTCTAATGGTTGAAATGTATATTTTTTAAGAGTTTTTCGATCAGAGCCTGTATGCTTATTTGATAGTAATTTAAGGATATTTATAGACTTCAAACAACTTGATTTCAATCGCAATATATGATTTTTAAAGTTATAATGCTCATCGAGGCACATACCTAGAAATTTGTGCGTTGTAGATTATTTAATTAGTAAGGTGTGATTTTTTTTTTGGGGTCGGTTTTTTTTTGTAAAAAATTTTCTTATTTTCCCATTATGAATGAGTATTCCCTTTCAAAAAAAAATAAAATTCTCAAAAATCGGTTATCACATATAAAATGAGGATTTTCCTTGATTTCCAGGAAATCCCTTCACCAGAATGCGATTTGGTGACAATGAGACCAATCTGAAATCAAACCCTTTAAAACAAAAACAAAAATTTAAAATCGGTTCATAAATGAAAGAGTTCTGAGGTGACAAACATTAAAAAAAAAATACAGACGAATTGAGAACCATCCTCCTTTTTGAGTAGGGTTAATAATACGTATAGATATAGTAACTACACTTCTCAAACGTGGGGATTTGATGGAAACTTGATTGTTGAAAATCGAGTTGACATCAACTTCCCATTATTTTAAAAGTGATAGATTTTCACAGCAGTAGATAACAAAAAGTTTCCACATAAAAATTAAAAATCAAATGTAAAACAATTTATAAAAAAAAAAAGACATATAATTATTTAGTCAATAATTTGAAAAGGATTATTAAAAGAACAATTTTATTTATAAATTGAGGATACATTAAAAGAAATAAATTTTTTAACTTCCCGCTAAAAAAATTTAAAATAATCAGAAACAAATTTGGTAAAAAATGCAATTAAATAAAAAAAAAATTTTTTTTAAATCATAATTATATGATTTAATAAATCATATAATAGAAAATATTAATTTTATAACAAAAAGAAAAGATATTTTATTGCTAAAGTACTTTATTTAAAAAAAATCCCAAAAAAATTTATTATTTATAACATTTTTTCAATGATCATTTTTTATTAAATTTTTTTTATTAGTTAATGGTTAATTTTTTGTACAAAAATATTAATTTTTAAAGTTAAAAAATTTTTATCAAAAAAAAAATTCATTTCTTTTAATGTATCCTCAATTTATAAATAAAATTGTTCTTTTAATAATCCTTTTCAATTTATATATATGATTTGAATATATTAATTCAATATTAATTCGTTAAAATTGGCACTTACCTTTCTTCATCCTGCGGAAAACGGTGAAATGACAGCTCTGGATGCGTTTTTTTTGGAGTTCGTACACTCACTAAAAAAACACTGTTTGTGCGATCTCATTCTGATAAGGTCTGGTAAAACAATTTAGATGACTAAAAACAGCATTCTATTCGTCAATGGACTATGTGATTTACTAACTTGAAAATAATTAATATATCCGATCAAAAACATAAATGTAAAAAAGGGCCGAGTTTTCGGGGAGATACTTCATATAATAGTTGCTTCTTAGAATACAGTTGTAGGAAATCAAGTTTGCTACAATTCATCACCTTATCATTTTTGCTCAAGCTCTAATGTGTACAGAGATATTAAGGAATTTAATTTTCAATATTAAACACATAAATTTAATTTTTGATTTTCCATATGTTTCGTTAGGAAAATTAAATTTTCCCAAAGATTCTTATTTAAAGTATCAACAATTCCGCGTCGAATTCAAAAAACCGCACCCTTCTAGCATTTCTGGAAGTGGAGCAACAAAGTTTTAAAAAATCTTTCAATCCTTTCAGTTTGGTCACTATATCTAACTGTATGGCAAATATCAACTTTTAAGGACTTATGGTCTAGGCCCTGGAATTATGATTATGTATGGCCAAGATTTGTGGGCGTTCCCGCTATTTAACGGTTTTTGAACCGAAATAACCGTTTATCTCTTAACGGTGATTGAAAAAACAGTCTCTTATAATTCCCTAAATAGCTTATATTCGAAAATTCAGCACTATTACTGGTTTCGTTCAGAATATATTTCGGGGTCAAATCTGCTCTGATATTTCGATAAGTAATAGTACTGTAAGTGCAAAGGCAAAAAACCCCTTAAACTCGGCCCGTCGCACTACCGTGCTCTAGATTCATGTTTCATCATGAAAAACAAAAAATAAAACTAAATACTGGTAGTTAAAAAAATATTCACAAATAATTGGTATTTTATGTGGTTCATTATAATAATAATAATAAGAAAGAGGGGTACCGCATACGGGTCCCTAGCACCTAGACCAAGGGGTCCTCTGTGCCCTCCCTGAACACAACCTGTCACCCGAAGGCAAGACGCCTCCGGGCAAGAGGTGCCATTTTAAGCAGATGAAGCTATTGGATTCTGTTGAGGCCAGACGCCACACAGAAGGCCCATAACTTCTCCGCCGGGGTTGCTCCCAGGATTGATGGATCCAAAGTTTCGGACCCAAACATTCTATATCTGACACCCTGCAGGCTTCTGCAGGTGCATATAACATGTATGGAGGTTTCATCGTCCTCCATATAGGCCCTGCAAAGGTGGTAGTTCAATCGACAGAGTCCTGTCAAAAGCCCCACCACCCTTCTCAACTGCATTCTATTGAGTTTCAATCGAGCACAGTCGAATGGCCTAGCTGTGTTTATACACAACTTGGCCTGTCACATGCCCTGCGCAAAGTCCCAGTAATCGAGGTGAGCTTGTTTCAGCCACCCCTTGATTCGGTAAATTACGGAGCATCTTGCTATGGGAATGATAGGCTCAGGTGAAAGGGGCGCTTGAGATGACCCCTCTCGTGCCAACGAGTCCGCTACTTCATTCCCCTTAACGCCAGAGTGACCCGATACCCAGATCAGCCTGACTGTGTTACTCGGTGCCAGGCGGTTCAGCTCCTCGAAGACTATTCATAGACTGTCCTCGATTGGAATCTTGACACCTCAAGGGCCCGAAGTGCTTCCTGGCTATCCGAGTAGATGCTGATATGTGCCCCATTGTAACCTTTCGTGTTACAAATCTGGGCACCTCTCAGCATAGCGAAGATTTTCGATTGAAAAACCGTCGCATATTGACCCAGAGGAATCGATTCCTTTATCCTAGGTCCATAAACCCCCGCACCAGATAAATCTCCGGCCCTTGACCCATCCGTATAAAGATATGGTCCGGGAGGGGGTGAAAAGTTAGGTACATCTCGATCCCATTCCTCACGGGAGGGAACGATTACCCGAAATTTGAGGTCAAAACGATGAATCGGAACAGTGGAATCCTGTGCTATTTCCACAAGTGGAGTCACACAGTGCCACTTCATTATAATAAAAGATATAAAAAATTTAATTGAAAAATGGCATTTAATATATTAATTGAATATTATTTTTAACAAAACCAATGTTTCATTCTGAAAAAAAATTATTTTCTACCATTTTTAAAAATAGACAATTTAAACAAATAGCTATCTATTTTGATTGTTATATAAAATTACACCCCGCACAAACGTTTTCCACAAACTGTTGTTGTTTACAATATTATTTGTTAAAAAAACATGAGAGGCACAAAGACATTACACCGACAGTTTAAATTCTGATACAAAAATATTGCGTTTAATTTTTTTTAAACATTCAAATTAATAAAAATGATATAATTTGTTATTGAATATTCAAAATGAATTTAAAATTTGTAGACATGGCAAAAGGCTCTATCGCCTCATCGGGGAATAGTTAGTTAATTATTGTTATTTTTGGAGTCGGTGTCAGCATAGAGAAATTCACAGAAAATTTGGACACCGCCTCCAAAAATAACAATGATTGTACATATATATTTAAAAACTTTTGCTTAGGTGAACTAAAATTGGCACAAGAATATGGAATTTTTTTTTAGTTTTTGGTGCAAATTGTAGATAATTATTTTTTATCAATAAATAAAATTATATAAAATGATTGATTTTTTTTTTCAAAATAACAAAATATTTCATAATAACAAAATAACGCTTTCATTCAATGAAAAATATGGGATACAAAAAGCTTAAAAGTTACTGCTTTCTGAGGTATACAGAATTAAAAAAATAAAAATAAACGAGAGATCGTACCAAAGAATACATGTATATTGTATTCTTTGATGGTACCCAGTTTCAAAAATTGATACACCATAAGTCTGTCACCTAGTCCAATCAAGAACATTTGTGTAGATAATGCATCAACTGGTATATAGAGTGCATTTGGAAATAAAGCATTTAAAACTTAATGTTAGATAAATGTTTATGTTATTATTATTATAAAATTAATAATAATAATATTATTATTGAATTGACCGGAGATAATTATTTAAAATAATAATGTAAGAATCAAAATCATTATTGCCTCTATTTTATCAGTATAAATATACACAATATATATTTGTGTATATTTATTTATAAATAAATATACACAATATACACAAAGAATACAGTTGGTTGTGCTGCTAATGGCACTAGATACCGAAATCGAACAGCTATTGTCATCTAGCGGTGGTGCTCACAGTTCACAATTTCGAGTGACACAAAAATCGTACTTATACGCTTCTATGTATATTGTATTCTTTGCCTATATACAATTGTCTGCGCGAACTTCATTATAATGCAATTGTCAAATGTAATAAATCATAATCAATAATTACAGAATTGAATATTATAATTATTGCGATTTAGATTACCTCATCCCATAAAATACAACAAGGGCCAAAAGAGTTTTATTGTATATACGAAAGCATATATATAAATTTCAAAACTTTCCTGTGAAAATCATTCTGAATATGTTCAATGCCTTGACCAATCTTGACGTACGGTCATAGACCATAAACAAGGACACATAACTCCATGTAAACAAATAATTGCCAAAAATAAGATGTCAGTAGTGTTCCTTCGGCATCGGAAACAGAACAGAGAGTATAAGGCGCGAGTTTTAATTGAAAAACATTACGCATTTATAGTATTATAAAAATTATTTCCAGCCAAAGTATTTTTCCAATAAAATATTTTTTTAAATAAATGATAAGTAATTTCAATTTTTCAATAAGGATTTAGTTGAAGTGATAGTTAAAATTCGCAAAATAATTACATAAAAATAAAAAAAAAAACATCAAATAATTAAATATTAACCTGTAATGTTGGAATTGTAAAAATGAAAGAAATTATTGAATCAGATATTAAATTAAACTTTTATTTATTAATAATAATGCTGAAAATTAATATTTAATATAATGTCATACAATTTAATTAATTTTGGAATATTTATACTAGCTTTTGGTACTTTAAAAAATCCTGGTTTTTTAAACCCAATTGATCCTGTTGCTTATTGTCACAAGCACTACAACTTTTACAATTGTCTACTGCACATACTCTTCCCATTTTAAATGTTTTTTATTTAATAAATTTTTTTAAACAAATTTCATACTTCAAAATAATTTTGGCTATTTCATTTCTATTTATTATACTATACCGTACGTTTAGTTTACATCTTCGCATAGCAGATCTCCCACGAGTATGAGAGAGTACATATGTATACATTAAGACCTCCTTCTCATACACATTGCTTAATGTATACATATGTACTCTCTCATACTCGTGGGAGGTCTGCTATGCGAAGATGTAAACTAAACGTTCGGTATTTCACTTCGGTACCGATGAGTTTCTATCAACAACTAGCGACCCTAGCGGTATAAAAAGTAAATATAACTTCTCCCATTTCGTTGCCATATTTTGTCAATTTTCCCGTATGAGTTATATCTCCTTTATATAGCCTCCATGCGTACGGTTCTGAAATATGGATATGTGACGCGAGTAAGGGTCAAATAAAAACGATCGACACGATTGCGAATAATTTCTATACAGAAATATTATGCATTGCAAAATCAACTTCCAACTCAGCAGTAAATATTGAAGTTGGTACAAGATATTCTAAAATATATTTAGAATATATTTTAGATAAAAGAAAACAAATGTTGTGACATGCTTTTGTGATTACGAAATATTCGATTTTTTGGACAATTATTTCCACTATTGCTCTCTATTTTTGTTTTATTTGTGATTTATTTTGTATTTGTTAATATTTGATTTTTTTTTCTTATTTTTTAATTGGAATTAATTTTTTTTTGTTTCATCACATTTTGTATACAAGTACAGTGCTATTATTGTTTTATGATCTTGTAATATGTCAAATAAATAAATAAAATAAAACAACAATCCACACAAATTTAAAGAAAAATTAAAACCCAAAAAAATAAAATTAAAATAAAATTCTGACAAAAAAAAAGTTAAACCAACGGTTCGAATATTTCTCCATTATTTGCTAAACAATATCCGATTGTAGAAATCTAGTCGGGTATTTTCTAGCACTTGAGGAGAAATATTCCCACAATTGTCAACAATTATTTACCTTAATTGTTGCAAATTTTCAGGCCTATTCCACGAATAGATCTGTGTTTTGAGAAAACCCCCCAAAAAAAGTCGTTAGGAGATAGATCTGGCGATCTGGCTGGCCACTTGAAGGTTCCAAAACCATTCATAAGACGTTCCTGGTAAGTTTGTTCCAGGAACAGTCTTACTATCGTGGCATTGTATGCTGGGCAATCATCTTGTTGGAACCATACAGATTCCAGGTCTAAATAAGGAAGAGCTCTAACAGTTAGCAATATATTTTTTCGTAACAAACGATTTTTGAGACTCTAAAGATCCGTCAATGAAGAATGGTCCTATAATATGGTCACCCAATATTCCAGCCCAGACACTCAGTTTCTGTGGAAATTGAGTTCGGGTACTGATATTTCGATGCTGATTTGTCTGAGACTAAAACCCCATGACAGATGGATTACGTTTTCCTGTAATGGAAAAGATGATTCATCAGTAAATAAAATATTTCTGATGAAATTATCTTCTCGAGTCGCCTTTCCCATCACAGCTTCTCAAAACTCCATCATGAAATAAGGGTCCTCAGCCCATATCTCTTGGGTTTTTCCATATTCAAAACATTTAAAATTGTTCCGCTTCCAAATGTTTGCAACTGTAGTGTTGCTTCGACCCAATTCTTCACCAACTTCTCTTGTCGATTTTTTTTCGTCAATAAATAATAAACTACAAACTGCTATATCTCTCTCTTCAATTTTTGTGGGGCTTCATCATCTTTATCTTTGTGACAGTCTTTGCAACCAGACCAGTCATACAACTCCATTTTTCAAAACAGCTAATCATATGAGTAACTGTTCGAATGCTTGACGATTGCCTATCCTCAAATACCACAATAAATAAATTGACACATTCCACTGCCGAATGTCCCCCAAAGTACCAAGTACAAAGTATTTAATAATTTGCACTTTTTCTATTGTAGTGTAATAACCTATTGTTGGAATACGATTATACCATTAAAAAACAACCAAATATTTCCTATGCATTCACATACGTAATAAGTAATAATATTATCAATTAAGTGTGCATCACTAAATTCCCACTCTTAAATGACATCAAACAAACATAATCCCACAAGTAGCATGTAAGTATGTGTATATATGGTTAGTAAATATTTCATTTATTTATTTAACATTGATTCCCAATAAGAAATGCTGTTGAAAACAGACTATATATATATATATATATATATATATATATATATATATATATATATATATATATATATAGTCTGTTTTTAAATGTGCCGGGATCTGTTGCAGGTTCGAGCAACGCTTCTTTGAGGAATAAAGAGAGCCAAGATACCGCGACAATATCTTGGCTCTCTTTATTCCTCAAAGAAGCGTTGCTCGAACCTGCAACAGATCCCGGCACATTTAAAAACAGACTATATATATATATATATATATATATATTTCGTAAAAATTTTGTTTAATTTAATTTTTTTCTTTTCTTTTAAAAAAAAAATGTGTGTCATTCCAATTGGAAAATATTTAGTAAAACCTTTTACTAATATATTTTTTTGTTTTTGTCGAGTGTCGGAATCTGTTGCAGGTTCGAGCAACGCTTCTTTGAGGAATAAAGAGAGCCAAGATACCGCGACAATATATATATATATATATGTATATATATATATATATATATGTATATATATATATATATATATATATATATGTATATATAAATATATATATATATTGTCGCGGTATCTTGGCTCTCTTTATTCCTCAAAGAAGCGTTGCTCGAACCTGCAACAGATTCCGACACTCGACAAAAACAAAAAAATATATTAGTAAAAGGTTTTACTAAATATTTTCCAATTGGAATGACACACATTTTTTTTTTAAAAGAAAAGAAAAAAATTAAATTAAACAAAATTTTTACGAAACAAAAAAAAAACCTGATTTTATTGCTTTAAAAAAAATGAGAATCCAAATTCTTTTTCAACAATTTTTTTTTAATTTTTCAACACAATGCCAATTTTCAAACTTTGAACTACTTGTACAAATGCCAACTTTAACTTGATCTGAATCGAACAATAGTTAATTATATACTTTTAACCGAATCAAACAACAGTCGATTTAAAACTGATTTTGATCAGCACTGGCCGCCGCTTTATATACCCGTCAAAGATCTTTCTAGAATATGGTTGTTTTGAAGAATATAATATTATTTTGAAAATATATTTTTGCATGGAGGTTTCTCGAATTATTTACTTTATCAACAAGTTTCAAGAAACTTCCATGAATCTACGTGGGAGGCACTGTATCCAAAACATAGATTCCAGCTGGTAAACTTCTCAGCACCCTGTAAGGTCCTTTCCACTTGGTTGCCAAACCACTATGGACACCTTCCATCTTACTGCTGAGAACTTGGTTGCGCATCCAGGCGGACTCTCCAGGTTGATAAATGAGTCCCGTATCTTCTTGGTCATTTTCTTCGACATTGGCCAACATTGTTTGCCGAGCTCTTTCCTCATTCTCGTTCTTGGCCTCTCTCATTGGCCCAATCTTGAATATCTTGAGGCTCTTCTTCTATTCACTGCTGTCCATTTTTCGATCTGAACTCGGGACCATTATCACTCAGATGTGGCCCCCAATGGAAATGCTTCAATCCATCTAGTGAAAAGATCTGTCACGACTAATATATTCGTCTTTCCACGTGATGTGCGTGGGTATGGACCCATCAAGTCGATGCTGACTACCTCCCATAGTGAAGTAGGTCTTCGACTTCTCATTGCTGAACTTGGTTTCTTGTACAGTGGCTTTACTCTAGCACACGTATCACACCCTTTGACGTATCTACGAATGTCGTCTTGCATCCCACACGAATACACGCGGTTACGGATCTGACGGTACGTTACTTGCCACCCAGGGTGTGCTGCTTCATCACTGTCGTGATATCTTCTAAGAAAACCAAGTCGGCGTTCTTCGGGAACCACTGGCACTTCTTGTGCCATCTGTTGACTATGGTACCAGAGGATCCCGTCAGCTACGGTGTAATTAGTTCGTGTTCTGTCCACTCGTCGACGTAGATTACTTCTTAGTGGACTGTTACTATCTACGATGTATCTTTTGATGGCAGTCACATCACGATCTTCATCCTGCCATCATCTAATATCGACGAGTGTGGGTGTTTCCACTTCAATGACGTTGAGGGTTATCAGTGTTTTTGCCCTCTTTTCAATCACCCACTCTGGAATGTCCTCCACTTCTTCATCTTCAGCCTTGCCCTGTCGTTGTCTGGACAAGGATTCGGCGGCTTGAATATCTTTTCCGGGGACGTGAATTATTTCGTAATCATAGGCTCCCAATGCCAATGCCCATCTTATCAATTTGGCTCGACTATCCGTAGTTTTGTTCATATAATTTAAAATGTCTTCCTTCAAGATATCCTCAAAACTTCCTCAATGCCCAGATTATCGACAGGCATTCCTTTTCTGTAGTGGCGCTCTTTTTTTCTGTGGGTCCATGTTTCTTGCTGGCGTAATTTATTATTCGTCTTGTCTTGCCATCATCCACCATTTGAAATAATATAGCACCCAGTCCGACGTCACTAGCATCCGTATTTAAACAAAACGTCTTCTTAAAATCTGAATGTGCTAGTTTCGGTGCATTTACTATTGATGACTTGAGATTTTCAAACGCCTTCTGATGTAATGTTAGCCAGCGCCACTTTATGTTCTTCTTTAACATTTCGCTCAGAGGTGCAGCTATATCTTCGTAATTCTTCACGAAGCTCCTGTACCAACCTCATAATCCCAAAAACTGTCGTAGTTGTCTTCGTGTTCTTGGTACAGGGTTGCTTATAGCTTCGTTCTTCTCTTCCTCTCTGTCAATGCCATCTTCGCTCAATACATGTCCCAGGTATTTAACTTTGTTGCTGCCAATGACACATTTGCTTGGTTTACAAGTTAATCCATGTTGTTCTAGTCTTTCAAGTATAAGATCCAGGTGGTGTAAATGTTCTTTGACTGTACTGTACTTCGATGTATCCAGATAAAACTTCGTTCATTAAGTTCTGGAACGTAGCTGGAGCATTCTTCAGTCCAAACGGCATGACGCGAAATTGATAGAGACCTCTTGGGGTGGTAAATGCTGTGTACTCTTTCGATTGTGGCTCCATCTCAATTTGCCAATAACCAGTCTGAAGATCCAATGTAGACAATATGGAATCGGAAACGCGTTGCTCTTTGTAATGTCATTCAATTTTCTATAATCGACGCACAATCGAACGGTTTCATCCTTCATTTTCGCTAATACGTCGGGTGCAGTCCAAGGCGATGTGGATGGTTCTGTAATGCCATCGCCCTCCATCTCTTCAATCATCTCTTCCAATACCCGTTGTTTTTCATTGTTGTACGGGTATGGTCGTAATTTAATGGGGGAATTCTTCGTAATCTCAATCTTATGTGTGATCGTTTTTGTCCTTCCAACTTTGCCGAAAACTCTGGGATGACGCCGAATGACATCTGTGTCACACACAGTCGCTGTGTGTGACACAGTGCGTGAGGCTTGACCGTTCCATTAGTACTCCTACCTGACACTGTGGGCGCAGAGAGAGGCAAAAGGAAAACCGCTCGTGTAAGGGCCAGTGTTACCAATAATTCTTAAGGAATTATGGTTTAATAAATATTAATAACTAATAATAATTCAAAATAATTTTTTATTGTTTTAACTCTAACAGTTAGACGCTTTTAAACAGATTATGTTAATTTTCTCTAAAAAATGTTTATGAACACCATGAGTGCACACTGTCCGAGGTATATCGTTAGAGTACGCCACTGTGCAAGAGATATACAATTATAGAGATACCATGTGTGTGTAAGCGACTGGGTTGGAGGTTAACGATGACGAGAGTCATAGATGTGAGTTAGCACGTGTGGTTCATTTTACAATAAAATAAATGCTAATTTTTTTATACAATAAAAATGGTGTTTTCATTTAAACCCTTTTTATTGACATGGCGCTGCGGGTAAACATACCTAAACAATATATGTAAAAAAACAAAGGAAAGTATATACAGTGAAAAATATTGAGACTTTCGTGTCTAAAGAAACCTAATGCAAGGTGTTAAAAATTGCGTGTCTGTTGTGTTGTTAAGAAAATAATTTAAATGAACACTCTAAAACAACCAGAAGAAGGAGATGTGTCGGAAAATTTAAAAAAATGGAAACAAAGATTTGAAATCTACATGTTCTGGTGCAAACTCTAAACTAGGTGAAGCCAAGGTGGCAATATTGTTGCATATGATAGGATGGAAGGCATTAGAAGTTTATAACATTTTTTACGAACAAGCCGGAGCCGAACGCCTCTCCATAAGCTGTGTGAGAGTACGTAAAAAAGGTATGTTTTGAAGTAAAACGTTTCAATACAGGTTGCCTACCGATTATTGCCTAATAATTTATTCAAACAATTTAGAAATAGTTGCCTACCGATTATTGCCTAATAATTTATTCAAACAATTTAGAAATAGTTTTATAAAATATTTATTGTTTAAGAAATATCTTTTACAATATGGAGAGATACACCAAAAAACATAATAATAACAATAATAATAACAACAATAATGATGTAATGATGATATGAGCAATAACAATAATTACAACAACAACAACAACTGTATGTATTCCCACTTTATGTAAAATTAAACCATTTAGAAATTAGTAACAACTTACGAACCCCCCCCCCCCCACCCACCCAGCTTTATCATTGGCATTTTTATTGTATCCAGTGTCATCAAATTCCCATGATACTATATCGCCTACTAAGAAAAAATAATTAAATCAAGTAAATAATTGTTTATTAGTTCTCCGATATGAATAATTTAGGCAAATTATTCGGAATTGCCAAAAATCTAATTCTAAAATCTAAAATCTAAACTAAAGCTAAATCATCAAAAAATTTACAAGCGGTTTACAATTGTCAAGCGGTAAATGTAAAAGATCAAAAGATTTATAATTTATATAACATTTATATTTTATTCATACCCAAATATATTAAAAAGGTACATTTTATGCCTCAAATTACCAGCCCAAAATTCCAGAGTATGTATTCAATGTATTGTATGTATTGTATACTTTGAATAATAGTGACCATAAAAAAGAGTTGGTATTATTATATTTTTTTCAGAAAATGTTTTAATTAAAAAAAGAAAATAATAATAATTGGTAGGTACCCTGTACTTACTCTATCTCTCTTCCTACCTCTCACTCAGAGCTGAGTGCAGTCTAAGTTTGCCCACCTATGATATATTCTGGATGAATTTGATAAGTATTTTAAACCGCATTCAAATGAAACTGTAAACAGATATGTATTTTTGTCAAGAAAGGAACATGAAGGAGAAGGTTTTTATACTATTTTGACTGATCTTATAAACTTAAGTCAAGATTGTAACCTTGGTTGTTTAAAAGATAGTTTGATTGGAGACTGTATAGTTTGTGGAATAAGAGATTCAAAAATAAGAGACAGGTTACTTAAAGAAATAGATTTAGATTTAAATAAAACTGTTACAATATGTAAAGTGGTCGAGCTAGCAGAAAAACAGTCTAAACAGTTGTCCGAAACAAAAGAAGATAAGGCAGTGCATGGAGTAAAGAAAGAAAGTGATGATTTATTAAGCAATCAAACAAACTGTAGTCAGTTAGTAAAAAATACTGTGGATGTTCCACCAGTTTCAAAATCAGTGTTGATGCCAGAGACAGTTACTAGATCTGGTAGAATATCCAAAAAACCAGAATACCTTGTAGATTATAATTTAGAATCTTAGTAAAATAGGTATGTATTTTTTTGTTTTGTTTCCGTAAAGGAGGGGGATGTCAGAGGTATATTGTTCAACAATTATTTACTTGATTTAATTATTTTTTCTTAGTAGGGGATAAAGTATCATCCCAGTAAACAGTATGACGTCTTTAAAAGTTCTTTAAGAGCTCTTATTAAAGATTTGGACGTCTTAAATTTATTGTCAAATGGGGTCTTCCGGACTTCATGAGGATGTCCAATGCGCCACCTCAAGAACTACTGAAGACTTCATTATTAAGTCTTTATGAACTTTTTTTTCTGACTTCGAAAAAATAGATCTTAAGAGTTCTTGATTCTGACCTCTTCAAGAGTTTTTTTTAAGAGATCTTAAGAGTACTTTATTCTGACCTATTCAAGAGCTCTTTTTTAAGAGATCTTAAGAGTTCTTGATTCTGACCTATTCAAGAGCTCATATTTAAGAGATCTTAAGAGTTCTTGATTCTGGCCTCTTCAAGAGCTCTTTTTTAAGAGTTCTTTAAGACTAAATTAATATTTAAAGATTCCTAAAAATAGAGGCTAAAAAAATATAAACAATTTTATATTAAAATTAATAAATATTTATTCATTTAATTTATATTTAAATTTATATTAATAATCATTACAATCATTTGGTTTCCTAAGTCCATGATATATTCCAACAGCGCCTTTTGGGTAAATTTCGACTAGTATTGGATAAAGTTGAGTCTTCAAACTCTTTGAAATTGGCAAACTGTGCAAGAGATATACAATTATAGAGTAACCCTGTGTGTGTAAACGACTGGGTTTGGAGGTTAACGATGACGAGAGTCATAGATTGGAGTTAGCACGTGTGGTTCATTATACCATGGAGACTATATAAAGGAGATCTAACTCAAACGGGAAAATTGACAAAATATGGCATCGAAATGGTAGAAGTTATATTTACTTTTATGCCACTAGGGTCGCTAGTTTTTGATAGGAACTCATCCGTACCGAAGTGAAATACCGTCCGTTTAGTTTACATCTTCGCATAGCAGACCTCCAACGACTATGAGAGAGTACAAATGTATACATTAATCAATGTGTATGAGAAGGAGGTCTTAATGTATACATACGTACTCTCTCATACTCGTGGGAGATCTGCTATGCGAAGATGTAAACTAAACGTACGGTATAGTATAATAAATAGAAATGAAATAGTCAAAAGTAACTAGTTTTATTTCGAAGTGATTATTTTGAAGTATGAAATTTGTTTAAAAAAATTTATTAAATAAAAAACTGTTTAAAAAACATTTAAAATGGGAAGAGTATGTGCAGTAGACAATTGTAAAAGTTGTAGTGCTTGTGACAATAAGCAACAGGATCAATTGGGTTTAAAAAACCAGGATTTTTTAAAGTACCAAAAGCGAGTATAAATATTCCAAAATTAATTAAATTGTATGACATTATATTAAATATAAATTTTCAGTATTATTATTAATAAATAAAAGTTTAATTTAATATCTGATTCAATAATTTATTTTCATTATTACAATTCCAACATTACAGGTTACTATTTAATTATTTGATTTTTATTTTTATGTAATTATTTTTCGAATTTTATCTATCACTTCAACTTCAACTAATTGCTTATTGAAAAATTGAAATTACTTATCATTTATTTAAAAAAATATTTTACTGGAAAAATACTTTGGTTTTTCAATTAAAACTCGCGCCTTATACTCTCTGTTCTGTTTCCGGTGCAGAAGGAACACTACTGACATCTTATTTTTGCCAATTATTTGTTTACATGGAGTTATATATCCTTGTTTAGTGTTTATGCATTTTACAACAAAATAAATGTTAATTTTCTTAAACAATAAAAATGGTGTTTTCATTTAAACCCTTTTTATTGACATACACAGTGTGTCACACACTCATGGGCTGTGTGTTTAAATGGAAAGCCACCAATTATTGTAATAACTATTGTAAATTTGACTAAATATTTTTGTATATTTGCAGATAACTTCCATATGAAAAGTATGATAAGAAATACGTTTGACATATATATAGTATGGTATGCAGTGCTAATTAATAACGAGTACTAAGCTACATCTTTAAGGTATTATTGTTTTTACGTATATACTTTTTACTTGAGTTATAACTTGTTGCTTGTTTTATTTATATGTATGTATGTTTTTCGTATAGAGCATGTGGAAGCTATAAATAAAATAGCGACACGTTGCAATTAGAGGTTTGCTGATTGGTGCTTACTTTTTTGATCCTGAATACCTCTTATACTTATACAAATATTGAATACCGGATCTGATTTTTCTAAAAAATAATAATTGTGTTTTTGCCTAATATTGCTTAATTTTTGAGGAACATCTAGATGCTTCTATTACTTTAGATTTCAGTGATTCTTGAGTTGATGGCATTAGACTTCTTAAATTTCTTGAGTATAACCGTTGAGCAGGTGTACCAATTGCAGCTCGAGGTGTATTTATATAATTTAATATCGCCAATTGAAGATCAGATTCATCATAATAACATTTTTTCATAATGCCTTTTAGAGTTTCCACCGCACGTTCTGCTAAGCCATTACCTTAAGGATGGTATGGGCTACTCGTTCGGTGATTGAATTGACACTCAGTTACAAATTTTTTAAATTCTGTACTAGCACACTGTGGTCTATTATCAGATTCTACATAACATTGTGTTCCATTTTTTGAAAACTCGTCTTTGAGAAACTTGATAACTTCTTTAGATGTTGTTTCTTTTAACTGTCTATAACCAATATATCCTAAGTAACTATATCCGTGAGTAAAACGTTTGGTTTTTCTTTTATGTACTTGGCAAACTGTACATTTATCTATACAATCACGAATATCTTTGTTCATACGGGGCAGAAAACATATTCTTTAGCACGTTGAATACATTTTTCATAGCTAAAGTGAGTAAAGTGACCAGCATGTATATATTTTAGTACTCTAGTGGTTGCATTTTTTCTGGTATAAGTGCTTTATCTGATTTGAATATATCACTGTATATGGATAACTCATTTCTAAAATTCCAGTATCTTTTTGCTTTTAAGCTTTCTGATTCGGGTGTGTTGGGCCAACCTTCCATGATAAACTTTTTCAGTTCTTGACATGTTTGGTCCTGTTCAGTTAGATGAATTAAATTTTTCCTTTATGTATCAGTGATTGATAATATTATTTGCACTTCTAATTCTTCATCGGTTGTTTTATCCGTGACATCAATTTGTGAAAATTTAAAATTATGGCTAAATGGAACAGCGAGATACATTTTGACTCCTTTTTTGTAAATAATTTGAGGATTGTACGTTGTAAGTGTAAGTCTGATTCTTTGTAATCTGGCTGGAGCTGAATGGATGGGTATTTTGAAAATACTTTCCAGACGTTTATGATCTGTTAATTTTTTCCCCATACATATTAATGAAATTTCTTACATCCGAATTGGATTGCCAACTCTTCTTTTTCTATTTGTGAGTATCTTTTTTGACACTCTGTCAATGATTTGATTGGCTGATTTTCTTGGTGAAGTACTGCTCCTAATGCTGTGGAACTCGCATCTACTTCTAGCGAAACATTCGCTAGATATCACTTGATATCACTTTTTTAAGGTGTTGGTACGCCACTTTTTATCCTATTCCCACTGCCAGACTGTATTTTTTCTAATAAACTTCGTAAGTAGTCGGACTGGTTAATTTAGAAAAATCTTTAATAAACTTACTCAGATATGTGAATTTTCCCAAAATTCTTTGGAGCTCCTTTTTTCTTGTTGGTGATTTTAAACAATTTATAGCTTCAGTTTTTTCTGGATCTGCTTTAATACTGTTATGACGAATCATATGGCCTAGAAATTTCATTTCTTTTCTACCATAAACACATTTCTGTTTATTCAGTTTTAATCCATTTGCTTTTACTGCATTTATAACAG
Source organism: Nineta flava (assembly GCA_963920215.1). Taxonomy (NCBI): domain Eukaryota; kingdom Metazoa; phylum Arthropoda; class Insecta; order Neuroptera; family Chrysopidae; genus Nineta; species Nineta flava. The sequence goes on from OY986040.1 coordinate 78,741,847, forward strand.
TCTTTGTTGTTTCGTTGAAATCATTTATACTTTTCCCATGAATTAATATATCATCCATTGATACCTCAACCTTTGGTATTTTCCCAAAAAGTGATTACATTATTTCCTGGAATACTACCGGAGCAGAAGGTATTCCGAAAGGCATTCCCTTGCATGAAAATCTTCCCCATGGGGTAGCAAAGGTTAAGATTTTTTGCGTTCTTTGCGACAATTTTATTTGCCAAAAACCATGTTTACAATCAAGTAGTGTAAAGTATTTAGAGCCAGCAAGTTTAGCTGCAATTTCCTCTACCGTTCTAAGTGGATGATGTCTTTTTAAAATATTTTTGTTGACTGTAGTTGGGTCAAGACATAATCGGATTTTATTTTATTTTCTCACAACAACTAATGGCGATACTGATGGAGTTGCTCCCTTAGTTGATTCAATGACGTCCATTTCCACCATATGTTGTAATTCTTCTTTAACTTGATCCCGTATGTTGTATGGTATTTTTCTAACTGGACTTATTTCGAATCGTGGATTTTCAATAATATCTATATCATATTCAAAATTTTTGAAGCAACCTAAGAATGTAACTAGCCGTTTGGTTTTTGAATGACTAAGTTTACCACACCATTTATTTTAATTGTTTGGTACCAATCATTTTCTTTACTTTTTTGTAAAGTTATATTATTAACTACAAATGTTTCTTCAGTATCTGTATCAGTACTCAAGTTTAGTCAAGTTTAGTTGTTCAATTTTTTTTAAATAAGGTTGTTCAATTTTTTTTTATAAGGCTTTTTGTGTTGAATTTTATTTTGTGTAGTACGTTGTTTTTCGGTGCGTTTACTCTCAAAGTGATTATTTTGTCTGCATTTATTACAGACGTGTTCATACGCCGGACAATTGCGAAATTTATGATTTGTTGCGCACTTTAGCCGCCTTAAAGTTACATATGGTTTTATCACCATCATTTTGTATAAGAACAACTTGTTTTTGAACTAATTCTGACGCTTTACACAATTGAATTGCTTTCAACAATGTTATGTCTTCTGACAATAATTTTTTACGTATTTCGTCACTTTGAACGCCTATGATGAGCTGATCTCTCATGAACCCATCCAGCAACAGTTCAAATTAACATTTTTGGGCTTGCAACCTCAACCTCCCTAACAATTCGTCGATTGATTCTCCTTCTTTTTGAATTATTTTGTGAAATTTAAACCTCACAAAGGTTACGTTGATTTTTGGCACGAAATAATCGTCGAATTTTTTTTATACCATATCAATTGTAATTTCACTTTTTGAGCCTGGGAAATTTCTTGGCAACGTATTACACACTTGAATTGTGTCATGCCCAATTGCGGACATGAACGTAACAATTTGGATGCAATTTCATAATAACCGTAATGCTGTTTCCACAGCTGCCATTCCCTTGCCATGTCTTTCTCATGGTCAATAGTTAATTCTCTTGGTGGGTGTAGCGAAGTATTGAGATTCTCAGGCATCTCGATTTAATTAATGAAAAACGTTTTTGCTTTTCACTATAATACAGCTTAATTTAAGCGTTGACCACTTCTGACACCATATAAATAAATAATAATTCAAATATTAATATAGTTAATTATTTATTAAATTGAAACGCACTTTATTTGTACATGACATTTAACATCAGAATAAATAATATAATATTGCATGCACATTAACTGCAACGTATGCGGTGCGGTAGCAGAGCCATCTATGACAAATTGTATTAACTATTTTATGGTTTTTTTCATGATGAATCGTTTGCAAAATCTACGACTATCTTCAGGTCAGCTTGCCTATATAAGCAGGAATTATACTAAACTCATCTCTGAAATACAAACCAACGCCAATCATCATGAAAACGACTGGCTACACATTTGATAAAGTCACCGAAATAACCAATCAGATCAAACAAATTGACAAAGACGTTAGTCTAAGAATCACAAAAGTATCATTCACGATATATCCATCAATCGACAATGGGCATTTAGAAATACTCAAATTACTAACCACAAGAAGCATTCCCTATCACACTTACTCTACCATAAAGGAAAGAGAGAAGAAATTTGTAAACTCCTGACAAAACTCCTTCAAGAGCAAGGAATCCAACCAATAAAAGTGTCCATTATGAAAACCAAAAATAACATACCTACTGACTATCCATTCTACTTTCTATCAGTCAGATATGAAACGGATGCATCATCAGCATATAAAATCAAAAAACTATACTACTATATAGTTAGAATTGAAAGATATAACATAACAAGAAAAATTACACAGTGCTACAACTGTCAAGAATTTGGCCATGGATCATCCACTGCTTCAAATTACCGATCTGTGTCAAGTGCGTAGGACCACATAAAACTCAAGATTGAACCAAAAGCAAAGATACACCTGCCAGGTGCTTGAACTGCAAGAAAGATCATCCGGCAAGCTTCTCAGGCTGTTAATACTACCAACCATATCTCCTATCAATAGAAAGAAGAAAAACTCTACTTTCGATGAGCAACAGACCTATCAGGCAGCTCAGACGCTAACCCTGACACAGGAAAACTTCCCAAGTCTTCCACTAACATCAGCACCGACTTCTCATCTATCGACTACAACAACAAACAACATCACGACTCCCTACAATCAGGTAACAAGTAATGAAAATTTTAGTACAATATCTTCACTTATGACTGAAATTAAATCATTAAGCTCAATTTGTGATATTAAAAATATAATTAGAATATATTAGTTGTTGATTGTGAAGCATTTGTCAATTTTGCTCTAAATATAGGTTGCAATGGCTAATATTAGTTGTAAGATAGGACATTGGAATGCTAACAATCTTTTTCACAAATGGACAGAATTAAAAAGCTTTATTATAGAATATGATTTAGACGTTATGCTTGTCAATGAATCTAAACTCAACAAATCTAAGCTAAGCAATATGCCAGGTTATACTACAATTAGACATGACAGACATAACTCTACAGGAGGTGGTCTCCTAATTATAATCAAAAAGTCAATTAAATGTAGCGAACTAGAAACACTTCAACTTAATAGTATCGAATCACTAGGAATTAAACTGAATAACAACACTTATATCTATTCCTATATACGACCTACCGTTAGTAAAAAAATTGACAAAATAGTCAAGAAAGATCTCAACATCCTTATGAACTCAGCTCGCTCTGTAATAATTGCCGGAGATCTAAATTCAAAACACATATCATGGACTTGCAAAACTAATAATTTTAACGGAAACTTACTATATGAATACACAAATAAACGCAACTATATAATAAAAGCTCCAAACAACTACACTTTGTTCCCAGACAATGGCGGACAACCAAGCACAGTAGATATCGCACTTTTAAAAACCACCTAATAATTATCGACGTTCAATACAGGCATAATCTGGACCATGACTGGAAAGAATTTAGAAAAAATATTAATGATACCTTAACAATTAATCATAACTTAAAAACAATTGACAATATTGACAAAAATATAAACAACCTAACCAACATAATAAACAATACAATTAAAACCTCAATTCCAAAAATAGAAATAAATTATAACAATAGACCACTACCAAAAAACATAATAGAATTAATTAAAAAAAGAAATAAACCTAGACGACTTTACCAAAAAAACAAAACAACCAGGCATATAGACTAGAACGTAATGACAAGTAAATCTAGACAAGTAATAAGTAGATACTAATAAGTATCTAGACAAGTAAAAAATATGATAATTGAATATAATAATGAATGCTGGGACAAAAAATTAGAAAATTAAAAGTATCAAACAACACGCTGTGGCAAACAGCCAAAGCGTTTACCAAGGAAAACACCAATAACATACCAACAATGCATGACCCCTCAGGCTTGGTATTCTCTGACACAAATAAAGCAAATGTACTCGCACAAAAATTTGAAAAAGTGCATCATCTCACAGAAAATGATGGTGACCTGGAGACTGAGTAAGAAGCAAACAGAATACACAATACCCTCAAGCAAAAAGAAAACCCTCAAAGAAAAAATAGATGCGAATACAATAAAACTCACATCCCCGATAGAAATCCTTAAAATCATTAAAAAAAACTTCTCCTAGAAAGGCCTTGGGGCCAGACGGTATTCAAAACAAAATTCTAAAAAATTTACCCAGAAAAGCAATCGTACAATTGACATACATATTTAATAACTGCCTAAAACTAACATACTTTCCAAACCAATGGAAAAACGCTAATGCCAACACAACACAAAATCTTTGAAACAATCATATTAAATAGAATCAAAAAGTTTGGAAACGAAAACCAATATCTGATAGACGAGCAATTTGGATTCCGCGAACATCGCAGCACAATACACCACCAACTCGCCCGAATCACTAACTTCATATCAAACAATTTTAATATTTAAAAAAATCCACAGCTATGGCTCTAATAGATATTGAAATGGCTTTCGATACCGTCTGGCACCGTGGTCTTATCCTAAAACTATATAGACTCAACTTTCCGATCTACATAATTAAAATCTTAGAAAACTACTTATCTAACATAGGTTTTCAAGTAATAGTCAAAAGTTCCAGCTCTGAAAAACAAAAAGTAGCTGCGGGAGTCCCTTAAGACTCAATCCTAGGACCAGTACTATTCCTCTATTACATCAATGACTTACCTAAAGACCAAAGTACTAAAATTGCTCTGTTTGCTGATGACACAGCACTCTACGCCGCATCCTCTAATAAAAAACTAGCCTTAACACACTCACAAAATAGACTTGATCAACTAGCAAAGTACTATAATAAATGGCAAATAAAAACCAATGCATCAAAGAATGAACTAATTACATTTAGCCATAAAGTTAAACTTAAAAAAACCGTAAAAGATTTATTTTTGATAGTTAATAATGAACAAATTTTACTAAATAAAGAATCAAAGTATCTAGGCGTAATATTATATATTATATACTTACAAAAAACTTGTATCAAAGCCAATGAGATAAAAGGTATTCTATATCCTTTACTCTGTAGAAAAAGTAAATTAAGTATAAAGAATAAAGAATAAACTTACACTATACAAAAGCATGATCAGACCAATATTGCTGTAGGCAGTTCCGATATGGAATAGTACATACAAGTCAAATATTCAAAAAGTCAAAAAAACCGAAATTAAAATTCTGAGAATGATCAGTCTCCAAGTAGACTACCATATCTCAAAGAAAAAAATCAGACAACAATTAGGCATTAATGAATCTATCAAGACATTGCAAATATACAGAAATCTTTTATAATTTATATCCATCGTTTCAAACACCTGAACATACTCAGTGATATTGGTTTGTACAATGAAAATAATTCTTCAATCAAAATAAGATATAAGCTACCGCATAGTCTACTATTATTATAAGATTGTATCAACACATTAAATAAATGAAAATATTATCTCCTTGGCTGATCCCAAAGTTAAGGTGCCGCTTTGACCTGGCTGGTCTCCGTAAAGAAGAGACGAGTTCCCAGTTCTATCGGACCTGCTTCCAACAACTTATTAGCGAATACAATGACTCTCTGTGCGTGTATACGGTTGGATCTAAAACCATTTCTGGTGTTGGAAGCGCTATTATTATTGGCAACAGCTCACACTCTTAGTCGCTCTCCCCACAGGCATCCGTGTACACTGCTGAATTATATGCAATTTTGCAAGCCCTGCGATATTGTGAAGAGTTTTCGAACCTTCACAGTACATTCTTCATTTGTTCCAACTCGTTGAGCGCACTGCAAGCACTAATGTGCACGCTTTCAAGGGACCCTCTGGTGCAAAACATCCAAGCGATACTCCACGTGCTCCAGCACATGTCCATCGTTTTTGTATGGACGCCTGGGCACGTGGGTATACATGGGAATGAGGCGGATGATGAAACTGCGCGGGTTGCGGCTGATTCAGACCACCTTGATCTAATTCCAATACGCCCAGAGGGAGGACCTGAAAGTCTGCATACGCTTCAAAATTAATGAAAAATGGCAGCGTGAGTGGAACAACCTCACGGAAAAGCTGAAACAGGTCAAGCCAAGCATCAATAAGATGCCGGCATCTGTAAATCTGAGCCGTAGAGAGAGTGTGGCCCTTACCCGTTTGCGAATAAGCCACACTCAAATCTCGCATGCATATCTTCTCTGCGGTGAGGATCAGCGAAGGTGCACTGTTTGCAGGACAGTGCAAACCGTGAGGCATATTGTTGAGGAATGTGTAATCTTTGAACCTTTACAGCAAAGACTACGGCTTCGAAAGAATGTAGCACGAGCATTATCGTTTAATGCGAGCTCCGGAAAGAGGATGATTATATTTTTAAATGAATCTCGCCTTCTATGGACACTCTAGGAGAAACATCTCATATTTTAAAAAAGTCGTCTCTTTTATATGTTTTTTATGTACAGCCTCGTACAATTTCTTCTTTTTTAAATGTTTTGTGTTTTTATATTATTTATTGATTTTATTGTGGGCCTTTTACACCCACAATATCACATTTTATTTCACATAGTTTTAAGTTTTATTGTTTTTATTGAAATAGTGTGGGCTCTTTACACCCACACTATTACACGTTGTTATATTTTTGTTTGTTTTTAAAACGTTTTATTGTTATGTAGTTTTTAAGTCTTTTAATTCTTTTTATATTATTATCTAGTTTTTGTTGCAGTGAAGGCCACACCTTCACTGCAACGTTGTTATTTGTTGTTGTTATTTATATTTTGTTGTCATTTTTTCTATATAGTTTATATCTTGTTATTAAATTCCTACCTAGTCAATTCATTTGACTAGGTAGTGTTGTGATATTCTGTAAGATTGTAAAGTTCTGTTATTGTTATTTTTTAACCTGCGGGGCCTAATGAGCAATTTCTCGAAGCCCCAAAAGGGGGAGGGGTTTAGTGGGTAGTCAGGCTGGCCAGGAATCCCGCACTCTGTGCGTCAATGCATTTCCCAACTCCCTGCCGCAAAAAAAATGTAAATAGTTCGTAAGTATAAAAATAACATGCTCATAGTGGTTTTTTTCAAATTTTCTCCACATTAATATAAGATACGACACATTATATATAACTCAGGATAAAAAAACCAAACATTATAAACATTTTTCAAAGTCGTCATAGATAAAAACAAATAATAAAATAATTATGTACAAAAATATGTAACAGTAATAATATGAAATAAATATACTCTTACTACTATTACTAACTCATCTCTCTTTGGTATGTTATCATTCACTGAGCATATACGTATTATTTTTTGAGATTCCTCCGTTATGGAGAAACCGCATGAGTTTTTGGATTTAAATAAACATGAAATTAAATTACTCCGTTAAATAAATATATTAAATAGAATATAACATTATATTTTAAAAAGTTGTACGTAAAATGTTTTCTTTAAAAAAAAAAAAAACAAAATGTAAGTATTTTTTTTGTGTTTCAAGATGAAGTAATTTTTTATCTATTTGCCTTTGATGCATACACCAACATATTAATTTTTTAATCAGTTTATTCGGTGTTTTCATTATCGAACTTTTCGTTGTAGCAATTATTTTTGTTCGGCGAAATAATTGCCTTTTTACGTATTCGCATGCGTTTCCTCGTTGTGTATTCATTAACTGGGATTTTATACGCATGATCTTGTTAAATAAGGTAATTTTGTGATAAACAGTTTTATCTCTAATTAACACAAAATTTATGTTTTGTTTCGTAAGTCGCCATGTGTTTAACACGTTTTCTATTCAAGAAAATGTGATGTTATTACCATAATTGTTGCAGCGTAACTTTCAATCTTGGTATTACATTTCATTTCTGTAATTTATTTGTATTCATTGTTTTACATTATTTCAACCGTCGCGAAATTTGATAATCTACAATGCTAAAATATCTTTATTTTTCTGTTTGAATCACATGTTAATTCATATATTGTTTGTTTCTTGGATATTTGTATTATTTCAACTGTTGTAGAAATGCAAATATTATTACAATAAACTCTTATTAAATATGAGCTTATTAAATATATTTTAAAAAGCTTCTACTGTTCATTCATTTAAATACATCTGCATTTAATAACCTTTACAAGAATGGTTTAGATGAAAAATTTAAACCAAAATTAATATATTGAGTACAGGATGTGGCAATCTGTTTTACCAGGTTTTATTTAAACAATGAACACAACAATCTACATACCATTTAGTATTTGATATATCTTCATTTCAATTAAATATTGATACCTTTAATTATATCCAGAAATTTATGTGTATCATTAAAAATACACATAGGTTTCTGAATATAATTTCCGATAAGTTTTACCTTTATTTTTCTCACCGCCACATTATGAAATTGAACATTATGTAGTTAAACTATAGTAGATTATGTTAAAAATATATACCAAGTCTTTTCTGGCGTGTAGTTTTGAACATATTTTGTTATGAACAACGAAAAATGTTATATATATATATATATATATATATATATATATATATATATATATATATATATATATATATATTCTTTCACCTTTCTATTATTCGCTATCTTTCTCAAACCTGCATTGCTACTTTTTACAATTTTTTTGTCATGTCTCCACCACATGAGGTTACACAGAGCATGCACAGAGCATGAGGTTACACAGTGCGACAAACAGCATTTAATTAGCATTTAATTTGATTAATAATTTGATAATAAAATACAATAAAATTAATTGATTTTTTAACATTGTTCTGCTAGCTTAAGATTAAGCTAGCAGAGCATGTGGTTACAAGATACAACAAAGAGCAGTTAATTTTTAATTAGAGCACTTAATTAGCTTAATAATTTGATATTAAATAAAATATAATTAATTGATTTTTTTAAATATTGCTCTGCTAGCTTAACATTAAGTTAGCAGAGCATGCGGTAACACGATACAACAAAGAGCAGTTAATTTTAAATTAGGGCATTTAATGAGCTTAATAATTTGATATTAAATACAATATAATTAATTGAATTTTTAAAAATTTCTCTGCTAGCTAACATTAAGCTAGCATTAATTGACATGAAAACATCAGAAGGAATAAAGAATGCCAGCGCTTCGGATGCTTCAGGTAAACCTCCAGCACAGTAAGACAGCCTCCGCTGTCTTCTGTCAAAATGTGCTGAAAAGGGGAATTTCCATAGCTCTGGTCCAGGAACCTTGGGCTGTGAACAATAAGATTCTTGTACTAAGATATGCTGGAGGGCAAATTATTTACGATAAAACCCAAGAGAGCCCCAGAACTTGAATTTATGCAAAAAGGGCATCAATTTCTTGCCGCTCTTAGAGTTTTGTCAGAGAGATCTTACAGCGGTAAAAGTAAAATACAACATGTGGACCGAAACTGGAGTGATAATCATCGCTTCGGTCTACCTAGTCTATGATACATCTACTCTACCACCAACAACAGAGATGAAAGCCCTTATCCAGCATTGTGAGACAAAAAACCACCAACTGATCATGGGATGCGTTGAAAACGGTCATCACACTGCATGGGGGAATACTAACACAAATGCAAGTGGTGAATACCTCTTTGATTATGTTTTAGCTAACAACTTGGATATAGTTAATCAATGCAACAAGCCGACTTTTATTAACAAAGTTCGGAAGGAAGTCATTGATGTTACACTGAGTACTTATGAAACTAGTGGAAAATCAAGAAATGGCTTGTATCCGATGAACCATCTGCATCGGATCACAGACAAATAATCAATAATCCCGAAAATAGTTAAAACAGTATTGGACATTGAACTTACTTCAACTGAGCTACTACATGCAATAATTAACTTCTTCCAAGAAAACTGCCTGGCGGTCTCAAAAGACATTAGCAAATCAACTTGTTGGTGGAATGAAGGTCTAAGGTATCAAAGGCAAAAGGTTCGCCAACTATTTAACACAGCAAAAAGGATAGGGAACTGGAACAACTACCACGAAGTCTTTACTGAATACAAAAGGTCTCTGAAAAAAGCTAAAATAAACTCATGGAGGAAACTCTGTCAAGATGTTGAAAACACATCTGAGGGAGCAAGACTCCATTGTATCCTAGCGAAGAAACCCGCTGATACCATCCGGTCACTACGTAAACCCGATGGTGATTATACCAGCTCCATGAAGTATACACTCGAGTCACTAATCCGGACTCATTTTTGGATTCGGTGGCAATGGACAGTGAAAATCCTTCTCACTTCTCAAGAGCAGTTTAACCAACGCCTCCCATTGACAAGCAAGGACTGGAGAAGAGCGGCGATTACCATTAACCGCTCAAAGATCGAATGGGCAATAAACTCATTCGACTCCTATAAAGCACCGGGACCAGATGGGATATACCCAGTGCTTTTATAAAAAGTAGCAGATAATCTTTTAACTCTGCTTAGTCATATATTCTGGGCCAGTCTAACTACGGGTTATATCCCAACAGTATGGAAGCCAGTAAGAGTGACCTTCTTGCCAAAACCGGGGAGGCTCAACCACTCCACGGGAAAGGACTTTAGACCAATTAGTCTGTCATCGTTTCTACTGAATACAATGGAAAGACTAATAGGATTTCATTTGGATCAGGGGGCATTGCCAAGAAATCCGCTTCATGCCAACCAGCACGCGTATCAGGTGGGAAAATCCTGTGAATCAGCCCTCCACAACCTAATATACAAGAATGAGGAGGGATACGTAAGGTAACAAATCTTACAATTTCATGGTCAATTTCAAGTCAGCACGGAGTAGAAGACACCTTTTGAAGATGGATAAACTCTATGCTGATAGGTAGAAGAATACAAACTTCCTTTCTTGGAGAATCTTTCACTGTGAGAGCCACAAAAGTATGTCCGCAGGATGGTGTCTTATCCTCACTCCTGTGGAGCCTGACAGTGAACAGCTACTGACGAGCTTCAGCCAATAAGGATACTACACACAGGGATATGCGGACGACATTGTAATTGCCATCCAAGGACTCTGTGAAGGCACAATCTCGGAGCTTATGCAAAACGCTCTAAGATTCGCACAGGAATGGTGTATCTATCAGGGATTGAAAATAAATCCTGGTAAGACCGCACTAATTCCATTCACACGGAAAAGGAAGGTGGATTACATAAAACCACCCATTCTCTTCGGTCAAAGACTACAAATCACAAGGGAAGCCAAGTTCTTAGGAGTAATGTTGGACTCTACTAACATGGAACCCTCATCTGGAATACATAACAAATAAGAGAAAATATTCGCTCATGCTTTGCAAGAGAGCAAGTGGAAAAGAATGAGGTCTAAAACCCAAAATGATCCACTGGCTTTATACAACAGTCGTTAGGCCCTTATACCCTGCTGCTCTAGTGTGGTGGCCAAAAGTTAATCAGATATCAGCATGCAAAAAGCTATCCAGGATCCAAAGACTGGCCTGTTTGTGCAGTACTGGATCCATGAACAGTACATTCACAGCTGCCATGAAAGCCCCCAACGCAACATCCCCGAAAATTGAAAAAATACCTTTTTTACTTCTATTCATGCTAGAAGATAGCGGTCTAGGTAAGACGCGAAGCCAAGGCCGAAAGCCGCCTTAGGAATCTACTTAGAAAAAAAAAGTTTTGTAATGCGAAGCGTAAAGTAACGCAAAGCGTAACAAAACGCGTAGCGTTTTGAGCGAAGCCTCTTTTTTTGTATAATTAAGCCTTGCAAAAAGCAGTCATATCCGATCAAAAACATAAATGTAAAAAAGGGCCCAGTTTTCGGGGAGATAATTCATAGAATAACTTAGCCCCTTAAAAAATGATGATATGGGATAAAGGATCGAGCTATTTACTAAGAAAATTAATGAGGGGTAAATTGATTAAATGTAAGAAATCATTTTGTTGACATTTATTTCGTAAGTTTTCCCGTAGTATATTTTTAAAATTTTAAAACGCGGCTAGTTTTAAAATATTTAAATCAAAAGAAAAAATAACTTGCCGCGTTATAAAATTTTAAAAACATACTAAGAGAAAACTTACGAAATAAATTTTTTCAACCAAATTTTTTTTTTCATTTTACTTTGCACTTACATTCTTACATTTTAGTTATCGCTATTTATAAATAGCTTGGCTCTTTAATTGGGATATCATCACTTTTTAAGGAGCAACTATTATATATATATCTCTTGATCGGATCGGATCTTGATCGGATGTCTCTACTTTTTGAAAGGCATATATATTATTAAAAAACACGTGTCCCGCTGCCAGGTTAATATTCGTTACAATATATATATATATATATATATATATATATATATATATATATATATATATATATATATATATACTAGCAGTCCCGACAGACGTTGTCCTGTACACACGTCTTAAATTTTATAATTTTAATTATATAATTTATAATTTTAATTTTTTTTGAAAATTTTAAATTTTTTTTTGGTCTGAATTGTGAATCTAAATCATTCTCGAATCCACTGTCATCTAATATATAATATTAGTTAACATTTTGTTTTTTTGTTTACGCATCAGCTACTGAGGCTATTTGCGTTTTAAAATTAACAATTTGATTCTCGACCAATTTCTAATTTTTTTACATAATTTGTATTTTTATAGTGTTTATGCATTTTTTATAGTAATATAAAATTATGTAAACTTCATTAAAAACAGATCAATTAACCCTAAAATTAACAATTTGATTTTTGACTAATTTCTAATCTTTTTACATAATTTGTATTTTTATAGTGTTTATGCATTTTTATAGTAATATAAAATTATGTAAACTTCAATAAAAACAGATCAATTAACCCTGAACGTAGATGCGTAGATGCAAAAATTCGCATCCTTCTAAAATGCCAGGAAGTGGCTTAAACTTAAACACATACATTTAATTTTTGGTTTTCCATATGTTCCGTTGGGAAAATTAAATTTTCCCAAAGATTCTAATTTAAGGTTTCAGAAATTTCGCGTCGAATGCAAAAAACTCCATCCTTTTAGTATTTCTGGAAGTGGAGCAACAAAGTTTTAAAAAATCGCGCACACCTCTCAAAAGTGATGTGTTGCTAAATTTTAAATATATATATAGAAAATTTTTTTGTTTTTTCCCATTTTTTCGGATGTTGCGTTGGGAAGATTGAATTTTTTCGATCAGCAATTAGGTTTTGAGATATTTCGCGTCGAATGCAAAAAACCGCATCATTCTCAAATGCCTGGAGTTGGCTTAAACACATAAATTTAATTTTTCATTTTCCATATGTTTCGTTGGGAAAATTAAATTTTCCCAAAGCTTCTTATTTAAGTTTTCGAAAATTCCGCGTCGAATGCAAAAAACCGCATCCTTCTAGCATTTCTGGAAGTGGAGCAACAAAGTTTTCAAAAATTGTGCACAAATCTCACAAGTGGTGTGTGCTAAATTTTTAATATATATGTAGAAAATATGGACCAAAAAAATAGAGCAGCAACATTTCTTATGTTAATTTTATCAAAACAAAAATGCAAAAGTTTTCCCATTTCCCGATATAAATTTCGTGGTTTGAGAATTTTTCTTTCGATTTGCTCACTACATCTAACTGTAGGCCAAAATTTTAATTAAATTAAATACTGATATGAAAAAATTAACTCGTCAACCAGGAATCGAACCTCGGGTCTCTGGATATCTAGTCCAGTATGCTTCCGCTACACCAAAGACGACTGTGACGTAATAGCCAACTTTTTCATATTATTCTAATTTTTTTATTTATTTAGACAGTATTACTTCTGTTGAAGTTATGGCCAAGAATTGTAGGCGTTCCCACTTTTTAACGACTTTTGAATGCGAATAACTTTTTAACCATTTATTTCTTAACGAAAAGCAAAAACTTGTTCTCTTATAATTTGAAAAGGCAAAAAAACCCTTAAACTCGGCTTGTCGCACAACCGTGCTCTAGATTTTTAGCTTATTGTTGACTCCAAATTGTTATATTTGTTTGAATATCTAACGTCATAAATATTATGATTGTTTTTTTATATTTCATCAATTTTTTTGTATATACGTTGTATTTCTGTTAATTTTACTAGCATGGGTTTGTTTCATTTCATTTTAATATGACTATTATCACGTATACTCGATTAATTATTTTTGCCTTATAACAACCGAATTTCTCTATCTTACTATTTTATTCTACAATTACCCAATTCACTTTGATTTTATGTTTAAATCACTGATTATTCTTCTTTGAATTAAACTTTTGATAATTAATTTTACTTTTTTGAATATTTCCTCTTGAATTATTTCTTAATTAATGAGTCTTTCCAATGACTTTTTGTAAGTGAACTCTTTAAGTACCTTTTTAAAAGTGAATTACTACCCAAGAAATTCCATTTAATATTAACTCGCTCTTGATAAACAAATCCCTACTATTATTCAATCACAAGCTATATCTTGTATATTCTTAAATTATATAATAACAAATTCCAATGATATTTTGCTGTTTGTTAGTTTTTTTTATATCGCAGAAAAAATAAAATCTATTACTTGGCTAGTTACTGAATTAATACATGAATTCATAATTTTTTTAAACTACCCACCCTTTTAAACAAAAACGTCAGTTCATAACCTACAGTTATGAACTTAAGATTTAGGTTCATTGGGGTTTGTAAGGGAACTTTTTTTGCTTATTTTTTCGATAAAACACACCGTTTCGGAGTTATTTAACTTTTTATGTAAAATTTTTCGTTAATTTAGCATAGTTCTAAAATTCACATGTCCTCAAAGTTTTCTATTCAGATGTGGTATATAAGTTCTGCGGACTATGTTGACATAACACGAAAGAATTCGCGATTATTTTTTCGATATCTCTATTGGTTTACGAAATTTTTCAATTTTTATGCCCAGGCAAAAATTTAACTTTTTTCACAAATTCTAAATAATGTACTCAAAAAAACTTCTGTATTTTGAAAACTTATTATTTAAATATTTTAATAAAAGTACCCTTATTGATATTAATTAATTAATAGATGAAAATTTTTATTCGAATTGTTCAACCGAAATCACATATTCGATTTGCTAAAACTCTTATTTTGCCTAAGTAATGTTAAACTTCCATACAGAAAACATAATTAGATAAAAAGGTAATTTTTAGTGTTATTTCCCATTTTCGAGGATGTTGCGTTGGGAAAATTAAAGTTTTCCCATTTTTCTTATAAGTTTCAAGTTAGTCCGGGTTGAATGCAAAAAACCGCATCCTTCTAGCATGTCTAGAAGTGGGTTAAATTTTTTTAAACAAAATTACGTATATAAATTTTAGATCCAAACAAAATCTTTTTTTTTTTAAAGTTACTTTGTTAAATTATAAAAATTAGTGTTTCTCTATTGGAATATTCATAAATCAAATCAATAAAGATCAATTACATCTTTCACATATATTTATTATTTATTTAAATAATAATTATTTTATATAACAATCATTTACCTTTACAAATTGGCGCCCGAGAAAAAATAAACGAAGAGGGTGGTAAATTACCATATTTTTAAAGAAAAAATCTTTCCAAAATCTTCCAACAGATGCCTATTAGATGATTGGATTGGATGAATTATAATGTAATATTGTAATTCTTAAAAAATATAAAATACCACCCACCATTTAACAGATAAGTCTTTCATTTCTGTTAAAATACTTATTTTTGCTTTACGCTTACAACTATTTCGATTTCTAAAAAAATATTTTTATTATTATTTTTTAACATTCAAAGCAACCGTGATAATAGAGGGAAGTTATAGTTGTTATGCAACAGACAAAAATGATGAACAAAATTATAATAATAATTTAATGAAGAAGCGATATCGCTACATATGTAACCGTTTGTTCTGCTAAGTTTAATGTATTAATCGTATTCTCGCATATGCTGAACGTCTCGTCGATTTTGTTCGCTTCAGTTTCGATCAATGGTTGTCGCGAGAAACAATCTGCAAGTGTATTCAATTTCCCTGCGCGAAAAATAATTTTGTACTTGAATTGTTGTAACCATAGTGCATAACGCGTTAAAAGCAATGCCGTGATTGCAGGTAAATTTTTATCAGGATCAAAAATTGTTTTTAATGGTTTACTATCCATGATTAACGTAAATTCACACCCATATGAGTATAGAAATAATTTTTTTGTAGCCAAGAATATCGCTGTCACCTCCTTGTCTAGATGACTGTATTTCTGCTCTGCTTTGGATAACGTTCGTGATTGAATCTTATCGGGCGCATTTTACAATCAATCTTATGCGACATCACCGCTACCAAGCCATACGGACTCGCATCAGTCTCTAAAATTAAGGGCAATGTAGGGTTAAATGTCACAATTATTTATCGCTTGAAAATTCGCCTTTTAATTCATAGACACTAAACAAGGATACATAACTCCATGTAAACAAATAATTGGCAAAAATAAGATGTCAGTAGTGTTCCTTCGGCACCGGAAACAGAACAGAGAGTATGAGGCGCGAGTTTTAATTGAAAAATATTACGCATTTATAGTATTATAAAAATTATTTCCAGCCAAAGTATTTTTCCAATGAAATATTTTTTTAAATAAATGATAAGTAATTTCAATTTTTCAATAAGGAATTAGTTGAAGTGATAGTTAAAAATCGCAAAATAATTATATAAAATTTAAAAAAAACATCAAATAATTAAATAGTAACCTGTAATGTTGGAATTGTAAAAATGAAAATAAATTATTGAATCAGATATTAAATTAAACTTTTATTTATTAATAATAATTCTCAAAATTAATATTTAATATAATGTCATACAATTTAATTAATTTTGGAATATTTATACTAGCTTTTGGTACTTTAAAAAGTCCTGGTTTTTTAAATCCAATAGATCCCGTTGCTTATTGTCACAAGCACTACCACTTTCACAATTGTCTACTGCACATACTCTTCCCATTTTAAATGTTTTTTAAACAGTTTTTTATTTAATAAATTTTTTTAAATAAATTTCATACGTCAAAATAATCACTTCGAAATAAAACTAGTTTTGGCTACTACATTTATTATACTATACCGTACGTTTAGTTTACATCTTCGCATAGCAGATCTCCCACGAGTATGAGAGAGTACATATGTATACATTAAGACCTCCTTCTCATACAATTTGCTTAATGTATACATATGTACTCGTGGGAGATCTGCTATGCGAAGATGTAAAGTAAACATATAGTAGCGACCCTAGCGGCATAAAAAGTAAATATAACTTCTACCATTTCGTTGCCATATTTTGTCAATTTTCCCGTTTGAGTTAGATATCCTTTATATAGTCTCCATGTTTTAACTGTTGAAATGCATTTTCGCAACTTTTTGTCAACTTAAACAGAACATCTTTATGTAGTAAGCGATTTAACGCTTGTAGTAATGTAGCTGTACCCGGAATGAATTGGCTGTAAAATTGTGCCATTCCCAAAAATGAACGTAATTCATGTAAATTTTTCGGTGCAGGCATTTTAATAATTGCTGGAATTTTCTGTGGATTTTTCTCCAATCCATTTTCAGACATAATATGTCCCAAGTATTTTATTTTCCTTTCAAAGAATTTGCATTTACTTGCGTTCAATGTAATATTATAATTTTGTAATTGCTTTAAACACGTTATCAAATTTTGCTCGCATTCATTTTTAGTTTTACCGAAAATGGCTGTCATCGAAATATGCCGCGCAACCAGGCAATCCGCTTAGAATTGTGTCAAAAACTGCGTGAAATAAACTTGGTGCTGTAGATAAACCGAAGAATAGTCGTTTTACCAAAAATGTACCACGATGTGTACTATCGCAGCAATTTTTGCACTTTCATCGTCCAATATTATGTTTAAATACGCTTTATGTATATCCAAGACACAAAAATATGTACTGCCGTGCAATTTTTGAAAAAGCTCATGTACTAATGGAATCGGGTAATGTGCTGCCTGTAAAAATTTATTTACTGTAACTTTATAATCAGCGCAAATTCTTACTTGTTCGTCGTTTTTCGGAACGATCACGAGCGGTGTACCCCACTGGCTAAATTCAGTTGGTTCAATTATTCCATGCTTAATCAATGACTCGAGTTCGGAATCCACTTTCTGCTGTATTGCGTATGGAATTGGTCTCGGAGGTTTATAAATTGAAGTAGCAACTTCTTTTAATTTTAATGTAACTTTTACATCGGGTATACAACCGATTTTATTTTTAAAAATTTCCGGGTAACGCGTAATTATGTCATTATTTACTGTATTAACTTCAACACTGTTTAATGTATTCGAATTTGTAATTGTTTGCAAATTTAGGATCTTTAAAATATGAATCCAAATACGACCCCTATTACCTGCGCGAGATTTTGTTTTACAACAAACAGTTTTAATTTTGCTTCATTGTCTTTGTATTTTGTATTAACGTTAATGTAACCTTCCGGTGTAATTATGTCCTTGTTGTTAACTCGAAAATGTACGTTTGGACATGGCGTAAGTATCTTATTAATTTTTAGTTTATCGTAATCGTATCGTGAAATTATTGTAACTGGAGACCCTGTATCCACTTCAAGATCTTGTAATCCGTTTTCAATTTTAATACGAACAAAAATTTTTTTACTCAGTTTATTTTCAGTTTTTGAACTAATATTGTAAACCTGTATTCTATTTATTGAATCATTACGGTCATTGTCGCTAATATGGTTAACGGGATTCGTATCCTTACTTAAACATACACTAGCCGTATGAAATTTTCTTCCGCACTTATTACAATTTAATTTATTTCGAACTCTACAATCTGGTGCTTTATGATTATTTTTACCGCACGCAAGACATACTATCGGTTTTGTATTTGAATTTTGCCGTTCTTTCTACTAATTACTTGCACTACGCGATCTCTCTCTTACTTTATTTTTTTATTTATTTCTTCCCCGTCTGTAATTGTATGCATTTTTTTTATATTATTGTATGCAATTTTATTAACTCCGATATTCCCGCTTGACGTACTCGTGCTAAACTCTGTATTCTGTTTGTGCGCGGCTTCTAAAGCTAACGCTGTATCTAGAGTTTCCTCTAGTTTAGTCTCCGATTTTTGTTGTAACAATTTTTCGCGAATATTAGTATCTCGTAAGCCTCGAATGAATTGTGCTTGAAAAATTGCATCTATCGACGTTTTGCATGTCTCGTTTGGACAAATCCATGAACATTTTTGTGCTAACAACTTTAAATTTGAAATGTATTCTGATAATGGCTCACTTGGTTTTTGTATTCGTGACAGAAATTTGTGCCTCTCCCTCCGTAAGTAAATTTATTTTCGCATCATGACGTTTCTACATAAATTCGACAATTTCATTATACGCTACCTCTGTTGGTTTTATCTCTTTCGTATCCGATTTTAATTCAAGAAATTCCGTACGATGTAAGCATCCTAATAGTATTGTTCTTTTAGTATTTTCGATTTTTGTAATTTCTGAAGCAGTTAAATTGTTTTTAGCCGTTAAAATACCTCTCATTGCTAGAAAATTCTCAAAACGCTCCAAATATGTACTAAAATCTTCCTCAGCCGCACATCCTACCAATTCCTAGTCTACACACAAAAAATTCCTTCCATTCCACTCACATCCTTAGGCATCACAATGGACCTTATGGCCGAAGTGTTGCCCGTCCAGGGCAGCCGTTACAATTTATCTATCTAGCTGTAAGCACGTAAGGCAAAAAACCCTTAAACTCGGCCTTACGCACTTCCGTGCTCTAGATGGTATATTGATATTTAATATAATAATAAACATGTTTGGAGTTGTTTTAAATATAATTTTTTATTTCAAACTAATATACAATATGCCTTCTTTTCTTTGACATTTTACGTAACACAAAATGTATTTTTGCCTTGGGCACTTTACGAAGCTTCATCATTTAAACTATGGCAGATTATGTTAGACACAATCAGTCGAATTAAGATGTACTTTTCATGAAGCGCCCAGGCACTACATGTAACTTTCAACGTCTAGACAATACGCCGTCGTTTTCTGAAATGCCCGGAATCTTCGTGAAGACAGATTCCACAAAGAGACCACGACATATATACTAGAGAAATATTAGAGTAATATTATTCCAAAGTGGAAAACAAATTGTTTAATGTTATTTTTTATTTTAGTTCTAGTTTAAAATTGTTAATATTCCAGTAAGACATTTGTTTTTTCTCCATTCTATTTTAAAACATTAAATTGATTTAATATAAAAATTGTTATTTTACTACTGTTGTATAACTCTTATTTTGTATAAGATATTGTCATTTATTAAGTTAGTTCATATGTATATTTTTCAATTCAACATTTTTCTTAATTCAATTCCGTGCAATGTTGACCATGCTCGATTCCAAAGTGTAATTCATTTTTCTTTTTATATGCCCATGCCATCCGTTTAGAACTGAACCCAATGCCAACTTCTCCTTTATTTGATATTGTTATGGCTCCTATAACAAATATTTAAAAAGTCGAAAGTGACTATATAAATATTTTGAACCCAATGCCAACTTCTCCTTTATTTGATATTGTTATGGCTCCTATAACAAATATTTAAAAAGTCGAAAGTGACTATATAAATATTTTGATTAATATTAAGGGTCTTTGCGACGCAATTTCAAAATAAAATGGTTATGCTGTTTTATACGGAAAAAAAATATATATATAATATATATATATATATATATATATATATATATATATATATATATAAATATATATATATATATATATATATATATATATATATATATATATATATATACCTAAGTTTGTCGAACTTCAAAGGATATCCTTTAAAAAGACATTCAAACAAGTAATAAGCCCTTTTCATACCACTTTCAAAGAACCTTATCTTATGTAACTAGATAGAAAGCAAATAGTTTTACCAGCAGTATTATTTAATCTTGCCGTCATTGTATCAACGTTTTTTACAGTTGATTCTTGAGCAGAGGATCCTTTTTCCATAGATTTAATAATTGCATGGGCTAAACAATATTTTATTATCGTATCTCCATGCCCTAAATAAAAAGTTACTAAATCGCATTAAATTTTAATACTATCTGGATTTAAATTTTACCAGTAGTGGAAACAGCACCAATTTTGTCATCGGCATAACTTCCTGCACCAATAATTGCAGTATCCCCAACACGACCAACCATTTTCCCATTAATACCTCCAGTAGAAGTAGCAACAGCTACATGGCCATATTTATCTACTGCCACAGCGCCAACGGTACCAACACTACCAGGATTTTCCTAAAAATTTTCAAACTGTTTCAAAACTTTTATGTAAGGTCGAAATTAACGAAATTAATTTACATCTGGTCCAATTTCAGTGTTTGCAATTCCACCCTTTTTCTTCCATTTATCTAATGATTCTAAGGCAATAGGAGTAACTAACGTTCCGGGTGGTAAAATTGGAATATTCTGAAAAATGTTAAAGTGAATCTCTGTTTTACGTAAACGGTTTTCGATTTATTTACTTGTGATTTAGCAAATTTTGTTGCTCCTTCTCCAACAAGAAGGCAGTGTGGTGTTTTTTCCATAACTAATCGTGCTAAAGATATAGGATTTTTAATATCTTTTAGTGCACCAAGACAACCAGATTCTAAATTTTTTCCATTCATAATGCTAGCATCCATTTCAACTTGACCGTCCAAATTAACAATTGAACCATATCCTTAAAAATTATAACTCATAAATAGAGCTTTTTTTAAAATTCTAATGAGTTCGAGATAAAGAAAGTTTTTGAAAAATATAATTTTCTTAACGCGTTACGAATATTGTACTCTACTCCCAAGTTTATATGGATTGAATTGGAGTGGTTAACAGATATCATGGGCGGTATGGTTTTTTGCTTGTTATAATGGTTTTTCGCTACCACAGGTATGGTTTGTGAGGTTAAGAAAAAGATCAATCCCTGTAGTTGGGAACAAGTTTCTATGAGTTAGATTGGGTTCGATAACAGAAACCATGACAGAATCCTCGACGTTACAGAAATTTAATAGTTTTATTCCAATCTTCTGGCATAGGTATTTCTAGTAGACACAGAGCGTTTACATCTTGCTGATGGAGGCTTAATTAAATAGATGGAAAATGTTTTATTTTATTTTATATAATATATTTTGATAAAAACTCGGGTCCAAGTATTTTTCGGGTAACGGGGAACTTCACATTTACAATTGACCAGCCAACCGGGGGTTAATAATATTATACAATCGAATATACTATTTTTACCCAACCGACTCGGACAACCTTAGAAATCGAGTTTTGTTCGCTATAATACAGTACAATAAAATATACTATTTTCCACCTATTTAAGCTTTCGCCAGGGGTTGGTTTTCAATCGCCATAGGAGTAATTTTTCTGGCGATTATACCATAAAGATACCTACGCGAATTTGCAAGTTTATATATTTTATTCAATTATACGATCGATTCAGATAGAACTCGCCAAAATAAAGAAAAACTAAAAAATAAAAATTTTCGAAATTTCGAACGTAAAAGTTTTTGAAATCAATGAAATTGCATTAAATTAAATTACTCATATATAAGGTTCCTATTTACAACTGTTACTTTTGTTAAAAATAAGCTTAGATCTAATTGGCATGGGTTTGCAGGCTTTTGGACCTTGAAAATTTATTTGCCGCACAATTCATAAACGCGACGCTTGCAACAAATTATTAAAAAAAATTTAACTTCGATATTTCGGAAAATAAACAAGATATTGAAAATATGTATGGTTTTTTTCTGTTAATTTCGTTGAGTGAATTCCACGGCAATTTCATAATTAAATTTCCCTAGGTATAGATTTTTGGGTTTATTTTAAGTTAAGGATTTTTCTCAAGTTCTATCAGAGTCCGAATTGTATAGAAACAATCATCTTTATTAATTAGGTAGTTAATTTACCAGCGTTAAATGCGATATCATCTTCCATGAAATTTACAGCCGCTTCAACAGCATCAATAACAGAGCCTCCGGAGATTAGTCTTTCATAACCTATTTTTGCAGCTTTTGTAACACCGTCTATTTTTTCTTGTACTCTCGTTGTTGGTATATTACCAGCTCCTCCATGCACTAATACCACAGACTCTATCATTTTGTCGCACGTATTTGATGAATTATCTAAAATTAATAATATAATTTAATCAGAAAATGTATTTAATAAAAAGTATAACGAACATGAACTGATAATGTTATAATAATTAAAAAATCTTATTTGAGAATATCTCATAAATCTGCTATCTTTTATTAACATAATATGTCGTTTAATTTTATTCCTATCTTCAGGCATAGGTATTTCTAGTAGGCACAGAGCTGAGAACGAACTTCACGTTTACAATTGATCAGCCAACTGGGGACAACCTAGAGTAATTTTTTTTGACTGACTGTGAAGGTTATATATTTTGAATTATGTAAACATAAACAAAACAATTTATTTGAGTTCAATGACTTACATTTGAATTTTAAATATTAGTTATTCTCACTCTATTTGTCTCAAAAATACATACATTCACACAAAAATTACAAGTTTTAATTAAAATTAATTTCTATATATTTTACAATCATTTTCAATTTTACTTATCACATTCATTGGTCGTGGTCGGCCGAACTAAGAAGTTAGTAATCTTAGTAAGATAGTCAGATTATCTTACTTAGCCGTCGGCCGGGACACTTTATGCTTACTAAGGAACTTTTCTTATGCCGCCATTTTACTTAGTATCTACGTCACGGGCAGTGTTGCCAGACATCCCGTTTAACGGTAGATCTACCGCTTTTTTAGTATTTCTACCGTTCTACCGTTTTTTTGAAATTTTTTGAGTAAATAAAAAAATTTTTGAATTTGTGTCATTTTTTTCAATTTTTTTTAATAATAATTAATTTTAAACTCCCCAGTCGTACAAATACAAAATCAGTCATTACAGACCATATTCCATTATTTGAAATAATAGAATATGGTCCTGTAATTACTTTAAGGTATTATTTTATAATGGGATTTTAAACAATAAGTAATGACAAATAAATTTGTCAATATATGACAAATAAAAATAATTATTATTATTTAATATTTGAAGACAAAAAATTCTATAATATATTAAATACTAATGTAATATAATTTTAATTATTCTGAATAAAAGTATTTATTTCAAACTATTTAAATTGGAATTTTCACTTTTTGAATCTACCGCTTTTTTTCTTAATCTTCCGGTTTTTAAGAAATCGGCTGGGTCATATAGAAGTTCCTCCATTAAAATCATGAAGAATAGATATATTAGGAGATTGAACGACATAGGCAATTCGTCTGTTTTTTCGTCCTCAAAAACGTGTAGAGATCATAGTTATTATTTTCGCCACTAGCGGCAGTGCGAATCTGCCCGTACGGAATTATTATTATTATTACATATTAAAATCAACGGTTATCACATCTTACAAATAAAAATTGTAAGTATAAAAATTGTTTAATTTTATAAATGTGAAAAAATGGGATGATGTTGTACAGGGAAAGCATAGATATACTGCTATATATCTATGAGTGAAAGGTTGTTTAAGGTTAGGAATGCGTGTCTGCATTTACGAAAGAAATATGGTCTGTAATTGTCATCTTTCTTTATCTAATATATGTCAGTTATTGTAAACATATATTGTATATTATTATTAATTGCAAAATTATCACTATGATTCTTCATCTTTTAATTTATTGCAATTATTAAGAATTCTCTATTATTAATATTTATTTAATTATTACTTGATAATCGAAAACAATTTTTTATTATCTATAAAACTAAGACTTCTTATTAACTGAATGAAAGTGATTTCTTGGCGCCTACATTTAAACATTTTAATTCCGTACGGCACTGACACCAGTGACCCCTGCTGATAAAAGATAGTTTCACCAATTCTTGACCGTTTTTTTAACATTACGTTCGCTCTCCTAATATATCTATTCTTCATGATTAAAATACTCCTTATAAAATTATGCATTTTATTAAATTTTTATCTCACTTATTACAATAATAAAAATTGTCAACACATGAGAAATGTTCTGAATTTGATACATAAACAAGTAGGTTATGATCAGTGTCGCCACCCAGTAAACAATATGACGTCTTTATAAGTTCTTTAAGAGCTCTTATTAAAGATTTGGCCGTCTTAAATAAACTACTGAAGACTTCATTATTAAGTCTTTATGAACTTTTTTTCTGACTTCGAAAAAAGAGATCTCAAGAGTTCTTGATTCTGACCTCTTCAAGAGCTTCTTTTGAAGAGATCTTAAGAATTCCTGATTCTGACCTCTTCAAGAGCTTTTTTTTAAGAGATCTTAAGAGTTCTTTATTCTGATCTATTCAAGAGCTCCTTTTTAAGAGATCTTAAGAGTTCTTGATTCTGACCTATTCAAGATCTCCTATTTAAGAGATCTTAAGAGTTCTTGATTCTGGCCTCTTCAAGAGCACTTTTTTAAGAGTTCTTTAAGAGGCTAAAAAAATATAAACAATTTTATATTAAAATTCATAAATATTTATTCATTTAATTTATATTTACATTTAAATTTATATTAATAATCATTACAATCATTTGGTTTGCTAAGTCCATGATATATTCCAACAGCAAAAGATACAGCAACTTTTGGGTAAATTTCGACTGGTATTGGATAGAGTTGACTCTTCGAACTCTTTGAAATTGGTAAAAGCTGTCAATATGCACGTTTATTTGAATAGTTTCTTAAAACTGGCCCAAATCGATAGTTTTCAGTTAATCCTTTTTTCAGACCATAATGAAAATATTCTCCTAGTGCAACAGTACGAATAGTGGTATTTTTAGGAGAATTTAATAATGTACGGCAATCTTTTGGAAGATTTTTTAAGTCTTCTATCGACTCTACATTCCGAAGAATATTTAGATGCAGTTTGAGTAATGTTAAACTCACATTTCCATTGAGCTAACTTTTGACTCAAACCTTATTTTTTATATTATTGGGAATAGGTTCGAAGATGGGATGATCATCATCTTGGCAGACATCTTGGTTTCAAATCTTAATAAAAATAGAAAATCATGATATTCATTTTTTAAATTCATTTTAACGCGTTAACCTTTAAGATAATTACAGATATAACCAATTAAAAATAATCCACGTTAAAAATAACGCACTTAAGCTGGTTTTAAATACTTAATAACACTAAATAAATAAATTAAATTATAATAATACCTTTACAAGTTCTCAAAATAAAAGCTTAATGAGAATGTTAAATTCTAAGTTATACAGAAATAAAAACTATAATAAAAATGCACGTGCGCTAAATTGAGTAAAAATATAAAAAACTGGGGAAAAAGACTTCTTAAAAGGCTCCCATTTCTGACTTTTTACGAAGACAGAAAAAATGTCTACTTAAAGGGCTCCTATTTCTGACTTCTTGCGAAGTCAGAAAAAATAGATTCTTAAAGAGCTACTATTTCTGACTGTTTACGAAGGCAGAAAAAAGTCTACTTAAAGGGCTCCTATTTCTGACTTCTTGCAAAGTCAGAAAAAATAGACTCTTAAAGGGCTCTTATTTCCGACTTTTTACGAAGACAGAAAAAATTCTACTTAAAGGGCTCCTATTTAATCTTTAAGACCTCTTAATTGAGAATTCTGAAAAAAGAGGCCATTATGACGTCATAATTGTACTTCCTAATGAAGTCTTCAAAAAGACTTCTTTTTGAAGTCTTTCTGACTTGTATGTTTGCTGGGAAGTACCTAAACAACGATTTTCACCAGATATAGTTAGAAAATATTTATTTTGAAAGTAATACATGGTCCAAAAATAAAACTGTTAATTATTGCGACCTTTAACATCACGTTACATTTATTCATGATTGCCACAATTTACTATACAGCATAAAATAATTGATTGTCATATTTAAATACATTACAAGTGAACCCCCTTTTCAAATCATTTTACTCATGTTCTAGATTGTCAATAACCGGATAAATCCAATATAAAAATAATTTGGAAAGAGGAAAAAAGAAACAAAGCAGAGAAGGTCCTTGGTATGCTCCAAATTCCATCCGTGATACATCGCGAACAATCATACTGATCCCGGGACAAAACTGGACGCGTACCCCAAGAATGGTTGGTTGTCGAACATAGCAAGTCCATATAGTAAAAAGATTCTAATAATAAAATAAAAAGGGTATTCTTATGACTATATACATGAAAGGTTTGTGTATCTTGCTAGCCAACGAACCGATGGTTCGATTAAATTCGACACGCTAGTCATTTAAATTTCACTTACATATTCCTTTCAGCTGAACTTCACCCGAGAATGAACTAATAATCCACGTGGCACAGAACACCGGTGATGAGAATGAATTTTAGCAGCGATCCATCTTATTGCGTTGCAACAGGAAAAAAGCCCGTGTTAGTTGATGCCGACAATTGAGGTAAAATATTGGCGCCGATGCAGGAAGAGGGGGAAAGTAAAGGGGTGTGTCTGCGCACTTCATTTCACCAACATATGAGCAGGTAAATATTAAAATGTTCAGGAACGTATTATGTTTTTTTTTGAAAAATAATTTTAATAAATTAACTTCACATGAACAGTTTATTTGTTATTGTTCATCTGATTTATATCCTTAAATGAAGTGAAGATGTAATTTTCGCTTCAGGAGATAGTCAAATTTTGTGTATTCCCCTCCCTCTAAACCCCCTATCCCCTCGTCCGATTTTACCCATTAACGAACTTGACCTTTAGAATACCAAACGCGCCTCAAATACCAAATTTCATTCCAATCGGAATAAAACTGTGACCGCTAGAGAGTCCACAGACATTTTAAAAAAGTACATATGTATAACATATATACATATATGCAAATATACAAATGTACATGTGTACATATATACAAATTTTAGCGATAGTGATTTTTAACATCTAATAGGTAGGATCAATGGATATTTGAAGAAATTTTTACGAAATTCCAACATTGGTGCAAAAACAATAGCTGCATTTCCTTTGGAGGAAATTCGCTAAAAATAACGATTTCGGTATAATGCATTAAAATTTATCCCTCTTGTCTCCGTAACTATTGAGCGAAGTAGTAAAATGTTGAAGACCATTTTTTTCAAAATTTTATTTACTATAAATTCGTTTGTGGCCATTTTTGTCAAAAAATCAACAGACACGACGGAGATATTTTTGAAAATCCTTATTTTTTGGAGCGCCATTTTTATATTTTTCGCTATTTCTGCCTAAACTATTAACGCTACGAAAAAATTGTTCAAACAAAAAATGTGAGCGTTTTTATTTCCTTCAAAATTGGGGAGATATCAAGGAAACAAAGATAATGATTTTCACAGTTTAAGATTAACCCTTCTTACAATCCCGCAAAATATCAGTACCTGAATCACAAACATATCAGTGTCGCATTGAATCAGTTCTTATCAGTGGAAAAATGTAATGTACCAGCAGAATTAATTGTTTAAATAACTCAAGCCCCGTATTTACTGAGTTCTTTATTGGTATTTTTCAAAAAGTAACGTATATTTACAATGGTTTATACATTATATATATTGTAGCAGTTTGTCCGGGTACGTTAATTCAATGAATTAAATTCTTTTTAACTTTAACAATTTATTTATTTATTATTCCAAATATTACGAACACAATTTACAAGAGTTATAATTTCAAGAGTATTATTTTGAGATGTTGACTGTCTTTCACACTCTGCCTTTAGGTCGTAGTACTCCTTCATTCGATCGCTAGACTGTTGGATGTTGTGGCGTACCCGTTTGTGGACATCACTCATACGAT
Source organism: Nineta flava (assembly GCA_963920215.1). Classification (NCBI taxonomy): domain Eukaryota; kingdom Metazoa; phylum Arthropoda; class Insecta; order Neuroptera; family Chrysopidae; genus Nineta; species Nineta flava. The sequence continues at coordinate 78,770,598 of OY986040.1, forward strand.
TGCGAAGGGCGCTGACATAGTCTTCTCCGGTTTCGTTGTCTCCTGGTGGACGACCAAACATGAGATCACAGGGTAAACGAAGTTCTCTTCCCATGATGATACTAGCTGTTATTTGACCAGTATTTTCATGAACCGACGAGAGATAAGCGAACAGGAACAAGTGTAAAAACGTATCCCAGTCTCGTTGATGATCTGAAACTGCTTTGGCTAAATGTCGGTTGATGGTTCCGATTGAGGATGCAAAGCTGTTGTTCTTGTCTTGTGGATATTCAAGGTCGTACAAACCTTCTGGAATAATTCCGACTCAAAGTTTCTGTCTTGATCTGAATGGAGCTCCAGGTTTGCTCTATCAGGTTTTCAGTTAACGAGTTAATAGTTTTGCGAGGTTAGCAAAACCAGTGACAAATCGCCGATAGTAAGTGCATAGTCCCAAAAAGCTTTGCAATTCATGCTTGTCTCGTGGCCTTGGCCACTCCTCTATTGATTTTACTTTGCCACTATCAACAGAGACTCCTTCAGGAGAAACGATATGACCAAGATACTGCACTTGAAACACTTCCTTCAGATTCCTTAAGTGGTCTGCAAATGATTTTCCAACGACAATTATATCGTCCAGATACACTAGGCATGTTTTCTAGGATAGTCCTGCCAGCACAGTCTCCATTAGTCGTTCCAACGTCGCTGGCGCATTGCAGAGTCCGAATGGCATGGCTGTAAACTGCTAAAATCCAGAACCAACTGTGAATGCGGTTTTCTTTCGGTTCTTAGGTGCCATGTCGACCTGCCAATAACCACTCTTTAGATCCAATGTCGAAAAATACTGTGATCCAGCAAGAGTGTCAGGGTATCGTCAATCCTGGGCAGAGGGTAGCTGTCCTTTTTAGTGATATTATTTAATTGACGATAATCGACGCAGAATCTTGTTGAATCGTACTTTTTTTTGACCAGCACTACTGGAGAAGACTACGGACTGCTAGATGGTTCTAGAATGTCCTCTTTCTACATATCATTGATAATTTTGTCGGCTTCTTCTCTCGTTGCTAATGGTAACCGTTGTGCTGCTTGTCGAATAGATCGTGTGTCGCCAGTGTCAATTTCATGCTTCACAATATCAGTCCTGCCCCTTAATCCATTGCCGACATCGAAGGTGTCTTGATACCCGCGAAGCAGTTGTTTGAGGGAGTCTACTTGTTGGTCGTTAAGATGTCTGGATGATTCCTTAACTTGATTGGCCAATTCTTTTGACATCCCACCAACATTCTTACCAGGAACACATTGGTCAGCTGTTATTATCGATGAAATTGGCTCACATTCGCCTAAAACGATTTCTTTTTTAAGAGTCACAGAGTGATGGTTGAGATTCATCACTCTCACGGGCACAGTCCTTCGTATTCGTGACAACGTTCTTCCAATTGTTATACCCTTACCGACCAGCTCTTCGTTAGCTCGGGATCTGACCAACATGACACTTCCCTGACGAGCACCTCCCCCTGTACGAGCTTCCACGATCATCTCGGTTCTTTCTAGAATAATCACGTTCTCAAAATTATGCGGGCGCTTGCTTCACCTTTGTGATGCAACATAATTTCTTCACCGCTCAGATTCAACGTGCCACAAAATTTACTTTGGAACTATTAATTAAGTCTATCCCGCGAATTAAACTGTCCTCAATATCAGCTACCAGCACCTTGTGTTTAAAACTTTTAGTTCCGATGGTTAGGTTGACATCAACTTCACCATGAGTAGTGGCTGCCTCTCCAGGTTTTCCAAAGCAGTCGGTGCTGATGCTTCTTTAATTCTCTCCTTACACCATCTTCGGATGTGGCCAAGTTTCCCACAGTTCCAACAACGAATTGGCCCTCGTGGATCCTTTTGGCTCCCGAAGAATTCTTGCAACACTTTTCTCAACATCTCCTCCTGAGTGGTGTCATCTGTAGTGAAGGTACGTACACGTGTTGACCTGGATCCCCTTTGCTTCGCAGACTCGAACTCCAATGCTTGAGATAAAGCGTCATTCAATTTCTTCGGACGCGCGAGTGTAAGTGCTTGTCTAGTCTCACTATCCCTAAGACCATCGATGAAACCATCTATGGCTAAACGTTCTCGAATTTCTTCTGATGCCGTGACGTATGCTAGTCGAACGAGTCGAGCGACATCACTTTCAAATTCTTGCAACGTTTCATTTGGTTTTTGGATACTCCGGTGGGGGAATCTCCAAACCGGAGTTCCAGACGCCCTCTCAACAGTTTGTAATCGATTCATTCCGTCGATGACAATGTTTGCAACACATCTGTAGCGTCCCCTCTCAAGGCCACAGTAAGTTCTACTGCCTTCCGATAATCTGACTACTCGTTACTAGCAGCAGCAGCTTCAAATTGTACAGAGGGTATCAAAGGGTGGTGGTTTTATGTGTTGTATCCTTCCGCGTTCACACCTTGAAGCACTGTTATTAACTACCGCTTCTCTCTCACGCGTCTCCACTATTTCACTGCTTGGCGTTGCTACGAGTCTAGCTTCTAGCTCTAGGATTCTGGTTTCTATCTGTTTGAATCTATCATCGAAGACTTCTGTAGATTGTAAAGCAACATCGATGGAATTTTGAACTGTGTGTAACTCTTCTTTCATGACCTTTTGAGTTTCTTGTAACTCTTCTTCCATGGCATTTTGTAAATCGTTCATGGCCTTTTGTATCGTTTCCATGTTCTTGACATTTTGGTCTTTCAGAATCCATAATTCTGGGTCCACTCCTTCTTCAACAAGTAGAACCAATGCCCCTTTCTTGCCGCTGCTCTTAAGATCCCTTTCTTCCAGTTCACTTCCCATTTTATTTATTTTTTATTCCAGTTTAACCCAAACACTTGACACTAAATGTAGCGGTTTGCCCGGGTACGTTAATGCAATGAATTAAATTCTTTTTAACTTTAACAATTTATTTCTTTATTATTCCAAATATTATGTACATAATTTACAAGAGTTACAATTTCAAGAGTATTATTTTGAGATGTTGATTGGTTGACTGTCTTTCACACTCTGATACATTCCTCGATCTGTTGTGATAATAATAACCATTCCAATATTCCGTTGTCCCAGAAACATGACATAATTTTGTTCAATTCAACCACCTTGCAAAAACCACAGACAACTCAGTTGCATTACAAAACACGTGTCCAGCTGCCAGGTCAATACTTGGTTCAGCTGCCAGGTTAATATTCGTTACAATATATATATATATATATATATATACTTTTACCGTTTAAATGATATACATTTTTCCCGATGGGAGAAGTCCGGTCCGATTTTACTCAGTCACGAACATGACCTTACTTTTTAGCTCTAGAACACACATACATGATTTCAACCCATCTAAATATTTATTATCCATTTTCGTTTTTGAGTTATCGTGTTCACGGAAAGACAGAAAAACAGACGAACCTGCAGAAATGAACTGCGATCACTATTTTAAACCGCTAATAAATAAAAAATAAAAGATAAGCTAAGATAAGAATAAAAATTAAACTGTCAAACGTCTCGATTTGAAATGGGTTCATGGACATAAGGGCCGTTTACACACAGAGTTTCTTCGACTGTTTTGGAGCAGACGCTCCAGTCGTGCGCTCCAATCCTGTGTGTGTAAACGCTGGCCGCCGAGATGCTAGGAGTGTGGAGTTGGAGCGACGTGGCAGGGGTGCAGGCTTGGAACTGTACCATCATGTACACACATACGCTCCAATTTAACGTTCCAGACCTCTCAGTCCGCCTCAAACAAGTGTTGAAGTTAGTTCTGTGTATTTATTTATTTCTGTTTAATTACATACTGTTTATTTACATCAGTGCGTAATGTGGAATCGGAACAATATTAAGGCGAACTAAATTTAAAATAACCTGAAACGTTTTGTCGTCCATTCTTAAGTAATTTCTATAATCTTCTGGGTTATTTTCTCTGAGTTCCCTCAATAGAGGCATATGGCCAAAGCGTTCTCTATTCAATCTCCACTGCTTAACCCACATTTTTTACAGGGTTGTCTTTTCATTTTCACATATTATATACAGCGCTACACAAGCAATAGCTCTCTTTTTTTAAAAATCATGTTAATATGGTCCACTCAAATGCAAAGTATTCAATTCGACTGACTGGTTATTTCCCAAACTCCCGCTCAGGGCGCGTTCCGGGTTGACGCTTCGGAGCGTCGGTTAGGAGCGTACGTGTAAACCGGCCTATAGTGTGTTACTTTAATTCAATGCGTTCATAATACAGGCACATGAAAAAAGGTAGCGTTCACCAGGCGAAACAAATGTTTCTAACGGATATTTCTACTTTCACGTTTTTGAGGTGCGATTTGACCGAGTCAAACCAACCCCGAATTCGGATTAAATGATCCCAAAAGCATATAGATATGTATATCTGGTCTGATGGGACGATACCTTTTTTCGTGTGGCTGTGTAATTATTCAGGATATCAGATCGCAATAAATATTGATAACGATAAACCTGTCTAAGTTCATACTGTTCAAATAAAAATAAAATTTTATTAATTTTACTATTAAAACTTTCAAAACTTTTAAAAATAGAATTAACCAGCATTACCCGTTGCGGCTTCGACCGCAAAAGTTTTGTAAAGCCCTTATAACTGAGTAACAATATTTCTCCTCATTAAGGACATATATTGTCTTAAAATACTGTTACAGGTTTTTATTTGTTTATTAATAATTTGTACGCTAAATATCAATTTTCATGTTTCTAATATTAAAATACTGAACTTCCAAACACTCGTCCAGTGTTTCACCCACTTCAGGGTCCATTTTCTAAAAACTCAGAATCACATTTTTTATGATATATAACTGAAATGAAAACTGATTTTACTCCCTTAAAGGTTGATTTCCAAAAAACGTGTATTTCTTAATTTATTATAGTTGATCTGCACGGAAATTGTGTCTTATATGAAAAAATATATTCATACAAAAGTTGTATTAGATATACATTTTTTACATATAAAGATTTTCTCTATTTCACATCGTTTAAAAGTTAGGTTTTTAGCATACCGCGCGGACACGGATGCATGAAATGCAAAGCATATATCACTTATAGCTTAAACATAAGCTTTAAGTGATATATGCTTTGACATAAGCTCTGACATAAGCTCTTATACCTTATATCACTTGAGAATAGTGTAGTTTTCTATCAGTTATAGAATTTTTAGAATCCAGATTTGTTTATTAATTTTTTTTCTATTAAAACACTTGCGGTTTGTACATATATAACTGTTTTAGGCCAGAAACTGAACTATTCGTAGAGCTCGGACGGGTCGGATTTGTATATTAATGTTATAGTTTTGGTAAAAATGGTCTAAATTTAACATTTAATTTTTCTACCATTAGTATACTGAAAATATGGATGCTTAAGGGTCTCAACGAATATTGAAATGAGTAACGCGGCGCACCGTTTTCACGTTCGAGTCAATACAACTTCGTTAATGAAAGAGATTTAGTTTAGTTTTTTTTTAAATAATTATTTGACATTTATGAACATTTAAAAAAAAGTATATTAAAATAAAACATACAACGCACGAATTAATCCAAAATGTCCAAACTTCAAGAACAATGATTATAACTAATATTATAATTCCTTTTCAGTAAAAGCTAAAAGATAATATAACTAATTATTTAATTCTTATCAAGCAAGCATTTCTATTGTATAAAATTGTTATCGAGAAATATAATTATTTGAAAATATAATTGATATTATTAAAGATGCTACCAGGATGTTAATGCTTGTGTTCGGCCGGACTAAGAAATCTTAGTAAGATAGTCAGAACAAATAAAATTTTGTTCTGAGCATCTGAGTCAGCGAGTTTCAGCATGGACACACTTTCTTTTGCTTCTTAATCAGTGTTGCCATATCTCCCGTTTAACAGTAGATCTACTGCTTTTTTAGTATATCTACCTTTTTTTTTTAATAAATAAAAAAAATTTTGAATTTGTGTCATTTTTTATAACAGTAATTAATTTAAAACTCCCCAGTCTTACAAATACAAAATCAGTCATTACAGACCATATTCCATTATTTGAAATAATAGAATATGGTTCTGTAATTACTTTAAGGTATTATTTTATAATGGGATTTTAAACAATAAGTAATGACAAATAAATTTGTCAATATATGTCAAATAAAAAGAATTAACATTATTTAATATTTGAAGAAAAAAAATTCTATAATGTATCAAATACTAATGTAATATAATTTTAATTATTCTGAAAAAAAGTATTTATTTCAAAGTATTAAAATTGGAATTTTCAAGAAATCGGATCTGACGACACTGATCATAACCTATTTGTTTATATATCAGATTCAGAACATTTCTCGTGTGTTGACAATTTGTTATTATTGTAATAAGTGAGATAAAAATTTAAGAAAATGGATAATTTTATAAGGAGTATTTTAATGGAGGAACTTCTTTATGACCAAAAATAAAGCGGTAGATTCAAAAAGTGAAAATTCCAATTTAAATGTTTGAAATAAATAATTTTATTCAGAATAACTAAAATTATATTACATTAGTATTTAATATATTATAGAATTTTTTTTCTTCAAATATTAAATAATATTAATTCTTTGTATTTATCATATATTGCATTATCTATTGTTTAAAATCCCATTGTAAAATAATACCTTAAGTAATTACAGAACCATATTCTATTATTTCAAATAATGGAATATTGTCTGAAATGACTGATTTTGTATTTGTACGACTGGGAAGTTTTAAATGAATTATTATTATAAAAAATTGAAAAAAATGACACAAATTCAAAAATTTTTTTATTTATTAAAAAAATTTCAAAAAAACGGTAGAACGGTAGAAATACTAAAAAAGCGGTAGATCTACCGTTAAACGGGATAACTGGCAACACTGCTAAGTACGTAGATACTAAGTAAAGTGGCGGTATAAGAAAAGTTTCTTAGTAAGTATAAAGTGTCCCGGCCAACGACTAAGTAAGATAATCTGACTATCTTACTAAGATTACTAATTTCTTAGTTCGGCCGAACAGCCCCAATGATAAGTAAAATTATCATCAACTCAGGGTGTATACGTTTCGGGCGCTTATATGCTTTCAGCGCTCATGCTTGTCTTATGAACGCTTACTCTACTCTTGAAAATGCTTATCGTTTTAGGCATTATAAGTACGTGTAAGCGTCAGTTGTTATCAACATTCAATACGGCGGATGAAAACAGTTTAGCTGTTTTTCAAGCAATAGAATGTTAGTTTGAGTGACTTCCCAAGCCCTTAAAATCAAACCAAAACTCCCTAAGATTTTGTATGCTATGTGGATTTTTTGTTTATTCATAAAAAAATGGGATATCCTAAAAAAAACCTCCGGTGCACATGAAATTTAAATAAACGCTTATATATGGAATTTCAAAAAACAAATTATGCCATCTAATTGGTCTGCAATAATTGGTCATAAATCGTCAGCTAGCCCCATTAATTGGTCAGCGATAGAAAACTTTTTATCTATGTTTAAAAATTTTTTCAAGGTCATGAAGAAATTTTAGCATTCCATATTCCATAAAGAGATAAATAAAGGCACAGATCGATTGAGAATAATCCACTGATAATTGGCCAGTTAAAATAAATAATTGGTCAGACCTATTTCCTGGGAAAAATCTAATTCTCGAAAAGTTTTCTATCGCTGAACAATTATTGGGTCTAGGTGACTTTTTATGACCAATTAGTGACCTATTAGATGGTACAATTGGTGTTTTGAAATTCATTGGTTGGGGTGCTAACATTTTTGTATGACCTTGAAAAAATTAAAAGATCATTAAAAAATGTTCTATCGCTGACCAATTAATGGGACTACCTGACCTTTTATGACCAATTAGTGACCAATTAGATGGTATATTCGTTTTGGGAATACTATATTCGTTTTGGGAGTTAGTTAGATTTGGTGTCAATGCTTTCGACCAACCTCGATGGATAGAGGGTCCGTGATCGTGGTGTCTATCCTTGAACTCAACCATTAACGAGCTTTGTCAGTATACATAGCGTCAAGTTGAATAATAAAAACAACGATTGATGGCGCTGAAAACATGTAAGTGCCCAAAACGAATACACCTTCAGTCTGTAATGAAAATTTCTTATTTAAGAATTTACATCTTGTATATTAATATTTTTTGTAAACAACAATATATCATTTTATCCCAGCTTGTATCTGTGGAAAAATTCTTGTCGTATTTATTTATTATAACATGTGAGATGGCGTCACCATTTGAATCAAGTTTGATAAACTTTTATCAGTTAATTGGAAAGATAATTTTTAAAATTATTTAGGTAGGTATAAACAAAACTTTACCTGTGTTTAAAATCTATAAAATAGTATTTATTACTTTTTGTGTGCATTTTGACTGAACTAATGTAATTCATATGTGAAATTTATAGCATTGTATGCATGACCGCGTTGGCCAGCGTTTATTGCGTGCACAGCGTCAAATTAAAAGGCGGCTAAAACACCTGGGAGTTAATAACAATTTTTTTATTTCTTGTTTTTAATGAGATTCAAAGGTTAAAATATTGAATTTGTAAAAATAAAATTAACAAAAGTAGATGAGAAAGCAAGTAGTGAATTGAAAGGATCTCGCAGAATCCTTATGAGAATTGGCTCTCGGTAAAATTAGCTGAAATCCAAAAATCTCAGAAATCCTTAGTATTTGAGCTACAGTCTCTGGAAGTGGCGTATCTGAAAAGATCACCTCAAATTTAAGAATGTTGTAGTACATGATCTCCCGATCAAAAGTTCTCATGAACTATGGATACATGATGCTCATGAACTGTAAAGCTATGAATATTCTAATAAAAAATGCCTTTTTTTCTTTTATACGATTTTATCTTGAAGCCGTACACACGTAATTCTATGTAATACAGTTGCACCGCACCGACTTCGCACTCAAATTGCTTCTAAAAAAATGGTAGTGTCTACAACTATTGGTTGTTTGAAAAAATGTTTAAACAAAAGTTTTTATGAGATAAACTTTAAAATTTCAATCACGCTGAAATTTAAAATTTATATAGCCTATATGATGCCCGGTAAAAACGGCCGCATTAACGTGATGCAGGAATTAACAGGCAAGAAGTTTTAAAATCAGTTTTTGTTATCATTTATAAAGAAATTAACCAAACTTAGTATTATTTTGAAAATATTTTTCTACAATTTTATTATAACCCAGTAAAATTAAATTTGTTATACTTATACGCCAGTCAGTAGAGGTCAGTATATCAAAACAGGGGGGTATGATGATTAAAAAATCGTCGTTTTCTGACCTAAGTTTTCGGCTATACTACTTGGGCAAATTTAACTTGATATACTCATTCGACGCAGAATTCAATGTTCTTTAATTGTTAAAAATTTAGAAATAAAAATTTCTTTTTTTAAAATTATTCTTTGCGTTTTTCTACTGTTGTATATTTTATTTTAAATTAAACAAAAATGAAATAAAATAAATAAAAAAATAAATAAAATAAATTAAATAAAAAACACCACAAACTATTGGGCAACATCGAACCAGAACAATAGGAAACATGAAGTCGTTCTGGCCCGTTTGAGAAATGGTCATACCAAATTAACACATACATATATAATGAAAAAGACCCCGAGACCAAATTGCCAATACTGCAATATTCCTATAACAGTTGAACATATTCTAACCAACTGTATACAATTTCAAAATGAAAGACAGTCAACTGAATTACCACCCACAATTCAAGAAGTTCTAGGCGATAACCCCCAAACATTAGAAAAACTTTTCAAGTTCCTGAAACTAACAAAGCTGCTTCCACAAATATAGAAGATCACAACTTAGTCCAACTAGTGTAACTTATCACTTATTGTATTGTTTGGATAACCAATGTAGTTGAAAAGGCAATACAATGTTAATTAATTAAAATTTAAAAAAAAAAAAACAAAAATGACATGACATGTTTCGCGTTATTCACGTATTCTCAAACTGTTCTTTAATTGGTGTTACTATGACTTTTTCGCTAGGATGCACCATCTTGAGTTATTAGCGCAAAACCAAAAGAGTAAATAATGCCGAGGTTTCTTGCCTGCCAAAATTTTTCCCGTGGTCGCCCGTGTTATCATTTTTTGCTTTTCAAATGTTTGTACCCATATATACAAGTTAAAAAAATAAAAAATACTACACCACCTTTGCATGATAGAATACCTCTACTGACTGGCGTATTATTAGCAATTTTACTATGCAAATTTCTATTCAATCATGTCCTATGGCATAATAATTTGGGGATATACTTCAGGAATAGATAAATTATTTAAAATACAAAAGAAAGCGATTAGGATTATTTTTGGCATAGGATTATTTGGCATAGGACGATTCCTGGTTGACGAGTTAATTTTTTCATATCAGTATGTAATTTAATTAATAAATTCAATGACAATGAAATTTGTCGGAGTATACGCTATAGTCTTCTACAGTTTGTCATACGTATTCGAAAGGAATTTGGACAAACAACGTTATGTGGACACGAAAGTATACACAAACAAACAAATATTAAATAAACAAATCACTTCAAAAAGAAGTAAATACTGTCTAATAAATAAAAAATTAGAATAATATGAAAAAGTTGGCTGTCGCATCACAATCGTCTTTGGTGTAGAGGAAGCACACTGGACTAGTTATCCAGTGGCCCGAGGTTCGATTCCTGGTTGACGAGTTAATTTTTTCATATCAGTATGTAATTTAATTAATAAATTCAATGACAATGAAATTTGTCGGAGTATACGCTATAGTTTTCTACAGTTTGTCATACGTATTCGAAAGGAATTTGGACAAACAACGTTATGTGGACACGAAAGTATACACAAACAAACAAATATTAAATAAACAAATCACTTCAAAAAGAAGTAAATACTGTCTAATAAATAAAAAATTAGAATAATATGAAAAAGTTGGCTGTCGCATCACAATCGTCTTTGGTGTAGAGGAAGCACACTGGACTAGTTATCCAGAGGCCCGAGGTTCGATTCCTGGTTGACGAGTTAATTTTTTCATATCAGTATGTAATTTAATTCATAAATTATTTATTTATTTATTTATTTTACATTTTGACAAACCAGTACTAAATATTCAGTAATGGAGCTACATTTTATTCACTTAACAATCCTACTGAGGTTGGAGCTGATTTTAATGGCTTTTGATTTTAATATTTGGCAACATTAATTTTTTGTTTATTTTTAGTGTTTATTTAATTGTTTAACTTTTTTATATGTATTTTAGATTAACATACGACTCGATGATGCTACAACTATCATCAATCATCCTTGTTCATGGTTTTCCCGTGAACTCTGCCATGACTGCAGTTGGATATTAGATCCATTCATTAAATTTTTTTTTTTTTTTTTTTTTGAATATTTGAAAAGTTAAAAACTAATTTATAAATGACTTGTTTTATTAACCCGACTTCAAAAAAAAGGATGGTTCTCAATTCGTCTGTATTTTTTTTAATTTTATTTTTTTATGTGTGTCACCTCAGAACTCCGTCATTTATGAACCGATTTTGAATTTTTTTTTTGTTCTAAAGGGTTTGGTTTCCCATTGGTCCCATTGGCACGAAATCGCATTCTGATGAGGGGAACCCCGGGAAGTCGAGGAAAATCCTCATTTTATATGTGATAATCGATTTCTGCGGAATTTTTTTTTTTGAAAGGGTATACTCATTCATAATGGGAAAATAAGAAAAATTTTTTAAAAACCGACTTTAAAAAAATTTTTTACAAAAAAAAAACCGACCCCAAAAAAAAAAAAATGTTTACAAAAAAAAAAACAAAATGCATGTAAAAAAAACTGAAAATCTGTTATAAAAAAATGCACTAAAAATTTAAAAAAAAAAAAGGATAAAACGGGTAAAAAAATGTGTTATAAAAAAATGCACTAAACATTAGTAGGTCGTTTAGTTGGTCTACCCATATTCAGACAAATAAAATCAGTTATAGAACTTCAAAGTCACTAAAAAGCGAGAAATAAACCATATTTTGACAAAATGGAAACCCGACTTCAAAAATCAAATATTCTATAACAAAAATGCACTAAAAAGTAAAAAAATAATTGCATATTCTTGTGCCAATTTTAGTTCACCTAAGCAAAAATTTTTAAATATATATGAACAATTATTGTTATTTTTGGAGGCGGTGTCCAAAAATTATGTGAATTTCTCTATGCTGACACCGCCTCCAAAAATAACAATAATTGTACATATATATTTAAAAATTTTTGCTTAGGTGAACTAAAATTGGCACAAGAATATGCAATTTTTTTTTTACTTTTTAGTGCATTTTTTGTTATAGAATATTTGATTTTTGAAGTCGGGTTTCCATTTTGTCAAAATATGGTTTATACAATGTAACATTGTCAAAAAAAATCAATATAATATTATTATTATTATTATTATTATAGATTGTTAAATGAGTTCATATAGATATCGTGAGTGCGTTTCAAAAATACCCTGAAAGTTTTGAATTTAAATTTATGTTCATTGTGTTATTTAAATTAAATTTCGACAGCAAAAATTACTTAAACTAATTATACTATTTGAAATATAAATAGATTGTAATTAAATATTGTTTATAACAGTTTAAAAGCATTACTTTAACCATATTAAGGTTCTATTTGACTTCTACTAAATGAATGAATGCCAACCAATAACTTTAGTGTTGTGATCTGAGATTGCTATTTGAAGTGAAAGTGATATTAATTTTTCAAACCCTTTGTTTAAAGATAAATAAAAAATTGGTTTAGTGATTACATGCCTCAAAACGCATTACTAATCATACACCCCTGTGGAAAAAATCTGATAAAAACTTATAAAAACTATGAAAAATAGAAGCTATGAGAAATCGCAATGTTTTTGTCCCTTGAAAAAACTTATAAATCTCATAAAAATATTTTCTCATAAAAAGAACGAGGAAAAAAATTTTATCAGAATCTATAAGAAGTAGAAGTTAAAATTTGAAGCTATGAGTTTTTATGAGTTCTCATAAAACATTTGTCTTGCAATTCCTATGAGTTTTTATAAGAAAAGTTCAAGACAATCAAACATTAGTTTTTATAAGAATGAATCAGATAATTCAAGCAGTATTCTTATCAGTTTCTACAAGAATTCTCCTTATAACTATGTTTTGGCCTAAATCTTTCGATATAAAAAAAACTATAATATTTTAGCGGACTGTATAAAATTTTATTTTTTGTGAAAAGAACTAAGATAATCCAAAATTAAAGATATCATCAGATTGGCTTACCTTAATTTCTCCAATGCCGGTGCTGCACGCGTTGTAAGCAGGGCCGTGCCTGACGGGCGTTCATTGCGTGCACCGCACGCAGGCGGCCGAAATTAAGAGGCGGCCAAATCGTTACAAGTTGTTTACTGGGCAAAAATACAATCGGTTTGTTTTCATTAAGATACGAAGTAAAAACAGTTTCTCTAATCTAATCTATCTAAAAAGAGTTTCTCAGAAATAAGAAATGTATAAAAACTGATTAGGTCGTTGTAGTATTTATATACCTAGTCATGCAGCGAATCCGAATTTTTTCGAACATTGCACGAGCGACGAGCCGAAATAGTTTTTTCAATTGACCGGCGTCGCGTAAGCGGTCTTATTCGTCTTATTAGTCGTATTAGTCTATAGACTAGCGAGGATAAATCGTTATTTGTGTCCTGTGTGTGATCCGAATCGGATCTCATATAAATCTCATAAAACCGGTTTTTAGCCGGTTTTTCTTTTCAGAAACCGGTTTTGGGAACAAAACCAATATTTTTTTTCGTTCTCGATTTCGGTTAACCAAAAACTGATTTTTTTCCCGGTTTGATGCCCTGTGTAAAATAATAAACATTAAAAATTAAAGTAGTTTTTTTTAATGTTATCCTGGGGGCGGCCATACAGACTGGCACGCAGGCGGCCATATACCCAGGCACGGCCCTGGTTGTAAGATAATTACCTATAGGATGAATAAAATAGGAAAAGGCGGGAAGTTAGTTATCCTACCACGTGGATGCAGAATCTTTAGCTGGTGTTAAATATTAAAATGATTGTTAATTTTGGATTATTTATTCACTATGTCAAATTGTGGACCGTACAATATCACTTTTAAACTAAAAACTTTTATTTGAACGAGAACTATTAACTCTATACTATATGAACTGAAAAAAACTAATAATCGACTTATTGCTCTCAGACCAGAAAAAAAAACACACAAAAAAAATCAACTTGTTTTTAATGCGCAGAATTAACTAAAATTATGTAAACTAAATTTAATAATTCTCAAAACGACAGGGTTGTATCAAGCCTTTAACAAAAAATTTTAATTCAAACAATAAGACCAAATTAGAAAATTTCACACTATGAAATTTTCATTTACAAAGAATACAATATTTTTATTAATTAATTATTGTAATAAAGATTTATTACTGGGATGGTAATGGGCACAAACGTACGGTGGGTCGTTGGCAGATCCCCTGTTTAGTTCGAACTGAAGCTCTGCGCACGATTCCATCTTTATTAGGAAACACCTCTTCTATAACGCCTAATGGCCATTGTAATCGTGCAACATTATCCTCCTTTATCAAAACTACTAATCCTGGCCTAATTAAAGTGTCATCACTCGTTTTAGTTTGCCACCGTTGTCGGACTTGTAACGTTGTCAAATATTCAAGATGCCATCTACTCCAAATACTTTGTACCAATCGGTCTATTAACTGGTAACGATTGAGACGATTGATGGGCTCATTTGTCAGTTCAGCAGCTGGCAAAAATTGTAGTGGCGTTAAATTTAAGAAGTGAGTGCTAATGGATCTGTGGGATCATCACTAAGATTACACAAGGGCCTTGAATTCAATAGTGCTTCGATTTGGATAAGCAAAGTATTCATTTCTTAAATTTTTTAAGCTCATCCCTAAAAAATTTTTTATTAATTTATATTAAATTAAATAATTAAAATAATATAAAATTAACAATAAATTAAATTTATTTCTTAAAAAACTAGATATATTTAAGAACGACTAACTTTTCATTACTAAAATAAAATTAAAAATATTTTTAACACAATAACTTTTATTTTATTTTAGCTCTCTTAAATTCGAGATTTTTAATATAATTAAAATATATTTAATAAACCCTGATACAAAAGGTACATTAAATTACAATTACTTTTAAATTAATTAATTATATTTCAATTTTCTATTACTATACTATTATACTATTGTTTAATTTATTTTATTTTTATAAAATACACAAACATTATTTAATTTAAAATTATTTTTAATATAATTTAAATAAACTAATATTAAAATAACAAATTTTATTTATCAAATTAAATCGAATTGCACGATAACTTTTCAATGTAAATGAAATGCTTTACTATTCAAGCTCCAATTTGTATTCTAGATACACTTTCCAGTACAACTACTATGTTACGACTTATCTTTCTTTAAAGAGAAAGAGCGACGGGCGATATGTACATGTTTTAGAGCTATAATCAATAAAATTTTTTTATTTTTATTTACTATTAAATCCACTTTTATATTAACACCTTGATCTGAAATATAATTATATTAAATTTATTGAATATTAATTTCTTATAAAATATTCTGATAACGACGGTATACAAATTATACAAATTTTAGTAAAATTAATCGTGGATTATCAATTACAGAACAGGTTCCTCTAAATAGACTAAAACACCGCCAAATTTTTTAAGTTTCAAGAAAATAACTATTACTACCTTAATTTTTTATTGTTTAATTTTAATAATAGGGTATCTAATCCTAGTTTAATTTAAAATTTCATTAGCTTCATATAAATAATTTTATTAAAATATTAATTTAAAATTTAACCTTAAAATTAATATATTATAATAATTTAAATAATATAAATTAACTAATAACTAAATTGATTTATTTATATAATTTGTATAACCGCAGATGCTGGCACAAATTTATCCTATATTAAAATTTATTACCAATTCAAAATTTCTTTTATTATTAATATTAAATACTGCGAATAATATTTTTATCCTTTAAGAAAATTATTTATTCATACAAAAATTTACATGTAAAATATAAATTTAATAAAATTTAAGCCAAAATAAAACTTTGAAAAAAAAAACATAAAAATTAGGTTCAAAAAATATTTTTAAATTAATTTATATTTAAATAAATATAATGTGGGAGATGGAGCTTAAAGCACCCCAAAAACCAATAATATTCAGGCAATTTCCTTCAATATTGATTTTTCAGATCGTATTTTTATTTAAATTTTAAATAACTAAACTAGTAAAAAACTTTTTTACTAGAAAAAAAATCCAATTATAGATTTAAAATAATATATATATATATTGTATTAAATTTATATTTTAATAAAAAATATTCAATATATTCCCCTTATTGAATAATTTATCCCCTTTATTAAAATTAAATTTATTTATATACCCCTTTATATAAATTAAATAATAAAATTTAATACTATAAATTTAATTTTAAACTAAATCATTATAAACTAATTTTAAAATATTTTTACCCCTTTCATATTTTTTATATTTATTAAAAAAACTATTTTTATTAGTTCAGTTAATTATATTTATAAAATTATGTTATTATATAAATAAAAATTTGTAAAATAAAAGTTTATCAATAAATATAAATATATATCAATAATTTTTAATTTATAATAACTTAGATAAATAATAATTAATACAAATTATATAATAAAACCTATACATAAAATTTACCCCTTTTATATTTATATATTATATAATAAATAATTTATAATAAATTAATTATTTTAATAATATAATTAAAAATAATTTATATTATAATAATATTTTTATTTTATTATATAATTTATATTATAATAATATTTTTATTTTATTATATAATTATATAAATTATTTATAATTAAATTAATATTTTATATAATTATATAATAAATAATTTATATTATAATATATATATATTAATATCAATAAAGAATAATATAAATTTATTATTATATAATAAATATAATATTATATAATGAATAAATCGATCTTTATATAACTAGTTATTTTATATAACAATAAATCAATCTCTCTCTATCTGTAAATTCTGGTTATTTCTATATATCTCTCTATTAATAATTTACACTATATATACATAGATTCTAATTCTATCTTTATTTATATATTTATTTAATTATTATTATTAAATAGATGAATCTATACTTCAATCTTTATAACAATAATATATGTTATAGTATAATAAATTCCTTATATATATATAAATAAATAATACATTATGTACCTATTAAAGATTTAATAAGATCATTTCATGAAAATTTCATTACTAAAAAAATTTAACGTATATATTTTATGGTATACACACATGAGTACACCATAAAAAACTATTTTTTAATTAAATAATGAAGTGCCTGATAAAAAGGATTACTTTGATAGAGTAAATCATGTATAAATATACCTTCATTAAATTTTTTTATAATTAAAAATAACACAAACCTAATAATTGAATAACCCAGTTTGATTTTTCAATTAAAGTTTTACATTTAATAGAGTTAAACTATTTCTTAAAGCATCAAAAGCTTCTGTACATCATATACTAAAATGTATTAAAAAGATAAGCTAAATAAGCTATTGGGTTCATACCCCACTTATAAAGGTCCACCCCTTTTCTTTTTAATTTAAAAATCTTTATCTTCTTATGTATTTTTAACTACCCTCCTTATTGGTACAATTATAAGAATCTCCTCAAATAATTGATTAGGAGCTTGAATAGGTTTAGAAATTAATTTATTATCATTTATCCCCTTAATGAATAATTTAAAAAATTCTATATCTACAGAAGCAAGCTTAAAATATTTCCTAGTACAAGCATTAGCTTCTTCAGTCCTTTTATTTTCAATTGTAATTATATCTTTATCAGATAATATTTTAATAATTTCATTTTATGATACAAATTTATTTAATTTATTATTAAATTCTTCATTATTTATAAAAATAGGAGTAGCCCCATTCCATTTTTGATTCCCTGAAGTAATTGAAGGAAGAAATTGATTTATAGGTATTATTTTAATAACTTGACAAAAATTAGCCCCAATAGTACTGTTATCTTACTGTATTTCTTTTTTTATATTAAATTCTATTATTTTAATTTCAGTATTTGTTGGTTCCATTGGAGGATTAAATCAAATTAGATTACGTAAAATTATAGCTTATTCCTCAATTAACCATATAGGATGAATATTAAGTAGATTTTTTATCTCAAATTATTATTGATTAATATATTTTTTAATTTATTGTTTTTTATCAGTATCAATTATTATGTTATTTATAAAATTTAATATTTTTTATATTAATCAAGCTTTCAATTTAATAAATTTATCTCCTATTTTAAAATTTATTATTTTTTGTAATTTTTTATCTTTAGGAGGACTACCTCCTTTTACAGGATTTTTTCCTAAATGAATAATTATTCAGAATCTAGATAATTATTTTTTAATCACATTTATAGTATGTATAACTTTAATTACATTATTTTATTATCTTCGAGTATCCTATTCAGCTTTTCTTATTAATTATTCAATTTTAAAATGAAATAATAGAAATTATGAATTAAACTATATTTTGGTATTAAATTTTTTTAGATTGTTTGGTTTATTTATATGTATAATTGTTTATACTATTTTTTAAGCCTAAGAATTTATTTAAATTCACCATTAAATTTGCAATTTAAGATCATAATTGAATATAAGGCTAACTTAAAGGTTTTAAGTTAATAAAACTAATAGCCTTCAAAGCTGTAATTAAAAATAAATTTTTTAAACCTTAAATGGTAAAAGAGATTTATTTTCTCATTAATAAATTTACAGTTTATCGCCTATACTTCAGCCATTTTACTATATTCTTCTGTTCGCGACAATGATTATTCTCAACTAACCATAAAGATATTGGTACTTTATATTTCATTTTTGGAATTTGATCTGGATTAGTAGGTACAAGTTTAAGTTTATTAATTCGAGCTGAATTAGGTCAACCAGGTTCACTAATTGGAGATGACCAGATTTATAATGTAATTGTTACAGCTCATGCTTTCATTATAATTTTTTTTATAGTAATACCAATTGTAATTGGAGGATTTGGTAATTGATTAGTTCCTTTAATATTGGCAGCTCCAGATATAGCTTTTCCACGAATAAATAATATAAGTTTTTGAATATTACCTCCTTCGTTAACTTTACTACTATCATCCTCAATAGTGGAAAGAGGAGCTGGTACTGGTTGAACAGTTTATCCTCCTCTTTCCTCAAGTATTGCCCATGCTGGAGCTTCTGTTGATTTAGCTATTTTTAGTTTACATTTAGCTGGTATTTCTTCAATTTTAGGAGCTGTAAATTTTATTACTACTGTTATTAATATACGATTAAGTTATATAACATTAGATCGTATACCTTTATTTGTTTGATCTGTAGTTATTACAGCATTATTATTATTATTATCTTTACCTGTATTAGCAGGAGCTATTACTATATTATTAACTGATCGTAATTTAAATACTTCTTTCTTTGATCCTGCTGGAGGAGGAGATCCAATTTTATATCAACATTTATTCTGATTTTTTGGTCATCCTGAAGTTTATATTTTGATTTTACCTGGGTTTGGTATAATTAGTCATATTATTGCTCAAGAAAGAGGAAAAAAGGAAACATTTGGATCTTTAGGAATAATTTATGCTATACTAGCTATTGGATTATTAGGTTTTATTGTATGAGCCCATCATATATTTACAGTAGGAATAGATGTTGATACTCGAGCTTATTTTACATCTGCTACAATAATTATTGCAGTACCTACTGGTATTAAGGTATTGAGATGACTAGCTACATTACATGGAACACAATTTACTTATAGACCAGCATTATTATGAAGATTAGGATTTGTTTTTCTATTTACCGTTGGAGGTTTAACAGGAGTAGTTTTAGCTAATTCATCAATTGATATTATTTTACATGATACTTATTATGTAGTTGCTCATTTTCATTATGTTTTATCTATAGGAGCAGTTTTTGCTATTATAGCCGGATTCGTTCATTGATTCCCTTTATTTACAGGATTAACTATAAATCCATTTTGATTAAAAATTCAATTTACTACAATATTTATTGGAGTAAATTTAACATTTTTTCCTCAACATTTTCTAGGATTAGCTGGTATACCTCGTCGTTACTCTGATTATCCTGATGCTTATACTACATGAAATGTAATTTCATCAATTGGATCATTAATTTCTTTTATAGCTGTATTATATTTCTTTTTTATCTTATGAGAAAGTTTAGTTTCTAAACGAACAATTTTATTTTCTACTCAATTACCTACTTCAATTGAATGATTACAAAATTATCCACCTGCTGAACATAGATACTCTGAATTACCTATTTTAACAAATTTCTAATATGGCAGAATAGTGCAATAACTTTAAGCGTTATATATAAAGATTATTCTTTTATTAGAATACTAATGGCTACATGATCAAAGATTTCTTTACAAAATAGAGCTTCTCCATTAATAGAACAATTAATTTTTTTCCATGATCATACATTATTAATTTTAACAATAATTACTGTTTTGGTTGGTTATTTAATGATTACATTATTTTTTAATAAATTAACTAATCGATTTTTATTAGAAGGACAAACAATTGAATTAATTTGAACAATTTTACCAGCTATTACTTTAGTATTTATTGCTTTACCTTCATTACGATTATTATATTTATTAGATGAAATTGATAATCCTTCAATTACTTTAAATAGAATTGGACATCAATGATATTGAAGTTATGAATATTCTGATTTCTTAAATGTAGAACTTGATTCATATATAATTCCTACAAATGAATTATCTATAAATAGATTTCGTTTATTAGATGTTGATAATCGAACAATTCTTCCAATAAATACACAAATTCGTGTATTAGTTACTGCTGCTGATGTTTTACATTCATGAACTGTCCCTGCTTTAGGAGTAAAAATTGATGCAACACCAGGACGATTAAATCAAACTAATTTTTTTATTAATCGACCTGGATTATTCTTTGGTCAATGTTCAGAAATTTGTGGTGCTAATCATAGTTTTATACCTATTGTTATTGAAAGTATTCCTATAAATTATTTTATCATTAGATGACTGAAAGTAAGTATTGGTCTCTTAAACCATTTTATAGTAAATTAACAATTACTTCTAATGAAAAAAGTTAGTTAAAATTATAACATTAATATGTCAAGTTAAAATTACTAAAATTTAGTACTTTTTGATTCCACAAATAAGACCTTTAAATTGATGATTTTTATTTATATATTTTATTATCCTACTAATCATTTTTTCTATTATTAATTATTATATTGTATTTTATTCATCTCCTATATCTGAAAAAAATATTTTCTTAAAAAAATCTTTAAATTGAAAATGATAACTAATTTATTTAGAATATTTGATCCTTCAACTAATATTTTAGGTATATCTTTAAATTGATTAAGTTCAATATTAGGAATTATTATATTACCTTATATATATTGATTAATTCCTAATCGATTTTCTTTTTTATGAAATAAAATTTTAAATACACTTCATAATGAATTTAAAACTTTATTAGGTTCTACAGGTCATGCTGGAAGTACGTTTATTTTTATTAGAACATTTTCATTTATTGTATTTAATAATTTTATAGGATTATTTCCTTATATTTTTACTAGATCAAGTCATATAACTATAACACTAGCTCTAGCTTTACCATTATGATTAAGATTTATATTATTTGGATGAATTAATCATACAAATCATATATTTGCTCATTTAGTTCCTCAAGGTACTCCTAGTGTTTTAATACCTTTTATAGTATGTATTGAAACTATTAGTAATTTTATTCGTCCCGGTACATTAGCTGTTCGATTAGCTGCTAATATAATTGCAGGTCATTTACTTCTTACTCTTTTAGGATCTACAGGACCATCAATAAGTTTATTATTGGTCAATTTTCTTTTAATTGTACAAATTGCTTTATTAACACTTGAATCAGCTGTAGCTATTATTCAATCATATGTATTTGCAGTTTTAAGTACTTTATATTCTAGAGAAGTTAATTAATAATTAATGTCAACACATTCTAATCATCCTTACCATTTAGTTGATTATAGTCCTTGACCTTTAACAGGAGCTTTAGGAGCTATAATTACAACTACAGGAATTGTTAAATGATTCCATCAATATGATAATTCATTACTAATTTTAGGTAATATTATTACTTTAATGACTATATACCAATGATGACGTGATGTAACTCGTGAAAGTACTTATCAAGGATTACATACTTTATCAGTAACATTAGGATTACGATGAGGTATAATTTTATTTATTTTATCAGAAGTATTTTTTTTTGTTAGATTTTTTTGAGCTTTCTTTCATAGTAGTTTAGCACCATCAATTGAAATTGGTCAAAATTGACCTCCTATAGGTATTAATCCATTTAACCCTTTAGAAATTCCTTTATTAAATACAGTTATTTTATTATCTTCTGGTATTACAATTACATGAGCTCATCATGCTTTAATAAATGGAAATTATACTCAAACTTCTCAAGGATTATTAATTACTGTAATTTTAGGTATTTATTTTTCTATCCTTCAAGGATTTGAATACATTGAATCACCATTTACAATTGCAGATTCAGTATATGGATCTACTTTTTTTATAGCTACTGGATTTCATGGTCTTCATGTATTAATTGGAACAACTTTTTTATTAATCTGTTTAATTCGACATATCAATTATCATTTTTCCAATAAACATCATTTTGGATTTGAAGCAGCAGCATGATATTGACATTTTGTTGATGTTGTATGATTATTTCTTTATATTTCAATTTACTGATGAGGTAGATAATTAATTTATATAGTATATAAGTATATTTGACTTCCAATCAAAAGGACTAAATATTTTTAGTATAAATAATTTACATAATATTTTCTATATCAATAATTATTATCTTAATTGCATTTATTACAATATTTTTAGGTTCATTATTATCAAAAAAAACTTTTTTTGATCGTGAAAAAAATTCACCCTTTGAATGTGGATTTGACCCAAAATCTTCAGCTCGTATTTCTTTTTCTTTACATTTCTTTTTAATTGCTATTATTTTTTTAATTTTTAATGTAGAAATTGCTTTATTACTACCTATTATTATTATTATAAACTTATCTAATTTAATAATTTGATCATCGGTCACTTTCTTTTTTTTATTAGTTTTATTATTAGGTTTATACCATGAATGAAATCAAGGAGCTTTAAATTGAATTAATTAATATAACTCAAATTATAGGATAATAGTTAAATATAACATTTAGGTTGCATCTAAAAAGTATTGATTAATTCAATTTATCTTAATTTTTAAGTATGAAGTGAATAATTACAGTTAGTTTCGACCTAATTTTAGATATATAGTATCCTTACTTTTAATTGAAACCAAAATAGAGGTATATCACTGTTAATGATTTCATTAATATTTCTATAATTTATATAGTTTAAATTAAAACATTACATTTTCAATGTAAAATTAAAATTTTATGTTTTTTTAAATATTTAAAGGTAATATTACCTCCTTAACAGCTTCAATGTATGCTCTTTTTATAAGCTATTTAAATACAAAATAAATAAAATAATAATTAAAATTCATATAACAAATATTCTTAAATGAATTTTTAAATCATTTTTATAAATATAAAATATTATTTTACTATTATGTACTATTCAATTATATAATGATTGACCTCCTAAATATTCATTTCAACCTTGATCAATTCTTTTAACAATACTATAACCAATTTTTAATCTATAATAATTTACTCCAATAGTTCTAATAACTGGTATATATCATATATTTCCAATAAAATTTAAAATATTGTAATTATTTATTATAATTAAATTTCATCTAATTTTATATTGATATAATTCATAACCTAAATAAGCACCTAAAATATTAACAATTAAAACTAAAATTTTTATCTCTAAAGGTAAACAAATTATAATAGGAGTTCTTAAAATTAATCATTTTAATATTGATCCTCCCACAATTGCTAAAAATAATAATCCTAATATACCCTTTAGTATAATTCAATACTCATCACTTACAGAATTTAAACTATTAAAATTAAATTCACCTGTTATAGTATAATAAATTAAACGAAATGTATAACAAACAGTTAAACCTGTTGATAAAAAATATAAAAAAAATATTAAAGTATTAAAAATTGACAAAGTTGCTAATTCTAAAATTAAATCCTTTGAATAAAAACCAGCTAAAAAAGGTATTCCACATAAATACATACAATTAAATAAACCTCCTATTAAACGAATATCTTGATTATTTTTTATATTATGAATTACTGAACCTGCACATATAAATAATAATGCTTTAAATAAAGCATGAGTTAATAAATGAAAAAAAGCTATTTTAGGATATCCTATTGATAAAATTCTTATTATTAAACCTAATTGTCTTAATGTTGATAAAGCAATAATTTTTTTTAAATCAAATTCATAATTAGCCCCTAAACCAGCTATAAATATAGTTAATACAGAAATAAATAATAATAATTTTGATAAGTTAGTATTAATAAATAAATTATTAAACCGAATTAATAAATAAACACCTGCAGTAACTAAAGTTGATGAATGTACTAAAGCTGAAACTGGAGTTGGAGCAGCTATAGCTGCTGGTAATCAAGATGAAAAAGGAATTTGAGCTCTTTTTGTTATAGCTGCTAAAACTACTATATAAGAAATAAATTGTATCTCAAAATCATATTTTATACTTTCTAAATAATAAATATAATTTCATGAACCATAATTTAATATTCAAGCAATAGCTATTAATAAAGCTACATCTCCAATACGATTTGATAACGCTGTTAATATACCAGCATTATATGATCTTACATTCTGATAATAAATAACTAAACAATAAGAAACTAAATCTAGTCCATCTCAACCTAATAAAATTCTAATTAAATTAGGTGAAATAATTAAAAATATTATTGATAATACAAATATTAATACTAACATAGCTCAAAATTTGGGAGCCAACCACTTTGAAAAAATGCAACTTCACGCATTTTACTTGTGATTCCCAAATACCTCTCTGATGCGCTGCTCTGGGTGTGTTAAATCGAAATTCTATTTTTCTATGGGATAACTCATTGCAATACTTTTCTGTATATTCTGCTGAGGTCAACAACTTATACAGATTATCTAGTTCATTTTTACTACCAATATAATTTCGCCCATTATCGGAATAAAGAATTGAAACTGGACCTCTTTGAGATAGAAAGCGTTTTAAACATTGCAAGAAATTTGCCGTGCTTAAATCAGAGGCCAGCTCGAGATGCAATGCTTTCGTAACTAATCAAATAAATTTTCAGATGTAAGCCTTTTGTACTCGAGCTCCTCTACTACGAGATATGGTGATGAAAAATGGTCCACAATAATCGGTCCCTGTATGCACAAAAGGTTTTGCCTCCTGAACCCTAAACTTTGGCAAATCTGCCATAATAGGGAAGGTAGGTTTCGGTCGGACCCGAAAACAACGGTTACAACTTCTAACACGTTTTCTCACGATGCTTCTGGCTGCTAATATCCAATAACGTTGACGCAAAAGAGCTAAAACTAATCCACTGCCTGTATGCAAATTTTTTGAATGGACATAATCGATTAACAAATATACCAGAAAATCGTTTTTCGGGAGTAAAACAGGGTGGCATTGTTCAAATTCTAGTTTAGAATTTGACAAACGACCTCCTACACGTAGAATTCCATTGTGAATAAATGGTCTCAAAGAGCGGACACGAAACGAACATTCCTGTCCCATTTCTAACAACTTTATTTCCTTGGCAAAATGCTTTTTTTGCACAAGCCATAGAAGTTTATGTTCGGCTTGTTCAAGGTCCGATGAAGAAATATTTTCGCGTTTTGGTAAAAGTTTTGCAAACCGTAAAACATAAACCATGCTACGAACTAATCTAAGCCATGACGAACTGTTGCTAACTAAACTATAAAGAGAATTGTCGTCATGGTTTACAACTACTAGGGAAGTGACTTTGGATTCTAAATTGGTACTAAATTTTCCAATCGAAAAGGGGATAACCGGCCAATTCTCTGGCTCAAAGATGAGCCAATCCGGGCCTTTTCTCCATAATTTATTTTCTATAAGTTCAGACGGCATTAAACCACGAGATAAGCAATCTGACAGATTTTCAGTTCCCGGAATATGAGACCATTGTACGCTGGATGGTAACAATTCGTTTATTTTAGTAACTCTACTTGCAATGAAAGTTTTCCATCTATGCGGTGAAGAATGAATCCAGCTCAACGCCACACTAGAATCCGAGAATGCATGAATATTTTTAATTGAGATACGAAGACTATACGTTTCTATAACTTGATGTATAAGCTTAGCCGATAAGTGGACACTTAACAATTCAAGTCGGGGAATGGATATCGTTTTCGACGGTGCTACTTTAGATTTTGCACACAGAAGTTCAACATTATTTGAAGTTTTGATATAAAGTACTCCACAATATGCTTTTAAAGATGCATCCGCGAAACCTACGAGTGTAATTGGATCATCTCCAACACCCAAAGAGCGAGGTATTTTAAAACTAGCTAACAAGGGTATTTCCAAAACGAATTCTGACCAAATTTTAACTACACTATCAGGTAGAACGTCATCCCATCCTAACTTCAAAATCCAAATCTTTTGAATCATTAATTTAGCCTGAAGTGTCACCGGTGCTATAATTCCGAGGATCGAAAATGCGTGCTATCGTGTATAAAATATTTCTCTTAGTGCATTTATAATTCACCGAATTTAACTTAAAAGACAAAGTGTCCGACTCAGGATCCCATTGCAGACCTAAAACACATTGCATTTGACCACTATTAAATTCTAAAGTGTGATTCAAGCGAATCTTTTCCGGAATAGTATTTAATAAAACTTTTGAATTAGTATTCCACTTAACTATTGGAAAACCACCAGATTCACATAAATTGACCATTTCTTGAAATAATTTAATCGCAGTTTGGGTATCCTGAACACTAGTTACAAAATCATCTACATACATGTCGTTCATTACTGCGTTGGAAGCTAAAGGGAAAGATGAAGATTCATCTGAGGCTAATTGGTGCATGGTTAGCAACGCTAAATAGGGAGAGGAAGTTACACCAAACGCAACCACTGAAATTTCATAAACCGATATTGGTTCATTTTTCGAAAATCTCCAAAGTAGTCGTTGATATCACCTATGCGATTCTTGAATTTTAATTTGCCTATACATTTGGGAAATGTCTGCTGTCATAGCAATTGCAAACAGCCGAAAATTGAGTAAAGTTACGAATACATCCGAATGTAATTTTGGACCAACATACAGAATATTATTTAAGGATTTCGATGTTGACGTTTTACAACTAGCGTCAAAAACTATGCGTAAAGGAGTTGAAGACAAAGCTTTATATACACCATGGTGGGGTATATAATATCCAGGATATTTGGATAAACTATCTGCAGTTTTAACTATATGATTTTGTGCTATAAAATTTTGCATGGCCTCATTATATTTGAGTCGCAAGTCAGGAGAATTTTCTAATCGCTTTTCTATTGTTAATAGTCGTCTACAAGCTGCGGTGTACGAATTACCCAAAACGGACGGTTCTTCTTTGAAAGGTAGTGCTACAATATATGTACCACTTGGCTCGCGCTTCATAGTAGATGTATAAATTTTTTCGCATTGAACATCGTCTGCGTTGAGAATCGGCGCAACCTGCACTTCTTCTACCTCCCAAAATTTCTGAAGAATGTCCTCTACACTTAGCTCAACTACACTACAGTAAGATGGCGGATCTAAAATAGACGGTAAAATAAGTGCAATCCCGACTATAACATATCCAAGACTTGTTTCTAACGCAGTTGGACAACCAAGTGGTCCTTCTACTTTGTTTTGCCCAATTACTGAAGCAAAAACTTCAGCACCTAAAATTTCATCTATCTCCCCGGGTACATGAAAAGAAGAGTCAGCTAATAGCCTTTTCAAATTTATTCTAAAATTGGGGAGATTATTGGAAACCTTTTCTATAACGAGCATATTTAACGAATGGCTTTCATTACTATTTAATTGCGACGAAACAACAATTTTAACATGACCTTCCACAGAGTTTGCATTTGATCCAAGACCTAAAACGAAACTATGTGCTTTTTTCACGCTCAAATTTAATTTTTTACAAGTTTTTCTTACTATAAAATTAGCTTGACTAGCCGAATCTAAAAGAAATCGTAATTTGTGAATCTTTCTAAATCTATTTATAAAATTGACTGATACCGTTGATAACAACGCTGTAGAATTATGGACGGAGTTTTCACTATCCATCGAACAATAGCTACTTACAATTGCATCCCCTGCAATAATTTTACTGCTGCTGGAAAGTGTACTAGGGGGGTCAAGTGCAGGACTGACAGAATCCGACGGTTTAGAAGTTGGAAAGTGTAATAGCGAATGATGTCGTTGTTTACAAGTGGAACAATTAAATTTTGAACGACAATTAATTATTTTATGCGAAGAAAGGCAATTCAAACATAGTTTAGATTTTTTCACAAGCTCATATCGTAATTTGGGACTCAATTTTATAAACTGTGGGCATTGATACACCTCATGTTTTTCCTGACAGCACACTATACATTTCTTTTCGGAGTCGTGAATCATGAAAGCTTGAGGCTTTGACTTGACTCCATCTAAATTGCTTTTATAAGCTTGAATTTTTCCGCTATCAGTATTACTAAGCACTTTCATATGAGATTTTACAAAGTTTATAACTTCGTTATCAGTAGGTATTTCTGACTCTGAGAATCCAATTTTGACAACGCCATGAAAGCTAAAATAAAATCTCCTAAGTCCGTTATCTGCAATTTTTTGAGAATACACACAGAAGAATATTATATATATATATATATATATATATATATATATACGTATATATATATATATATATATATATATATATATATATATATATATATATATATATATATATATTGATGTTACTGATGATGATACTGACAGCGAGTCAAGTTCATCACATAATGGTAATGAAAACCATATCCCATTAAGTTTTTTATCGAATATGGTAACGTCTTTTAGTGGAGATTCTAAAGAACTTCACAACTTTCTACAAAACGCGAATAACGCGATCGGTTTAGCCAGTAAAACTCTAAAATTACCTTTAGAAATGTTTATATTTTCAAAAATTTCTAGTGAAGTTAAAGCAAAAATTAATATGCGAGATATTAAAACATATGTACAATTACGAGATAAACTCAAAGCCGTATACTCTCCAATTGAATCTTATGACTATCTCATGGAACAATTGGAGACAACAAAACAAAAATATAATGAAAGTGTTAGAGAATTTTATGTTCGGTTAGATAAAATTACAAGCAAATGCTTAATGGCGACTGAAAAAGAAGCCGAATCTCACACTTTAGAAAGTGAGAAACGTGTAATTCAACGCATTGCATTAAGACGGTTTACACACCATTCAATACCCGAACTATCACAAATACTTAGACATAAATCATTTATTCACATAAATGACGCCTTCTCCTTAGCCTGTGAGGAAGAAGCATATTTAATAAATGAGGGCAAATTAAAAAAACTTAATAATCAAAATAATCCTAACCCTACAAATAATAATAATAAATATTGCAGAAACTGCAAAACAAAAACGCACTATACAAGGGATTGTCGATCAAATCGAACAAATTCTAATACAAACAGTAATTATCCCAGTAATAGTAACAATACAATTTATAATAATGGTTCCAATAATAAAATTTGTAACTATTGTCACTATCGTGGACATATCGAATCAGAATGTAGAAAAAAAAAACACAGTCAGAATATTAATCCTAACCCACGAATAGCACAAGCTCTCCCATTTGAAAAATTGACAGACGAATTTCAAAATATAAATTTAAACTCCAACCTGTCTCAGATAAAGGTCGCACCTGTAGACAAACCTCAACCGTCGACCAGCCGTCAAGTTTACCAAGTAACATCATGTTATGCAATGGAATAACTGACAAAAAACTATCGTTTAATTCACCTCAATCTAAAACCAATCAATTCAAATTTTTGATTGATACGGGCGCCACTACTTCAATAATAAAAACAAAAAACTTGATTTATTCTCAAAACGAAGTAGATGGTAGCAAACAAATACACCTCTCTGGAATAAACGGAGGAATAAAAACGCTAGGGAAAATTTTAATAAATCTTCACAAGTCAAACGATCACTTCCCTTTTGAATTTCAACTGATAAATCATGATTTCAATATACCATATGACGGTATCCTAGGTCATGATTTCATTACTAAGCATCAGTCAGAAATAAATTATAAAAATAACACGATCACATTTCATAAAATTATTGAAATTCAACCCAATAGCATACAAAACGTGCCAATACAATTTATTACAGCTGACGTTAATAATACAGTGATTACCGACGTCCTTGAAGATGCTAACATTAAAATACCAAACAATATTTTAATTACTCCAGAAACAAAATATTATCCCGTTATGAACAAACATCCAACAAAAATTCTAAAATTAAAACCTGTAAATGCTCCAGTACAAAATGCTACTTTTCTTCATGTTTCACAAAATAAAAATTTACGCGAAAGATTTTTTGAACTCAAATCAAATCTTCGACTCAATCATTGTAATCGTGAGGAAAGTGAATCCATTGAAGAAATTTGTAATACCTTTAATGATATATTTTTCTTGAATGGAGATACTCTAAGTTCAACACCTACGTTGAAACACGAAATTAGGGTCAATAACCCCTCTCCTATAGCTGTGAAGTCTTATAGGTACCCAAAAGTACACGAGGAAGAAGTACAAAAGCAAATCACACAAATGTTAGATCAAAACATTATACGACCAAGTGAAAGCCCATGGTCAGCTCCTCTTTGGGTCGTACCCAAAAAGAAAGATGCATCCGGTGTCCAAAAATGGAGAATTGTAACAGATTTTCGCAAACTCAATGATGTTACAATTTCAGATAATTTCCCACTACCCAATATTGAGGAAATATTGGATCAGTTGGGCAATGCTATCTACTTTAGTATATTAGACCTCGCAAACGGTTTTAGACAAGTAGAAATGAATGAAAACGATAAGCCAAAAACTGCATTCAGTACACCAAGAGGTCATTACGAATTTAACCGTATGCCTTTCGGATTGAAGAATGCACCGGCTACCTTTCAGCGGTTAATGAATACAGCCCTAATAAATAATCTAGGTCAAGATTGTTTTGTTTACCTGGATGATGTAGTAATATTTGCATCAAGTTTGAAATAACACAATCTTAAGCTCACTCGAGTATTTGATTCTTTACGCAGACATAACCTGAAATTGCAGCCTGACAAATGTGAGTTTCTACGAAAAGAAGTAGGATATTTAGGGCACGTCATTTCAGACAAAGGCGTACAGCCTAACCCAGATAAAATTTCAGCTATAATGGAACGAAAAGCACCAAGGAACATTAAAGAAATTAAATCATTTCTTGGGCTTACCGGTTACTATAGGAAATTTATACCCAATTATTCACAATTAGCAAAACCATTAACATCTCTGTTAAAAAAGGATGTAAAATTTAATTTTGATAAAAAATGCCAAGAGTCTTTTGAAACTTTCAAATCAATACTGACTTCTGAGCCCATATTAAAATACCCAGATTTCAACAAACCATTTATTCTAACCACAGACGCATCAAATGATGCCATTGGTTCAGTTCTCTCTCAAGGTGAAGTCAACAAAGACTAGCAGAATAATAGGCTAATGGTATTAGCCTATTATTCTGCTACACTGAATGCAGCAGAAAGAAATTATAGTACGACAGAAAAAGAGCTTTTGAGTATAGTCAAAAGTTGTAAACACTTCCGACCGTATCTATATGGTAAAGAGTTTACAATAATCACGGATCACAAGCCACTACAATGGCTAATGAATTGCAAAGATCCTTCAAGTCGTTTAGTCAGATGGCGTTTAAAATTATCGGAATACCAATACAAAATTATTTATAAATCCGGTAAAGCAAATTCTAATGCCGACGCACTCTCTAGACCCGTAATGAATATTACTCATGATCAAGACCCAGTTGATAAATTGTCTTACGAAAATTTCAAATTATTTCATCAACAAAATCTAAATTTTCAAACCTTTAATAAAATCAATCGACCTTTTGATGATTTAAAAACATTGATCATTCCCTACTCAACGGATCTATCAATGAATAATTCACATTCTTTTTATGTTAATACGCAATGTAATTTAACAAAATTAAAAATTAATAAAATTAGTGAGATTGCTAAATTAATCACTACAATACCTAATCAAAATTTATATTTACTATTTGTCAAAGAAAAAGCTAGAGACGATATCACATATGAAAATCTTTACAAGGCTCTATCAAATTTATTTTTATTACTGACCTTGAATAATGAAACTGAGATAAATATTGTAAACGTCCCTCAATTATGTATCAAAATTAAACAAGACACTTTTGAGTCAATGTTGCAATATTTAAATAAAAATAATATAAAAATAAATATTATAACTGGAGATTTGATACATCCTCGTAAAGAACAACGAAAACAAATCCTGAAAGAATATCACGACGATGTTCTATCCGGACATCCTGGCGTAAATAGGACATGTCAGGAAATCAAGAAAAAATACTTTTGGAAAGGCATGAAACAAGACATTGAAAAATACATTCGAGCCTGTGAAACTTGCCAAAGAGTAAAGAAATCAACAATCAAAACACCAATGGTTATCACCAGTACTGCTCAGGACTTTGGTGATGCTATCGCAATGGACATAATGGGTCCTTACCTCATTACAGATAGTAATAACCGCTACATACTAACGATTCAAGATGAATTAACTAAATTCATTCAAGCCTACCCAATTCAGGAAATCAGTGCTGAAACTTGTGCAGTCCATTTACTAAAATATTGCACAATATTCGGTTTTCCGAACACAATCCTTACGGATCAGGGCACAAACTTCCTCAGTAATCTCTTTAAGGAAGTTAACAAAATACTACAAATAAAACACAAAATAACTTCTCCGTATCATCCACAAAGCAATGGATCACTTGAAAGATCCCATGCCAGCATAAAGACCTTTATTAAATCTTATGTAGATAATAGTACCAGAAATTGGGACGAATTTGTTTATTTGGCTTGTCATAGTTATAACACCCATGAAAACAGATCTACCAAAGAACGTCCTTATACGTTAGTCTTTGGCCGAGAACCCAAAATTCCACATAGTCTAGAAAAACCTAAAGAGCTACCAACTTATCAAAATTTAACAAAAGACATTATAGACAAAGCGAAAGTTATTAGAAAAACCGCCACAGAAAATTTGGTGCATTCCAAAACAATTAGTAAAAACTATTACGACAGACGAGCAAAAGAAATCAAAATAAATATAGGTGACCTTGTTCTTCTATTTGATTCAATAAACTTGAGTCATTTTAATAAGAAACTCGACCCGACATATAAAGGTCCGTATGAAGTAATACAAGTTTACGATAATAACACTGCCAAGATTAAATTAACTCAAAATAAATTTAAAACGTATCATCTCAACCAACTGAAACCCTTTGTTTCAGATGATCAACTCAATGATTTGGACAACGCTTCTGATGACCCTCCTGACCCGGGTGAACGCGAACTCCTATAACATACTTAAAGTAACAAACTCCTCAGGCTTATATTACAATAATATAGGTCAAGCCAAAATATCCAACCAATACTTAAATCTTTTACACTATTTTAATTTCTCTAACATTAATAGTATGCTGAATATTGCTTACAAAAGCTATTCTGACTCTCTATCATTATGTAATATTATACCAAACAATGCCTCGAGCACATGCAAAATGACATTGTCTTTAATAGAACAACAACTAATTAATTTAAAAATACAACACGACGATATTGAAAATCAACACGTAAACATTAAATCAAATACTAAAAGACACAGACGTGGTATTTTAGATGGATTAAGTTACCCAATAAATTGGTTATTTGGAATTCCCGACGCCGAGGATGCCAAATTCTATAAATCTTCTATTGATGACTTAATAAATGACCAAAAACAAACATACGTGTTAATGCAATCGCAAATTCGAGTAATTACTGATACTATTAGGCATATTAATGAAACCGTCCTTAATCTGAACGAAATTGAAGAAAAACTAAATTCTAACATAAAAATTTTTAACATTTTCATGAACGACTCAAGTAGAATACTTAACCAGAATACATTACAGATCGCAATTATTGATCATCTACTTCTCATAAAACAGATCAATGAATTAGTTCAAAGAGAAATAAATAAATACACAACTTCATTATCTTTAGCTAGACATGGAATAATAGATTATCAAATATTACCACCACAAACTTTACTGACGGAACTGAAAAACTCTATTAAATTTCAACTACCGTTAGAACCTACTTGGCAAAATTTAGAATCTTATTATAAAATGATAACTTTAAAATCATTTATAACATTTCAAGAACTAGTAATTATAATAAAAATACCAATTACATCAATAGACACATTTAACATTTACAAACTATATTCCTTACCAATTCCTAGTAGAACAAACCCCGAATTATTATCCTTCATAAAACCAAATTATGATTACCTAATTATTTCCAAAAGTCGATCACAGTATGTGTTACTTAAATCATTGGATAAATGTAAAGAATACAGGAACGATGAATATATTTGCACACATGTATCCACATCTTATCAAAAAATGACCGAAAACTGCGAAACCGCTTTATACCAAGTTACATCCAAAACAATACCCACGAGTTGCTCCACACAAACAATACATGCTACTACAGAAATATGGCAAAATATTAACCAAAATAGATGGATATTTGTCACCACTCAAGACACCAGGTGTACAATATTATGTAAAAATAACCTGGAGGATACCACAGCAATACTAAATCAAGTAGGAATTTTACAACTACATGAAGAATGTAAAGCATATACAGATACCGTTATTCTGGAACCACAGACACTTTTGAAGAATTCAACATTTCACGACTTTATGCCAACAATCAACATTGAAGACGACGACTGTTGTAACAAAAACAAAGCCAATAAAACAACATTGCAAAATTTACACCTAACACCTATCAAATTAACCCACATGGACCTTGGTGAACTTAAATATGCTCAACATCGCTTAAACCAATTTGATGAACAATTACAACAGCAATTAAATAAACCATTTTTCATCGAATACGAAACAAATATATTACACTACGCCAAGATCTTCATAATAACACTAACAAGTGTAACAATAATTTATGGCATATACCGTTTTAAAATTTTTCAGATAATTTGGAAAAAGCTAAGACCAAACAAGAAAAACACCACTGGTATGTCTTTCATCAACTGTTGTTTTGGTAATGGAAATCAACCCAGAAATCAATTTAAACCAACAGCACCGTATAACGAAACCATATCGTACAATCCAGAAATATCATCCGACGAAGAATCGAGTAAACAAATAGTAATATTTTCGCCAACATCCCATTCAACGCCACAGTCCCAAGTAACGTCTAGAAAATACGCTAATTCTACGAATAGCCAAAATCAACTTAGTAAGAAAAAGTTTTCTCCAAACCAAATTTAGATTCGAAAACTTTTTATTAAGGGGGATGGAGTGTGGAGACCACGAGATTTATGGATATCGACTACAACGTGACAGGATGGCACTTATTGCTGATCCCGCAATTAATTAATATAAATAGACTATGTTAAAGCAAATAAAATCAGAATTTTTTTAGTAACAGTAGAATATACAATATTATTCGAATCAGCATAATTATTGTCAAAACTTTGTATTTTAAAATATATTTTATTATTAATTTTTTTTTCAATTTAAAATTAAATAAAGTATTATAATTTCAAACTGTGTGCTACATTAAATTTTCCTAAAGTATTGGACGAAGTCAATTTGGACAAATTACGTTTGGACGACTTCTTTGGAACGAAGTCAATTAGTACAAATTACATTTGGACGACTTTTTTGGGACAATCTTTAGTAACTTAAATTTACTAATCTGTTGAATGAAGTTAATTGGACAACGAACGTTGGACGACATCATTTATAACAACTGTAAATTCAATTAGTTTATGGAGTTGAACTCATCAACTACCCTGGTGACAGCGAATAGCCGAATTCAAACCGCCTTCACAAGGGGTATCTAATTTGGGATACTACAATATATATACATATATATATATATATATATATATATATATATATATATATATATATATATATATATATATATATATATATATATATTGTTGGGAGTCACTGGTTTAGTAAATTACAAAGGAAATCAACATATGAATCATCAAAACTATATAATTTGTCAGAGTAGAGAAATGTAATTTTATATTAACGTAGTTGAACGCACTCTTTTTCATTTTGATATCTTTATGTATGAACATTATAGTATAGTTAGTTCACTCACGGCTTTTGTACTGAAAGCATCTTTTAATAAATGACTACTTATTTTTCACGCAAACTGTATTTGGTTTTATATTTAATTTAATTCCAAAGCATTGTCAGGTTATGAGTCCAGTTGTTTAGAAAAAGTGGTTAAATTAAAATTAAAGTAAAAATGAGTGAAACAATTAGTAAAAATGGCATTCCGTTGTTCGATGGAAGTAATTTCAATAATTGGCGTTTTCGTGTTGAAATTGCACTTGACAAAGAAGGTTTGGCTGATTTCATTAAAACTGATTTGGCAGAGATGCTGAGTGCATGTTCGGACGATACATCGAAAAACAACATTAAGAAACAAGAAAAGGTATGCAAAAGTATCATTGTGCAAAGTGTTCATGATTGTCAATTGGAAAACATCAAAGGGAAAAGTACTGCAAAGGAAATGATTGATGGGTTGGCGAAAATCTACGAACGGAAAAGCATTGCAAATCAATTGTTGGTTCGTCGGCAGCTATTAACAATGAAATACAATGACGCAGACGATATTAAAGAGCATATGTTGAATTTCGATCAAAAAATTCGTGATTTGAAATCATCTGGTGCAAAAATCGAAGAATTGGACGTGGTTTGTCATTTGCTCATTACATTACCAAAATCATTCGATACATTGGTGACTGCAATTGAAACGATGAATCAAGAAGAAATTACATTGGATTTTGTAAAAAGTCGTCTACTTGATGAATGTGGTAAACGAAAAACGGGAAATTCATCGGGAAAAATAGTTTCAACTGCAATGAATGCTAATATTATTTGTTATCGTTGTGGTGAAGTAGGACATATAAAATCACAGTGCAAAAAGAAGAAAAAGAAAAATAACAGTAAAAAGAATTCTTCGAAAAGTGAAAAAGGCGTACATGTAGCTGAATCATCAAATCAAGCGTCGAATAGTGCTGTGTCGTTAAATGTGAGCTCGGAACATGAAACAGCGGCTACGAATGAAACACGAATGAACATGAATGCGGCATATAGTGCAAAGCATGGAAATGAAGGAAAGCAAATAAAATTTATTTTGGATTCTGGTGCGTCAGAGCATATGGCTAACAGTAAATATTATTTCAATAATTTATCGGCCATTAACAAAATAAATATTTCTGTGGCAAAGCGAGATGCTGTATTGTATGCAAATGAACGAGGCGACATTCATGTTAAAACGTTTCTAAATGGTGATTGTGAGACAAAAATTATTCGAGATGTGTTGTACATAAAAGATTTGAAATGTAATCTTTTATCAATTCGTTGTTTGATCAAACGTGGGTTTAAAATCGTTTTCAACAAAGATTTGGCATATGCATCATTGAATGAAAAATTAATTTTCATTGCTCGAGCTGAAGGAAAATTGTATGTGGTTAATTTTTATATGGATGAAAACACATTTGCGGGTGTGGCGGGTGAGAAACCGTTAAATTCATCATTACAAAAGTTTTGGCATTTTCGATTGGGTCATTTGAACTATGGTGATATGAAGAAATTGATCGAGCAAAATATGGTCAGTGGTGTTGGAAATTTGAACTTGAATACTGACGTCAAATTGTGCGAGCCGTGTATTTATGGCAAGCAGGTAAAGGCAACACTGCCACCACGTACTAAAATTCGATCAACTAGAGTGCTTGAACTCATTCATAGTGATGTTTGCGGAAAAATTGAGGTCCCGGCATATGATGGTTCACACTATTTTGTGACGTTTATGGATGATTATTCGCGTTTGTCTGCTGTGTATTGCATTGAAAGGAAAAGTCAGGCTTTTGAAAAGTTCAAAGAATTTGTTACTATGGCTGAAGCATTTCATGGCTGTAAAGTTGCAAAGTTGCGTGCAGATAACGGCGGTGAATATATTTCTGGTGAATTCAAGAAATTTTGTAATGAAAAGGGAATTCAATTGGATTACACAGTCCCGTACAATTCTGAGATGAATGGGGTTGCCGAACGATTAAACAGGACTTTGGTTGAAAAAGTACGAGCTATGTTACATGCAAGCGATCTTGATAAGAGGTTTTGGTCGGAAGCAGTGTGTGCTGCAAACTACATTAAAAATCGTTCACCAACGAGTGCCTTTGGAAAACAATTCATTAACAAGACTCCGGTAGAAATTTGGTTTGGAAGAAAACCAGATTTATCAAATCTTCGTGTATTTGGTTCAGTTTGCTATAATTTGGTTCCAAAAGAAAAACGTGCCAAATTGGATGGAAAATCAACAAAATGTATTATGCTGGGTTACGCATCAAATAATACGTATCGATTGTGGAATACTGAATCGAATAAATTAATTGTTGGCAGAAGTGTTATTTTTGATGAAAATTCAATTGTGAATCAACAAAAAATGTTTGAGACATTGGATTCAGAGGCGGTTGGAAGGGATTCGGAGGCAGTAAGGAAGAATGGCAGTGAGCTGAATAATTCAATTGAAGTTGGTGAATTCTTGGATGCCAGCGATACATCAATTGAACACGGAACTAATAGGGATTGTACCGGTAACATCGAAAATAATATCCACGGTGCAAATATGGATTGCATCGGTAACAACGATCAATTGCTTTTACGAAGAAGTCAACGGGAACGACGTCCACCGGAACGATATGGTGATTGGGATGATGCACATTTTGCATTGTCAGCGCTGCAATTTGTTGAAAGTGATCCAAACACTATTGCTGAGGCAGGGCGTCGTGATGATTGGATTGAATGGGAAAAGGCAATTGAAGCTGAGTACTCATCATTGGTTAAAAACAATACATGGAGTGTATGTGATTTGCCAAATGGAAGAAAGGCGGTGTCGTGCAAATGGGTGTTTAGATTAAAGCGAGATTCAAACGGCAACATTGATAAATACAAAGCTAGACTTGTTGCTCGAGGTTTTTCGCAAACGGCTGGTTTTGATTATAATGAGACATATGCACCGACACTTAGGTTGACAACACTGCGTATTTTGTTGTCAATTGCGAATCACGAGAGCATGCAAATGCATCAAATGGACGTCAAAGCAGCTTTTCTGAATGGCGATCTTTCAGAAGAAATTTACATGGAATTACCTGAAGGTTTCAAGTGTGGCGATAAAGTCTGCAGGCTGAATAAAGCGCTTTATGGTTTAAAACAGGCATCCAGAAAATGGAATGAACGCTTCAATCGTCTCATGTTGAAGTTGGGATTCAAACGTTGTTTATCGGATCAATGTGTCTACATCAAGGAAGAAGCCGGCAGTAAATGTTATGTGCTGTTGTATGTTGACGATTTGTTAATTATTTCTGATGATCAGAAGAAAATCAACATCATCAGGGGGCTGCTTGTGAGAGAATTTGAGATGACAGACATTGGAAGGGTCAGCACATTTCTTGGAATGCATATCGATCATGATGTAAAAGAGGGTATGACAATTTTGAATCAAACACAATACTTAAAAGGTGTTTTGGCAAAGTTTGGAATGAGCGAATGTAAGGAGATAACAACGCCAATGGAAGTTGGTTTGAGTTTAAAAAAGGGAAATCCAGATGACTTGCCAAATGTTCCATACAGGGAGCTAATTGGTTGTCTGACATATGCTACAATTACTTCGCGACCGGATTTGTGTGCAGCCCTAAATTATTTTAGTCGTTTTCAAAGTTGCTACACAGTGGAACATTTCACGCATGCTAAACGAATTTTGCGTTACATCAAAGGAACTTTGAATATGGCAATGGTATTCAAAAGACATGAAGATGCAAGTTTACTTCATGGCTACACCGATTCAGATTGGGCAAATGATAAAAATGACCGAAAGTCCATTTCTGGATATGTTTTTAAAGTATTTAACAATACAATCAGTTGGGCTTCACGTAAACAGGCGACTGTCAGTTTATCATCGACTGAAGCTGAATACATTTCACTTGCAAATGGAATTTGTGAAGCAAAATGGATTCGAAGTTTATTGGGCGAAATAGGCTTCGGGTGTTCAAAGGCGACGATTATATACGAGGACAATCAGTCATGTATAAAGGTGGCACAGGATTCATGTGAACACAAACGAATGAAGCACATCGACATAAAGTTTAATTTCATTCGTGAATCGATTGGAAATGAAGAAATCACACTGCGATATAAGTCAACTACCGATCAACTTGCAGACATAATGACAAAAGCAATTGGTCGAATTTTGTTTGAAAGACATCGTGCAAATTTAAATTTAATTAAATTTTCTATATTTTAAAATAATATTATGTGAAGAGGCTACTTTGTTTTTGATTTTTTGAATATTAAAATTAAGAGGCGGTGTCAGAGTAGAGAAATGTAATTTTATATTAACGTAGTTGAACGCACTCTTTTTCATTTTGATATCTTTATGTATGAACATTATAGTATAGTTAGTTCACTCACGGCTTTTGTACTGAAAGCATCTTTTAATAAATGACTACTTATTTTTCACGCAAACTGTATTTGGTTTTATATTTAATTTAATTCCAAAGCATTGTCATAATTTACCTCTCCACATAGCGTACACGCGCTATATCAAAATTGCTGACGAATATCCTGAATCGTCCTATAAATACTCAAAATCAATCAATACAATTCGAATTGTCTTTCTGAATTTTTGTTGAAATACTTTAACGCCGAAATTATTGTTATTTATAATCAAATTGTATTTTCATTGTTGCAATAAATAAAGTCAATTAAATATTTTAAATTTCATTGTTTTAATAAATAAAGTCAATTAAATTATATTTAAAATAGTAGTAATTATTTGAAAGTGTTAGAGTCAATAACAATCATCTGCCTGATTATTCTAGTAGTCTCAGTATCAGTCAGTAATATACTAGTAGTCTAGTTAATCTTCAGAAGCTGTTCCGGTCCATTTAATCATTTAAGATTAATCATCTAAATTGGTAATTGGTATCTAAAGTTTACGGAGTTGGACTTAATCAACTGCCCTGGTGACAGCACTGCTCCGCAGCCCCATTTGGAAACCGAAAAACAACAGGAATCCAACATAATTTGGTGACGGCGAGTGGGATACAACACATTGGAAGAACTAAATTAATCCAGTGGTTCACTTCAGTGTTTTGGTTGTATTCAAAGAAACAAACCCTTTCGACGACAAGTACATTGCGAGTCTACAAAAGTAGCCGAAACTCTCAACTGTAAGTCGTATTTTATTTAGTTTTTATTTTATCATATTTGTGTTCATCCTTCATTCCTTAAATCAAATAAAATGTCTCGACCAGCTTCACCTGACGGACATAACATTTTAGACGATGAATCAAATTCTAGCAACGAGAATTTAATAATGTCTCTTTCATTTTTATGTAGATTAATCACTCCATTTAATGGTGATCGCGAAGAAGTTGAAAACTTCCTTTTAAATGCAAAACATGCTCACGAATTTGCACAGCCAAATCAAATCGTTCCATTGTTCGCATTCACATTATCACAAATTTCAAGTTCGGTAAAATACAAATTAAATCTTTCTGAAATCACAGATTTCGAAAGTTTAAAAATCTCATTGAGAAGATTATACGTGGATCATACTCATTACACTTGTAGCGGTATCGCATTTTCATTAAATTATTATTATAATTTTATTTATCATTTTTATCTGTTGCTTAACAACTATATCTTCTCTCTTTTATCACAGTTGCTTTGGATGTTAACAACTTTGATAATTTACATATAAATATATAATATGTCATAATTCAATCTAATAAAGATCAATTATATCTTTAACACTTATTTATTATTTATTTAAATAATAATTATTTATCAATTAATCACTTCAACATTTTGGCGCCCCGAGCTCAAATAAACGAAGAGGGTGGTAAATTAACATATTATTAAAGAAAAAAATTTCCAAAATCTTCCAACACATGACTATTGGATAATTGGATTGGACGAATTTAATATTGTAATTCTTACAAAATATAGCATACCACCCACCAAATTTAACAGATAAGTCTTTTATTTCTGTTATAATACTTATTTTTGCTTTACGCTTATAACTATTTCGATTTCTAAAAAAATATTTTTATTATTTTTTTTGACATTTCATTTTTAATATGCCTAGAAATCGAAATGAGTTACCGAATTTAGATGCACCTACAATACATCTTCCAAATTTACAAAAACTTCCACAATTTAATGTAACAGACATTGAATTATGGATAATTCAAGTTTCTCGTTTCTTCATTATTCAAAATATTATTGATGATGAAACTAAATTCACGCTAGCTTCTTTAGCTATACCTGAGGATTACATTTCTCATGTTAGAGATATTATTGTAAATCCACCACAAGAAAATAAGTTTGATGCACTCAAAAATATTCTAAAGGAAACTTTTGGACTTTCTCGTAAAGATCGTCTAAATAAATTATTAAATTTATCTCAAAAAGATTTCGATACTCCTCAATTATTATATAATACAATGATATCCCTATCAAGTGGTCTAAATCTTGATTCACACATCATTCGTGAATTATTCATTGGTAAATTAGACACAAAAATTCAAATTCAACTTGTCACCGTAGACAATAATGTTGATCTGAAAACTATTGTTAATTTCGCTAATGATATTTATAAATTAAATTCTATATCTAATATCAGTTCTTTTCCTATTTCAGAAATTCAAAAAACAGATAATTTTATGTTAAATAAAGAATTAAATATTCTTAAAAATAAAGTCACTGAACTGGAAAATTCAAAAAAGTCACCTTTAAAGATCCAATATACTCCAAAAACAAATATACACAAAGTTCAGGTGAAGTCTGTGTGTTGGTATCATAATAAATATGGTACCAAAGCACGTAAGTGTGTTTTTCCTTGTTCTTTTTGTAAATTAAATACTCGATGTATAAATTCAAATAAAACTTCAAAAAAATTCTAAGAGCTCCTGTTGAGTTGGTCAGTAGCTCTGTCAATAAAAAAACCCAATTCAATAACACAACATCATCATCGTACGACTTAATCTTCATGTACGATCTCTTACATGAAGGTACTCGATATTTAGTTGACACTGGAAGTTCACTATCTGTGATTCCAAAGTCGTATTGTAAATCATGTAAATTTGCAAATTTACCTTTTTCAATTATTGCAGCAAACAATACTAAAATTAATACTTTTGGTACTTCTGAAATTTTTCTCAATTTTGGAAATGATTTGGTTTTTCGTCATGAATTCATTGTTGGGGATGTAATTCATGGCATTCTAGGTTTAGATTTTCTAAAGAAATTCAATTTGAATATCGATTTTAAAAATCAAACATTATTAAAACCTATTAATTCATGCGTTGAAGTGATCTCACTTCAAAATCAATTTACGGAAATCTTAAATTCTTTTCCAAATTTAACCAAATCAGAAAAATTCAATCTTAATGCTAAACACAATACTCGACATCGCATTGTGACAAACTCTTATCCGATATTTTCTAAATATCGCAGGCTATGTCCTGAAGAGTTGTCAGCTGCTAAAAAACATTTTCAGGAACTTGTAGATTTGGGTATTTGTAGACCTTCGGATTCTGAATGGTCATCACCTCTTCTCATGAAAAAGAAATCGGACGGTTCTTTTCGTGCATGTGGTGATTATCGTCGACTGAATTCGATCACGGTACCTGACAGATATCCAATTCCTCATTTATATGATTTCAATGTAAAATTAAATGATAAAAAGATCTTTTCTAAAGTTGATTTAAAAAGAGCTTATTATCAAATTCCCGTACACGATTATGATGTCGCGAAAACTGCCATTATCACTCCTTTTGGTCTATTTGAATTTTTGAGAATGCCTTTTGGTTTACACAATGCAGCTCAAACCTTTTCTAGATTTATGGCAGATTTATTTAGAAATGTAGATTTTGTTTTCACTTATCTTGATGATCTTTTAATCGCGAGTGAAAACGAAGAAAAACACACTCAAGATCTCAAAACTGTTTTCAACATTCTCAATGAAGCTGGAATTTTAATAAATTCTTCGAAATCTATTTTTGGTGTAACAAAATTAGATTTTTTAGGACATCACGTAGATTCTGAAGGAATCACCCCTATTCCTTCCAAAGTTGAATCTATTTCAAATTTTCCTATTCCGAACGATCAAAAATCACTCCGAAATTTTCTTGGGATGATTAATTTTTATAATCGCTTTATTCGGAATTGTGGTGACATTTTAGCTCCATTGAATAAACTTGTTGAACACGGTAAAACTTCAACGAAGTC
Source organism: Nineta flava (assembly GCA_963920215.1). Lineage (NCBI taxonomy): Eukaryota > Metazoa > Arthropoda > Insecta > Neuroptera > Chrysopidae > Nineta > Nineta flava. The sequence goes on from OY986040.1 coordinate 78,815,536, forward strand.
AGTTATTCTTGATGAACGTGCAATTTCAGCTTTTAATTTAGCTAAACAAAAATTAATTGATGTTGTTAAATTAGCACATCCTGTTTCGAACGCTGAAACTTGCATTCTCACTGATTCCTCCGGTACTGGCATTGGTGCAGTTTTGCAACAAAAAATTCATAACGTCTGGAAGCCACTCGCTTTCACATCAAGAAAACTGACAGACACTGAAAGACGATATAGTACATTTTCAAGAGAATTATTAGCTATTTTTTTTGGCATAAAAAAGTTTCGTCATTTCATTTCAAATCGAAATTTTTTCATTCAGACTGACCACAAACCTTTAATAAATGCTATTAATTTTCGTAATGAAAATTTATTAAATCGTGATATACGTCATTTAAACTTTGTCAGTCAATATACAACTGATCTTAGATACATTAAAGGTAGTGAAAACATTCCGGCTGATTGTTTATCTCGAATTAATACAATTTCACTACCTTCAGGTATTGATTTGATTGATATTAAGAAGATTTCTGATCACCAGAAATGTGATCCTCTTCTTATTAATTTGTTAAAAAATCCAAAATATTCTTTAGAAATTCGTACTCCTCCGAATTCTCTTTTTAAGGTTTATGTGGAGACTTCTTTGAAAATTCCCAGAATCTTCGTACCTGACATTGATATAGAAGATGTATGGAAAGCTGTCCACAATCTTGGTCATCCTTCAATTAGACAAACCTTGAAAAAAGTACGCACATTCTTTTTTAACCCTAATCTTATTTCACGAATCAAAAATTTAACACGATCATGTCCGATCTGCCAATTAAATAAAATCACTCGTCACACTAAAAGTGATTTTATGCCAATTGAAGAACCAAGTATCAAATTTTCTTTCTTACATTTAGATATTGTTGGACCTCTTCCTCCTAGTGAAGGATATCGGTATATCTTCACTATCATTGATCGTTTTTCGCGTTGGGTCGAGGCTATTCCAATCAAAACTATCACGTCAGAAGAAATTATTAACAATTTGATTACTTCTTGGTTCTCACGTTTTGGTTTACCTACGAGGATCACTACTGATCAAGGTAAACAATTTCAATCACATATTTGGAAAGATTTTTTGTCTTCTCTAGGGATTAAGCATATTTCCACTACTGCTTATCACCCTAACAGCAACGGTATTATTGAACGGTTTAACCGGTCACTCAAAATTTCTTTAAATTGCTGTCAGAAAAATAATAACTGGTACAAAATTTTACCTTGGGTACTTCTAAATTTGCGCTCCTCGGTCAAGGAGGATATTAACCTTTCTTCTGCAGAAATTTTATATGGAATTCCTCTTCGATTACCATATGATTTCTTTTCAGAAAACGTTGATACATATCATTCTGTTCAACAATCTACTCGAGAGTTGAAAAATAGAATGATAAACGCAAAATTTTTCTTTACCAGACAGTTCACCAACAAAAATGTATTTTTACCCAAAAATTTAGATTCATCAAAAAAAGTTTTTATACGCGAGGATCATGTCAAACCTCCACTATCTTGTAATTATAGAGGTCCTTTCTCTGTTATCAAGAGATTTCCTAAATTTTTTGTTATTGATATCAATAACAAACCTACCTCTATTTCGATTGACAGGCTAAAACCTGCATACTTTTTTCAATGTTAATCTTATCTTAATTAACTTTGTATTTAATTATAAGATGTACATCAACTTTTAAAGTTTTTTCCGAGTGAACAAGGTTGTTTTATGTTACAACCTTTTTCTAGTCGTTTTTCTTTATTAGTTGATGGGGGGAAGTATGTAGCGGTATCGCATTTTCATTAAATTATTATTATAATTTTATTTATCATTTTTATCTGTTGCTTAACAACTATATCTTCTCTCTTTTATCACAGTTGCTTTGGATGTTAACAACTTTGATAATTTACATATAAATATATAATATGTCATAATTCAATCTAATAAAGATCAATTATATCTTTAACACTTATTTATTATTTATTTAAATAATAATTATTTATCAATTAATCACTTCAACACACTCAATTGATGGAAGATTTAGATACAATAAAACAAAAATCTAATGAATCCATCACAGAATACTATACGCGTCTTGATAAACTAACTAGTAGATGTTTATCAGCTCTTAAAACAAACAATAACGATAACCCAAATCTGCTAAATGGAAAATTAGCTTTCATAAAAGACACAGCTCTTAGACGGTTTATTTTTCATTTACATCCTGATATTTCTCGTGTTTTAAGAATTCATAGTACTTTGAACAATCTAAATGAAGCATACAGTATTGCCATATCAGAAGAGAAGGCTCTTCAAACGTATAAAAAATCGTACAACAATCCTTCAGATTCAAAATATTGTAAAAACTGTAAATCAAAATCACATAACACCCGAGATTGTCGTTCAAAAAGTCATAATAATGAAAAAAATCATTTTTCATCCGACAATAATACAAAATTTTGTCGATATTGTAAAAATAAAAGGCACGAAATATCGGAATGTATGAAAAAAAAACAAAGTGATGAAAGACGTAATGCACAAAATCCACCAAATCCACGAATTAATCATTTAAACTCAAAAATGTCCGATCTCAGTGTCGCAGCATCGGACAATTACATCAAGTCGACACAGATAACAGTTCAAATGCTCGATTAAAGAAAATAATTTTCAAATCTAACAATGCAAAAAACAAACAATTTATATTTTTAGTTGATACAGGTGCTACAGTTTCTTTAGTAATACACAAAAATGTTTCAAAAAAAACACCGTTCGATCCTCGACATGAAATCATCTTACATGGTATAGGCTCATCCGATCCTATCAAAACACTCGGAAAAGTTCAACTTACTTTAGCAATTGATCCAAATTTTGAATGTAAATTTAATTTTTATTACGTAAATGCAAATAAAATTAATTTGAATTACGACGGCATTATTGGACATGATTTTCTTTCCAAATTTAACGCAAACATTGATTGTCTTACGAATTCATTAACACTATCACATACTCCACTCGAAATAACCATTAAACCACGTACTCATCAAACTATCCCAATTAACGTTATTGACAATTTTATCGGAGTTCTAGATAAAACAAAAATTAATATTTCTGATAGTATAATTATTTCGGATAATTTATTGATTGTTAAAAATACAAATTTTATCCAGTAATAAATACTTCTGATGAAGAAATCAAAATCCAAATTCAACAAATACATTTAATCGAAATGTCAATCATACCATTAGAACAAATATTTTCTATTTCAAAAAATAATAATAATTCTACACAAAGCAAAAATGATCACATACGACTTTTAAACGAAAATCTTCGTATTGATCACTTAAACAAAGAAGAAAAAGAATCTTTAACAAATTTGTCAAAATTATAAAGAAATTTTTCATCTTCCTGGTGATAAAATAACACCAGAACATTAGAACACGAAATTATCACATCCAATCCTACCCCAATCTATACCAAAACGTATCGATATCCAAAAATCCATGAACAGGAAGTCAATAAACAAGTCGACAAAATGCTTGAACAGGGAATCATTCAACCATCATCATCTCCTTACTCTTCTCCAGTTTGGGTCGTTCCAAAAAAAATAGATGCATCCGGTGAAAAGAAATGGAGAATCGTAATTGATTACCGAAAGTTGAATGATGTAACCATCACTGATCCCTATCCTATCCTCAATATCGAAGATATTCTGGATCAATTAGGGCAATCGGTTTATTTTTCAACCTTGGATCTCGTTTCGGGCTTCCACCAAATTCAAATGACCGAGAAAAATAAACAAAAAACAGCATTTACAATACCTTCCGGGCACTACGAATTTAATAGAATGCCATTCGGTTTAAAGAATGCACCGGGAACGTTTCAAAAATTAATGAATACTGTTTTAAGTGGTCTTCAAGGCATTAAATGTTTTGTTTATCTCGACGATATTGTAGTTTACGGTTCATCTTTAGAAAACCATAACGAAAAATTATGTCTTGTATTCGATAAATTACGCGAACACAACCTAAAATTACAACCAGATAAATGTGAATTTTTACGAAAAGAAGTCGCTTATCTTGGTCATATTATAACTAATGATGGTGTCAAACCTAATCCTTCAAAAATTGAAGCTATTACAAAAATCAGACAACGAAAGAATCCAAAGGATATCAAATCCTTCCTCGGGTTAATCGGGTATTACAGGAAATTCATCTCTCAATTTGCAAAAATTTCCAAACTCTTGACCTCTCTTTTAAAAGAGAATGCCCCTTTCATTTGGTCTGATCAATGTCAATCATCATTCGAAAAATTAAAAAATATTCTCACAACCGAACCGATACTTCAATATCCAAATTTTAACAAACCATTTGTATTAACTACAGATGCTTCAAACGAAGCTCTAGGTAGTGTTTTATCTCAAGGAGAAATCGGAAAAGATTTACTAATATCGTATTATTCTAGAACATTAAACGCAGCAGAACGAAACTATTCAACAACAGAGAAAGAACTCCTCTCGATTGTAGATTCCGTGAAGCATTTTAGGCCTTATTTATTCGGACAAGAATTTATAATCGTTACGGATCATCGTCCCCTCACATGGCTCTTTTCATGCAAAGATCTATCATCTAAACTCGTGCGATTGAGGCTGAAACTTATGGAGTACAATTATAAAATTATCTACAAACCGGGAAAAATAAATTCTAACGATGACGCTCTCAACCGACCTATTCATAACCTTACGGATATAAATTTCGAAAATTTCCAACGGTTTCACCAAGAAAATCTTGATATACAAGCGCCTCCGAGAGAAATATCTTCTTTAGAAAATGTAAAAAATCTCGTCATTCCCTACTCTTGCGATCTATCCGAAAATAATAATTATTCATATTATTTAGAAAAAAATTGTCCAACCCTTCAAAATTTTATTCATCATAGACCGGGAGAAGTAGCTTTTCTAAATTCAAAACAAGAAAAAAAAAACAACTCATATTTGTAAAACAGTTTTACAACGATATTATAGAGTATAAAACTTTATTCAATTGCATGTTAAATCTACGATGCATTGTTCATCTTCAAAATTTAGATAACCTAACAATAAGTAATATTTCATTTAATAATCCAATTATTAAATTAGAAACTCTCTACTCAATGATCCAATATTTATTTAAAAATAAAACAGTCAGAATACTTCAACATACAAAAATTAAAATCAATACTCCAATAGATATCGAAACCGTATTAAAAGAAAATCACGACCATCCTTTAGCTGGGCATCCAAGCTTCAATCGAATGTACGACGCGATTCGTGAAAACTATACGTGGGATACTATCAAGCAGGATATCCAAAATTATATAAAAAAATGCAAAACCTGTCAAATAAATAAAACAAATTTTAAACCTAACAAATCTCCTATGATGATAACTACTACTGCTAGCTCATTTAATGAACAAATTGCAATGGATATTATGGGTCCATATCCAGAAACTCCAAATGGTAATCGATTTATCCTTACAATCCAAGATGATCTGACCAAATTTATCCAAGCTTACCCTATAACCAGCCACAGTGCTGAAATAGTTGCTATTCAACTACTAAAATATTGTTCAATTTTCGGATTCCCCACTTACATCCTTACTGATCAAGGATCCGAATTTACTTCGAAATCATTCAAAGAATTTTCTAAACTACTTGAAATCAAACATAAACTCACCACTCCGTATCATCCTCAAACAAACGGTAGTCTAGAACGAACTCATTTAACTCTACGCGATTTCATATGTAGTTATGTCGACAAAAGTAATGATAACTGGGATGAGCTCCTAATATTAGCCACCCATTCTTATAACACTCACAAACATAAGTCAACGCAAGAAACTCCCTATACTCTCGTTTTCGGAGAAAAACCGAAAATCCCTTCCAAAATTGAAAAGCCTAAAGCGAAACCAACCTATTCTAATCTTGCTCAAGATATAACAAACAAATTAAAAATTATTCGCGATACAGCCAAAGAACAATTAATTCGAACAAAAAATAACACAAAAAACTACTACGATAAAAGTCATATCGAACATATCCATTCTTAGAAAACCAAAACCAAATGGTTCTTGTAAAGGATAATCTCGCTAAAGCACAAAATAAGAAACTTAACCCCGAATATCGCGGTCCTTTCAAAATTATTCAAATTCACAACAATAACACGGCAACAATTGAAATATCTCGTGCCAAACACCGTACTTATCATTTTAATCAACTGAAACCTTTTGTTTCAGTTTCGGATAGTGAAACTGGCGATAACAATCAAGATGGCACTGATCCTTCTGCTACCAATCCTAATGATCCAGGTCCTAGTAACCCAGCCGAATAAAATCAAACCCATAAATTCTTCATCTGGTCTCTTCTATAAAAATTTAGGTCAAGCGAAAATAAGTAATCAAAAATTTTCCCTACTTCTATATTTTAACTTAACAATACTGGATGATCAATTAGAATTAGTTAGCGATCATTATTCAAAAGCCCTATCATTATGTCATTTAACGGACGAAGAACATTCTAGTGTAGTTTACTGTACAAATCAAATCAAATATCTTCACACGTTACTAGTGAAAATTCGAAACAAACTTAACATTTTGGAAAAACATACAAAACAAAAACGTGGTCTTATCAATGGTATTTCGTATGGATTAAAATGGTTATTCGGTACACCTGACGCAGATGACGCTGTATTTTATTCCGATTCAATAAATTCTTTAATCGACCATCAAACACAAACGATTACTTTAATGCAACAACATATACGAATAATCTCTTCAACTATTAAAAATTTTAACAATTCTATGACAAACTTAAAAAATAAAGAAAATATTTTAAATTCAAATATTCAATTATTCAATAATTATTCAAAAACCACGACTAATATTATAAATAGAGAACAACATGATTTAGAAATTATCGAACACATAACCTTACTCTCGAATATAGCAAATGAATTATTACTTCAAATAGAAAAATACCTTCTTGATTTAACTTTAATACGTCACGGTATTATCGACTACAATACAGTAAACCCACAAACACTCTTCGACGAACTAAAATTAATCTCAGTTAGATACTCTTTACCCATTCCGTTAACATTCGAAACTTTAGAATATTATTTTTGTTTTTACAAAATAAAAACTTAATTATTAAATTACAAATTCCAATATCGTCAATAACTGACTATGAACTATTTCAAGTTTTTCCTTTACCAACCCCACATTCAAATAATTCTTTCATTTTCTCATATATTCAACCTGAAAATCCATTCATTCTCCTATCAAAAACCAGAACGCAATATGCTATTTTAAAAACTTTAGAAAAATGCGAAGAAGTCTATGACCATCAATGGATATGTAAAGCAATATCTGTATTCCATAAAAATGACCAACACAACTGCGAAATTCAATTGTTCTCCAAAATAACGAACAAAATTCCGCCATCATGTCAAGTCAAAACAATGCATGCTGATTTAGAAATCTGGCAAAATATCAATCCAGACCAATGGTTATTCGTCACTTCTAAACCAACATCGTTAAACATACTTTGCTACAATTCTCTAGATCATGAAGAAATAATCAATCATATTGGTGTCCTTACATTGGATACAAATTGTAAAGCATATACCAACACAAATACGTTAGAACCAGAAACAACGTTATCAAATAAATCCACTACAATCAAAATACCGATAACAGATATCACACGCGATGACTGTTGCATCAAACACCATATCAATACCACATTGGACGTTCTCCAACTTCAACCAATTAAATTCGATCATTTAGATCTGAACGAAATTAAATTTGCACAACACCATCTACAACAATTCGACGATGTTTTACAAGAACAATTATCAAAACCGTTCATAATTAAACATTCATCATGGTTTACAACTGCAATATCCATCACAACTAGTATAATTCTAACAGCGATCCTTTACAACCTATGCAAATGGTGTGGTTTCATCCAATTAGCTACAAAACTTCTATGCTGCACAAAGTCTCCCCGTAGCACAGAAATTTCTCAATGCATCAAAATATTTAACCAATGCTATTCTAACCAAGAAGATCATCCCCAAACCACATTGTATGATGTAAAATACACAACCGACGAACAAGAACCATCAGCTCCACCTCCATACTATGTGACCAACAAAATAAGTTCCAGAAGATCAACAGCATCGACAGAACGAATACGGCCAATTAAAAAGGTGCATCCACAGATCAACAACGACTTAGATTGAAACTTCATTCGCTTCGCTATGGTTCCAATCTTTTTACCCTGGGAGGAATGTTGGGAGTCACTGGTTTAGTAAATTACAAAGGAAATATGAATCATCAAAACTATATAATTTACCTCTCCACATAGCGTACACGCGCTATATCAAAATTGCTGACGAATATCCTGAATCGTCCTATAAATACTCAAAATCAATCAATACAAATCGAATTGTCTTTCTGAATTTTTGTTGAAATACTTTAACGCCGAAATTATTGTTATTTATAATCAAATTGCATTGTCATTGTAGCAATAAATAAAGTCAATTAAATATTTTAAATTTCATTGTTGTAATAAATAAAGTCAATTTAAAATAGTAGTAATTATTTGAAAGTGTTAGAGTCAATAACAATCATCTGCCTGATTATTCTAGTAGTCTCAGTATCAGTCAGTAATATACTAGTAGTCTAGTTAATCTTCAGAAACTGTTCCGGTCCATTTAATCATTTAAGATTAATCATCTAAATTGGTAATTGGTATCTAAAGTTTACGGAGTTGGACTTAATCAACTGCCCTGGTGACAGCACTGCTCCGCAGCCCCATTTGGAAACCGAAAAACAACAGGAATCCAACAATATATATATATATATATATATATATATATATATATATATATATATATATATATATATATATGTGTATATATATATATATATATATATATATATATATATATATATATATATATATATTTAATTTAAAGACATTTATTAATTTACAAATACTAACAAATACTAATGTACCTATTCAAATAAATATTTATATATTTTTAATGGCTAACGATGGAGACTTCTTCACGTTCTTGCTGTCGCTCCCCTCCTCACCACTGACGACTCAGTTTCAATAAGTATAAGATAGTAACAATCATGTCGAATTCTTTTTGAAAAGGAAGTATTTAATTCACGAGATAATTCATTTTCAAAGTTTATTTCAAGATTATTGGTTTTTGAATTCATCAATAAAAAGGAAGATTTTAACCAATTTTAGGAAACCACTTTTACAATAAATTGAATAAAATTGAAACAAAAGATGTTTGGTTTTATGAGATAAATCTTTTTTTTGTATGAATACTGTTATAAAAAAAATGGTTAATCGTAATCTCTTAAATAAGAATTAAATTATTCAGTAACTAATGTAATAGAGTCAAATAAGGATTTTTCAAGCAGGTTGCTTGGAACCGCCATTTTTTTCTCAATCGATTCATCTTGACGTCCTGAACGCTTTTTTGTTATAAACAAATTAAATTTTGATCCTGTTCCGTCACGAGTCGGGCCGTAAAAATTTAGGGTCATATTCAGGACGTCAAGATGAATCGATAAAAAAAAATTGTGGTTCCAAGCAACCTGCCTGAAACCAGCTTTTGGAACATAATTTGACTCTGTAGATGAGTCAAAAACAAAATCAGAAGTGTTTTAATTAAACAAATGTTTGTGAATAAAAAACAATTAATTAATGTTGGGTATTCTTAACAAGACTAATAATAATAAATAATTACACTTAGCTTAAAATTATAGTTTTATTTCATAATTAAACCAACAATTATAATTTTTTTAAATACAATTTAATTTAAATTACTTTACTTATTGACGATAATCGTTAAAATATCGCTATTGTTATCTTCAAGAAAATTTTCCTTGGGTCGTGCTTCATATATATGTCATATGCTGCCGGTGGAAATCGTATTCATCCACCCTTCGGAATTAGCTCAGCTAATTTTTGTTGTAAATCTAAACATATAGAATGAAGTTTTAAGAGATTTTTTATATTATTTTCAATATATTTTAAAATTCTAATAGATTTTGATTAAAGCTTTTTGTTTTTTAAACGAAGCTAAAGATTTTCGGTATTTTTTTAAAATAATTTATATGCTTTATACCAAATTATTTACTAAATTTTCGTATTATTTTTATACTAAATATTAATTAAAATTTAACTTACCGTGTGTTATGGATTCACAATTCACTGATGATAACTTCTTTAATTTTAACAGAAAATATTTTTCGATTTTCTTTATAAATTTGTTTACTTGAAACACTCATGAATTATCACAATTAATAAATTTCAACAAAGTATGAAGTATGAAACAATACTTCTTATCATACAACTCACTTAAATCGAATGCAAGAAGTAAGAATATTCTATCAAGTATAAACACGTTTTTTCTCATGTGGATATTTAGTTAGTCTGAACAATTCTTGTAACTATAATCGGTTTGAGATAACCGACAAATAATCAAATAAATTGAATCGTTTATTTTTAAAAGATAACATGTCCATTTTTTTAAATGATTTTTTGTGGTTCATTAGAGATTGGAAGTGTTTCCGTTTGCCTATTCTTCGCAGGGTAACATAACACGCCCGAGACGTCAGATGTCTCCATAAAACCACAAAAACCCGTTTTCAAAAAAATTTTTAAAATTATATATATATATATATATATAATAGTAATAACAATAGTTTTTGAGATATTTGCAAAAAATGAAATCCCCCCTTTTTTCACTAAATTATTTATAACTTTTGCAATTTTTTTACGCGGGATTTCAACTTTTTCCAAAACTTTCTAGATGCAATTACGAATCGAATGTCACCATAATTTGCTCAGAATTTTCTGAGAAGACGAAAAGGAATTTGCAAAAAAGATTGTTTACTAGTCTAATTGTGCTGTGCTGAGTGACACTTTTGTTTTGCATTTTTAAATCTTAAAATTTTTACAGATATTCATTACAAAGCAACGAGTAAACACAATATTATAAGTATATATATATATATATTTATATATATATATATATTTATATATATATATTTATATATATATATATATATATATATATATATATATATATATATATATATATATATAGAAAATGTGTATGTTAAAAAATAAATATTATAGTTCATTTGATTATTTGTCTGTTATTTCAAACCGACTATAGCATTAGAATTTGATTTACGTTTTTATGGTACTTCTATTCTATATAGTATATAGTATCCGACCAAAAACATAAATGTAAGAAAGGGCTGAATTTTCGGGAAAATCCTTAATGTAATAGTTCCTTCTTAAAAAGTGAAAGTTAAAAACTGATATGAGAGTAAGGACGGGCTATTTACAAAGTAAATAGCTCTAGACTTCATATAATAATAGTTGCTTCTTAAAAAGTGATGATATGGGAGAAAGGACCGAGCTATTTACACAGTAAATAGCTCTAGACTTCATATAATAGTTGCTTCTTAAAAAGTGATAATATGGAAGAAAGACCGAGCTATTTACAAAGTAAATAGCTTTAGACTTCATATAATGGTTGCTCTTTAAAAAGTGATGATTCTCATCAAAGAGCCGAGCTATTTACTTTCTAAATAGCTATTCTAAATAGCTAAATAGGTAAACTATTAACTAAAACAATTAATGAGGAGTAAATTGATTAAATGTAAGAAAAAATTTGTTTGAAATTTTTTTCGTAAGTTTTCCCTTAGTATGTTTTTAAAATTTTATAACGCGGCAAGTTTTAAAATATTTGAAATCATCAGAAAAAATAACTTGCCGCGTTATAAAACTGCACACAATGTTCACCCATCCAAGTACTGATTTTAACCAATGTCGCTTAACTTCAAACACTAGACGAAAACTGCTGTATTCAACAAGCCATGGCCATTACCATCGGTTAAAGAAATTTTTAGGGATAATATAGTTCATTATGTTTTCTACATGGTTCTTTACTATGATATGGTCTAATACAAATCAATCATTATTAAATAATTTCAAGATTCGAAGTCTGATGTTGTTACAAGCAACATCGCTAATTGGATATTATCACAAATTATACTTGTGATTTATTATTTTATTTTTATACCTTACATCAATATTTTCATTTATTGTTGTGAACTATACTTTGATATTTTATTGTTTTGTGAAATAATCTCTGATAATAGGATTATTTTTTAATCTTATTGGACTTTGTTTTACAAAGGAATTAAATTCAAAATTTGAGTGTAAACTAAAATATATTTTTTGGGTGTACCTAGTGCAATCATCAAATACTTTTTATTTTACTCAGGCATTTCAAAAATTTTTTATTTTTAACTAATGGTTTTTTCTTCTGTTTTTTAGATTGGCGGAAAATCATACCATGGCGTACACCGCCGGCAAGGCGGTGCCAGATATGCAGAAAGTATCAACAACACCAATGAACAAGGACTTCCAGGTGCAACGTGGGAAAAAGCGACCTTTACGTGTGGGGAATCAGCAAGTGATTACCAAAAAAGTTCAAATTGAGCTTAAAAATGCCTTCTCCGTCCTTAAGGACGTGAACGAGTCTGCGTCAGAAACTCCACCCAAACAGAGGAAGCCAAAACCCATTCTTGTTCACATGGGTTTAACCAACTTCAAAAAGGTGGAGGCAGCCATAAAAGCGGCAGCTCGTAGCACTGACCGTTTCACCTTTGGGCCAAAGACTATCAGTGTCCATTGCGAAACGGACAGCGATTATACTAAAACCAAAGAGAAACTGGAAGAAATCCAGTTTCCATTCCATTCATATGGAACAAAAAAAGGCCCACGAGCCAAAATACGTGGTCCATGGAACGCTGCGCCACCATAATGATGACATGGTGGCCGAAGATTTAAAACGGCAGGGTCTTAAGCCAAATAAGGGCCAGTAACTGTCAAAGGCGGGAGACGACAGTATACGAGTCTCTCGCCTAGTGAAATTTGAAAAGGGAACGCAAGCTAAAAGCGTCCTCAACATACGGTGGTTATTTGGCGTGCATGTAACCACCTAACGATTTGAAAACAAACGAGGGGCCATCCAATGTTACAGGTGTCAGTCCTACGGGCACGGATGACGGTTCTGTCGTGGGGCACACAGCTTAATCACACACGTGAGGCGCACACCTTCTCTAAGGCACACAGATTAACCGATGGCGACGAATATCACGATGAAGAAACAAGTGAGGTCCGAATCTGGAATCTGGAAAATATTTGCTCTTCCGTCATTAGCCCAATCGATGTCGAATGCGCATCACCTCAGGAGGTTTCAAACATTTTAAGGAAACTTAAGTGTAGGAAGGCTCCCGGTGATGATGGAATAACTAATGTTGTTCTCCGTTATCTTCCTCGGAAGACGGTTGTTTAGCTCAGTTATATCTATACTGCGTGCTTGAGACTTGGTTATTTTCCTGACATTTGGAAAGATGCCAAAGTGCTAGCGCTTCCGAAACCGGGAAAAGAACTCAAGTCGCCTTCAAGTCGACCCATCAGCTTGCTGCCATCTCTCAGCAAGGTCATGGAGAAAGTAGTTTTGAACCGGCTGCAGTCGCATGAAGATATCCTCGGACAATTAATTCCCCAACAGTGTGGTTTCAGATCGAACCACTCAACAGTGAGTCAGCTTCACCGGCTCACTGACCATATTTCTTCTGAATTTAACTGGAATAAATCCACAGGCATGGTCCTTTTGGACATCGATGGACTTATCCATAAATTTTCCAAATTCAACATACCTACCTACATCCTGAAATTCCTGATTTCCTATTTATCGAACCAAAAATCCCGAATTCATCTCCAACAAACTACATCGAACCAATATTCTGTCAAAGCTGGTGTACCTCAAGGCTCCTTGCTTGGACCCCGCGTCTTTTTACATTATATAAATGATATCCCGAAGGATCGAGCTACCAAAACGGCCCTCTTTGCTGACGATACAGCAATCTACTGTACTTCCTGGCAGCCGAAACTTATTTCGGGCTGCCTCCAGTCCAGCTTATCCACGCTTGAAAGCCATTTCAAGAAGTGGAAAATTAAAATTAATCCTACGAAGACACAGTCCGTCTTGTTCACAAGAAAGAATTTTCTTCTTACCCACTTGAGTTGAAGATGTTTAATACTGAAATCCAACAGACTCCAAGTGTTGAATACCTGGGATTAACTCTTCATAGGCAGTTGAATTGGACGCAGAACGTTAAAAAACGTCTTGCCCTTGGAAACGCATCCTTTGCTGGGTTGTACCCACAACTCAACGCTAGGAGTAAGTTCAAGTCATGTATCCGGCCCGTACTCACGTAAGCCGCCCCAATTTGGTCGAACGTTGCACCTTCGCAGCTTGCGAAAATGCAAAAATTTCAAAATCGCTGTCTTCGGACGATTTTGAAAGTCCCCCTACGATATCCGGCTGAAGCACTCCACAGAAAAACTGGGCACCCCACAATCAGAACCTTCATTCAAACCATTTCGAAATCCTATTTCCAATCATCCCGCAAAAATCCTTTCCCGGAAATCAACGAACTGGGCCAATTTGACCCGCGTACGTTGCTTTTCTGGAAACGATACCGAATGCCACATTCGGTCGATTACAACTGATGCGGTGTAATCTAAATTGTAAATATTTTTCTTTAAGGTCTAGTTTTAGGGATGGCTTATCCGTCCAACTTAGGTTAATTTTAAATATCAATGGTTTATTATATAAGATTTTTCCATTTAAGAAACGATGTAAAATGTTTATAGATTTCGATGTATTTATTTAATAAGATGATGTATTATAGGTAAAGCTTAGGCTAGGTACTATAGATTCTAAGACGTATTGTATTGTAACTTCGTAAACTGACGATATTAATAAATAATTTTCAAATTCAATTCAAATTTAAATAGCTAATGTCATCCAATCAGATAGGACTCTATAAAAATATCAACGAATAAGATGAATGCGTTCTAATGCTAATTTGATTAAATCGAAAATTGTAAAAATGTTCTTTTTTCCGATGCAAATTTCCAGTTTTCGCAATTTTCCCGTCGGTTTGGGTACTAGATCTACCGGTATGCCAAATATCAACTATACAGGATATCTGGAAGTAGCGTAGAATTTTGATATACACGATGATATACACGTTTTTTTAAGACGTATACCGCGAATTTTGCGTTTTTGAAGTGAAATAACTTTTTAACGGTTATTTCGTTAATGATCATTGAAAAACCCGGTTTCTTATAATTCCGTAAAGTATTGATAATTCGAAATTTCAACACTGTAGCTCTTTTCGTTCAGTAGATATTTCGGGTCAAATCAACTTCTAATATTTCCTGTAGTAATAGCACTGTAGTGAGAAGTCCAAATGTGTCCCTTAAACTCGGCTTTGCGCACTACCGTGCTCTAGATATAGTATAGATATAGAATAGTATATAGTATATAGAATATAGATACACAATACATGAATACAATACATACAAAGTATGTATATGAGTTATATGGTTTACCTTTCCAGTTTACAGTTTTACACTTTACTTTAGTTAGTACAGTTATGGGTAAATATATCTATTGTTTATTTCAGTTTTTTCCAACATCTAGACATTTTGCTATAATATTGAATAAGGATAAAGAAAGTTTTTTCTTATAAAAATAAGAAACTACTTAGTCGTACAATCGATAACTTAACAATCCATTTTGAAAATAAAAAATGAAGATTAATTTATTAAACATAATCCAAAAGTAAATAAAAATGGAATTTTGAAGAGTAAAAGTTCTCCAAAACTGTTCATTTTATATATTTATACCCGGTATATGTAAATATATCAGGGTATATTGAGTTTAGTCACGAGTTTGTTACGCTTGAAAGTATTGATCAAACGCATAAATGCTTGGCATAGGTGTTCATAAAATGACCTAATTCGGTCATTTTGGCAAAATGGGCAAAATTTCTCATCTTTGAAACCGTAAGAGATAGAACAAAAATGTAACGACAAAAAATTTTCCTTTTATAAAAATAAACGACTTTTGTAATAAACTTTGTTATATAAATTCAGTATATACCGGGTATTTAAGCAATTAAATCAGTTAGTTGTTGTTTTCACTTGTTTAATATTATTTTAATATTAAATAAAACACATTTATTCTCCAATATTTTAATATTATTAAAATTTATGGTAAATTTTCATCTAATTAGATTCAAAGTATTATTAGATTTTTCAATTTTAAGCATTATTAGATTAAAATTTTTTATATTTAAAGATTTTCTCTATCTCGCATCGTTTAAAAGTTACGTTTTTAGTATGCCACGCGAACACGGATGCGTAAAACCAAAACTTCTGCCTATGTCACTCGGAAATCATGTAGCTTTCTTTCAGTGAGAACCGGAACAAACAAACAAATTTTATCTTTATATATTAGTATAGATATAGGTATATTCTTAGATATAGATATATATGCATGTCAATATCTTGGACATACAGGATAATCATTGAAACTTAAAAGTGAAAATAACAACTAACTGACTTAATTGCTTAAATATCAGTCATATACTGAGTTTATGTAAAAAAAGAACATAAATAAATATAGTTATCAGTTTTTATGAGAAAATTCATTTTAACCAATTCTATAAGATTGAATGAGAAATTACAGTGGACATAAATGCGGATCATTTTCTCATAAAAATGTTTGATTTTATAAGACTGTTGTTCAAGTTCAGGGTAGAGTATCCATAGGTTTTGTAATAAATGTTTCCACTTTATTGAATAATGATTTAGTTCTGATTAGTGTTGAGTGTAGAATCGTGTTGACTGTTGACTATTACTTAGGTAGTGATTCAGTAACTCAAACCTGGTGAAAATACTAAATGTGAGCACTTCTCTCTATTCAGTAACTTTCACCATAGTGAAAATGTGAACCATCTCACGTGAGTTTGTTCGACAAGGAATTTCATAACGTATAAGTGAAATCCAAGAGAGAAACGAAAGAAGTAGAGAGAGAGAGAAATAATCGATAGCTTAAAACGACGCATGTAATGTCCATGAAGAATAGATAAATATTCTTCATGGTAATGTCAAAGAATGTATATATGTATTCTTTGGTTATGTGTTTTGTAGTAGTTTAATTTCCAAGAGGTTAAAGAAAAGTTTTGAGGTTTAGAGCCTGAAAAAGGAAGAGTTTCAGTGTTAAAAAGGCAGTGCTGAAATATGGCATTATTGGCTGCTATTTTTTTACTCGACGATGAAGATGATACTCTCGATCAAATTATGAAAGTTTCACGAAGAACACTCAGAGACATATGCGATCCTTTCTCAATCCCTGAGAACGATTTTCGTAGATTGGTAAGTTTTCGTATTGAATAATCTCAATAGTGATAAAGATTCTAAAATATGCGTGTAGTAAACTGCATTTTCTATTTTAGACTGACCAAAGATACAAGCCGTGCCCTCATAGAAGAATTAGTGACATTTATGCCTCAGGTGTCCAGAAGAAGTGCTATCCCTCATGAATTACAGGTAATTTAATTCTTAATTTATGCAACAGAGTTTAATTTGTATATATTTGTTTAACCTCCTTAATGCGATACATTATTTCATGTAGATACTAGCATCGTTCAACTTCTTCACATCGGAATCTTACCAAAGACGAGTTGGGCAAGATTTTTTAACGTGTATGTCCCAAACATCACTCAGCCGTTCTCTACACGCAACAGTGATGCACTAAATACGTGATTGACAATTGGATTCTTATACGTTATGAAATTCCTTGTCGAACAAACTCACGTGAGATGGTTCACATTTCCAGTAACTGCTGACTGAATTCAACAAATCAAAGAAGGGTAAGAATAATCCTCTGACTATGATATAATATGGCTATGAGATGGAGAATTCCACATGATAAAGTTCATCTGGATGAAATGGACCTTGCGCCACCGATAACACACAATGACGTCGAGAAAGAACACGGAGAACAAACTCGAAAGCCTTTTGGTAAAAGATGTCTTCTTTTTTTTAAATAAAAAGTAAGTTTCTTATCGATGTAAAAAGTTAATAATTATATGATAAAATTTTCGAGTTAACTGTAAGATCAACAAAAGATCAGAAAACTTACTTTTTACATAATATAAATATTGATTTGTATATTTTAATTGTATTATAAAAACGAATGTGTACACAAGCCGTGATATAAAATATTATATTTTTTTATTTGTATAAATAATATTCGTACAATAAAATAACTTTTTATTTATCTGTTCTATTTTTATTCATTTATTTGACATAATAATCAATTAATTAACATTTGAAAATTGCAAAAAAATAATAACAATAATAATAATTTTAAATTTCTACATTGTATCCCAATAAATAAAAATAACATTCTTAATAAAATAAAATAATTTCACAACAATTCTTAATAAAATAATTTACAATATTTTAAATAGAATAATGAGATGGAACTTTCAAAAAGATAAAGAGGCAAACAAAAACAACATTATGGGTGCATTCGTCTTGGACGCTCACACGCTTTCAGCGCGCTCAATCGCCGTTTTCAGCGTTCGACTTGGTGCTGTGAGTGTCAAAAAGTCACACTTGCGGCTGAGTTCATGAGGTACATCTCGCGCTCACAGACGCATACTCCACAGAGGTAGGGCAGCAAAAGCGTGAGGGCCAAATCTTACTATTTATCAAAACGAATGCTACGTGAGCGTAAGCTAACCAATCTTTTGTCATATTTATTAAAGTACTTAAAATTAAAATCGTTGACAAATCAGTAAAAATGGCTAACTATTACCCAGATTATTTTCGATCGATTTAAATGATTCAGAATCTGGTAAAACGTATACTATTTCTGTTACTTTTGACGAAATAAAACGTCGCCATGTTGATACAAAATAACGCTCACAACGTCCAAAACGATTTTCTGATCGATTCTAAGCGATCGTAAGCCAACATGAACACCAATAATTTGTGCTTATAAGCGTGAGCGCTCAAAGCGTGTGAGCGTCCAAGACGAATGCATCCTATAATTCTAGTTTCATACGTTGTCAAATGTCAAACACACTATATTCATAGAGATAATTACTATATTTTATCTATGATTTACAGTTGAGAAAAAAATATTATATATCATCTCACACAGTAATCTCGTATTTTCACTGCAACTTACAGAATCGGGTGAGTAAACTCACGTGAGATGAAAATACGAGAAGTGAGCAATCTCACTTGAAATACAGAATCGGGTACCAGTACGACGTAAGTGCAAGTAGTAGTATAATAACCATGATGTATATATAAAAGGATAAAACATAACAAGTAGTAGGAGTGCATGATGTATGTATTAAAGGTTTAAACAACTGAATAAGATATATTTTGATTGTTTTCTCATAACTTTCTAGTAAAGTTATGAGAAAACGCACTGCTTTTGTCCACTGAAATTTCTCATACAATCTCATAGGATTTCTCATAAAAACTGATAACATTTTATAAGATTCAATAAGAAATTTTTATTCATGATAATTCTCATTCAAACTTATAAATTCTAATAACTTTTATGAGTAAAATTTTAAAATTAGACTTTATGAGATTTTATAAGTATTTTCAAAAGTTATTAACCCTATTTTTCTTATAAAAATCTTGTAGAATCTTATAAAAAACACAGTTGAATAAACTCATACAAACTTATAAAAATGAAAGTTCTCATACAATCTGAATAAATTCTCATAAATTCTGAGTGAAATTTTTCTTATAAAATCTCTTAAATTTATGATCTCATGGAGACTTATAAATATTTTATGAGTTTTTATCAGATTTTTTCCACAGGGACTTTTACTGAAGTACTACATATGCATAAATTAAAGTATATATCACAAACAAAGTGTTGTAGCTCAGTTGGTTGCGTCGAAAGTTATAATATCAATGGATCGAACCCGCTGCATTGAGAATAATTTTATTTTTAAATTCTAAAATTTATTATTCCCTATCTGTTTAATAATTATTTGTATTGTTAACTACTGTGTTATTTTTGTTTACAGTGAATTAAAATTTTCGGATATTTCTATAATTAGAAGTAAAATGGCTCTCAACCAGGAAAACCAAGCAATGCTCGACGCTATATTCAAGACATTCGAAGAAAATGAAAGAAAAATGAGTAAAGAATTTAACGATTTAAGGGCAATAAACAAACAGCTACAGAATAAATGTGTTGAGCTTGAAAAGAAAATGTCACAGCAAAATGAAACTATTTTACAACTTAGGAAGAAAATGGATGCCAACAACATTATAATCCATGGTATTGCTGACGATGAGAATGAAGTTAATACGGAGGAAATGGTTGTAAATCTTTTTAATACAAACCTGCAATTAAACATCCGAAATGACGAACTGCAGCAAGTATATTGGGTTGGCAAAATAAAATCCGGTTCTAGGCCTATTCGAGTACATTTATCTAATTATAAAACTAAGAACCGAATCTTCCATGAACGAGAAAACTAAAGGGCTCGAATATTTATATAAATAATGATCTTCCTAAAGAGTTGCACATTCGTGAAGTAGAACGGAGGAAGGCCCAAAAAGAAAAACTCGGGAAGGAACTCAACTGATGGAGAGTTTACGCGCAGAGTGCAATTGTACTTCATAATAAAACAACGTTTATAACATAAAATATAACTGATAACTTTATTCTGTTTAAAAGCATTTTCTATATACAGTACAATACATTTTGGCATCCATTACATATCATGTCTGACTTCGTACTGTTCAACAGTACCACATGCAACACGCATGGTCAACATATAAAGTATAATATGGTAGACATAATCAGTGTTACACAAAATGTTTCAATACTCCCACTAGCAAATGCATTTTTAAGTATTTTTAATTCCCATACTTATTATACACTTGGAATGTTTAACACTTGTTAAACCTTTAGTTAACACATCCGCTACCATTTCATCGGTACTCACTGACTAAAAAATAATATCCTTCATTTTGAAAGTTTTATTTAATTTTGATTTGATCAACTTTTTTATTTCTTCATCGTTAGTAAAAATTAAAAAATCATCCACGTACACGGCGATAAAGTACATCTTCTTTCCACGAACTTTGTAATAAATACACGGATCCGTTATGGAACGTTTCAAATCAATTTCTTTCAATGCTTTGTCCAATTTTGTATTCCAGGAACGACTGGCTTGTTTAAGATCATATAACGCTTTATTGAGACGACAAACTTGGTTATTTACCACTTAACCTTCCGGTTGTGACATATAAATCTCCTCAGACAGATCACCCTGCAGAAATGCGGTTATTGCATCCATTTGAACAATATCTAGATTATGTTTTGCAGCGAGCGAAAACAATAATCTTAATGAACAAAGTCTAACAACAGGTGCATATGTCTCTGTAAAATCGACGCCAGGTTTTTAAGCACACCCTTTTATTACTAACCGCGCCTTGTAACGAATTTTCCCTTCAATGTTTTTTGTCTTGAAAATCTATTTCGAATTGATAGATTTTTTTCTGTCCGGTAAATTTGTTAAAGTCCATGTATTGTTGATTAATAATGAATCGTATTCTTCTTGCATGGCGTTTTTCCAGCATTGAGAATCCGGACGACTCAGGGCTTCTTCAACGGTTAACGGATCATCTTAGTTATTCGAAATAGCACTGTACAAGTAGAAATCTTCCATATTTCTTGGTTGAGGGCGCCTAGCGGATCTGCGGTTTTCTTGATTTTCAGCATTATCGATTCTTACATTCGTTTCAAATGATTCATCTTCAACATTATCCTGAAAAGATATGTTTGAATCACTACCAAACAAATTATCGGTGATTTCTCCCACTTGAAGCATATCTTGATGAGTATCGGAATCATTTCCAGTATTTTCTCCCACTTTCTCTTGAATTTTTTCTTGTATGTCAAAGTCAAGAGAAACATATTTCGGATTCTTATCAAAATCTTCTAAGAATTTAACATCACGACTTATGTATATACGTTCAGTATCTGGATGATAAAGACGGTATACTTTCGAATCTAAACTGTATCCCACAAATATACATTCTTGTGACTTCGAATCTAGTTTTGCACGTTTTTGTTTCGGAACATGCCTCATTGCTTTGCAGCCAAAAACTTTTAGATTGCTTAAATCCGGTATTTTATCTGACTGCAAGCTTCTTCGGGCGTAATATTATTTAAGCATTTAGTGAGGGAACGATTTATTAAATAGACGGCTGTTCTTGCAGCTTCACCGCAAAAATCTTTTGATAATTTTGTATCAAGAAGCATGCAGCGAACTTTCTGTTTAATCGTTCTATTCATTGTTCTGCCCATCCGTTTTGCTGAGGTGAGTACGGTACTGTTATTTCAACAATTCTTCCGAACAGTATTCACCACCATTATCTGAGCGTAAAACTTTGATTTTCTTGTTCGTCTGGTTTTCTACCAACTTCTTAAATTTTACAAAGCAATCGGTGACTTCATTTTTTGAGTTTAGCATATAAACAAATGTTTTGTGCGTATATCGTCAATGAATGTCAAAATATATCTAGCCCCTCCTAAAGAATTAACTACTAAAGGACCACACACATCTGAATGAATTAATTCAAGTTTACTAGATGCTCGGGTGCCTGTATTTTTAAATGGTTGTGTCGCCTGTTTGCCTTTAACGCAAATTACACATTCTTCATTACTTGTATTTGTAAAATTTAAATTGCACGATGGATCAATAATTTTTTGCAATTGATTCATATATTTGTAGTTCATATGTCCAAGACGACGATGCCATAAATTGAAATAATCTTTTTTAACGGAAAAGTTCCTTTCAACATTTGAACCATGGAGACTATATAAAGGAGATCTAACTCAAACGGGAAAATTGACAAAATATGGCAACGAAATGGTAGAAGTTATATTTACTTTTTATGCCGCTAGGGTCGCTAGTTGTTGATAGGCACACATCCGTACCGAAGTGAAATACCGTACATTTGGTTTATATCTTCACATAGCAGATCTCCCACGAGTATGAGAGAGTATATATTTTTTATTTATTTATTATTATTTGACATGTAATATACAAATCAACTTATTTAGTTATTATAACGTAGGTAACAATAACAACAAAAAAAAACAAAAAACTCTAAAATATATATATACAATAATAATAATGACAATAGCATTCACAATCAAATAAAAAATAAAATAAAACAAAAATTCCTGAAAAAGTTTTAACTAATAAACAAATTCTTGCAACTCACTGCTTCTTATTTCAAAAGCAGAACCAGAAAGACAAAAGGTCACAGAAATATGATTAGAGCATTGTTTTTCGTTTTAACAAAATAAAATTTAAATAGTTAATGACATGTTTAAGTGTAGTTTGGTCATGAACATTCAAAATATCTTCTGCTTTCTGAGTATTTAAATTATGCAATCTCTGCCTATATTCCCCCGCAGTGCCTGGACAATATTATAGTAAGTGTTCTACCGATTCTATCCCTGGGCACAATTTACATAGCCTTTCTCCATTTATTTTTTTGTTTTCCCATTTAAATGTGTATAATCTAAAACTAACAATAACCCTTCTATCAATCTTTCCACATTCATTCAAATACAACCCCCCCTGCACATAATGATTAAGTTTGTTGAACATAGATAAGCTTTCTTTGCTATATATTTCACTGAGCAACACTTGCAACGAGTACCCTTTCAATTTATTTTTTACAATTAACTTACTGCTGTCATCACTCAGTTTAAATTTGGATAGTTGCTCAGCAAACCAATCTCTACGACTATCTGCGTATATTTTTTGTAAATTTTTTCCACTCCCAAGTATCCGTATATTATAGTTTATAGCTCTCTGTAGGCAGATAATGTCTATTGGTTTTGTTCCCAATTCAATATATATTGCAGCATTACAGGTTGATTTTGCGACACCCAAAATTTCTTTATAAAAATTAGACCCCAGTGTGTTAACTATTTTCAACTGCTTTTTGTAGCATCAACAGCCCAAACTTCGCATCCGTAGATTAAGATGGTATTGATTTATTCAATACAATTGATGGTATTGGTATTGAGTGTGTTAACTATTTTCAACTGCTCTTTTGTAGCATCAACAGCCCAAACTTCGCATCCGTAGATTAAGATGGGTACAACCAAGGCATTGAACAAATTAAGTATGACCTTTATTGCATAATTGTCAAATTGGTAAATATGTCTTCGTATGCGCAACAGAGCGACTTTAGCTTTCTCTTTCATAGAATTAACATGCTCACTCCATTTACCATTATATGTCAGTACAACACATAAGTATTTAAATTTTTTAACGTTTTCAATGGTTTGGTCTGCATAACTCCATGTTTCATTTGTTGAATGTTTACACCCATTACTTACGATAAGCATTTTTGTTTTATCGACGTTCACACAAAGTCTCCATTTACTACAGTATTCTTGTAATGCTTGCAGAGCACGTCTCATTCCCGCAGTTGTTCTTGATAAGATGACTAAATCATCTGCGTAAAATAATATTTTTATTTCTCTTCCCTTGAAACCCGGAGATGTGGTATTTATGCTTTTCATCCATTCATTCAAATCGTTTATGTTAGTAAAAAAAGGAGAGTTGATAAATGGCAGCCCAGTCTTAAACCTCGGTAAGTCTGGAACTGTTTCGATAAGCGCTTATGGTTCAACCGTATACAGCAAGAGGTACTCTTATACACTGATTGAATAACAGACAACATTTTAATATTTGTTTATTTGTGTATACTTTCGTGTCAACATACAAGTGTTTGTCCAAATTCTTTTCGGTTACGTATGACAAACTGTAGAAGACTATAGCAGATACCCGACACATTTCATTGTCATTGAATTTATTAATTAAATTAAATACTGATATGAAAAAATTAACTCGTCAACCAGGAATCGAACCTCGGGCCTCTGGATAACTAGTCCAGTGTGCTGCCTCTACACCAAAGACGATTGTGATGTGACAGCCAACTTTTTCATATTATTCTAATTTTTATATATATATATATTTTTTATATATTTATTAGACAGTATAAACTTCTTGTTGAAGTGATATTTTTATTTAATATTTGTTTATTTGTGTATACTTTCGTGTCAACATACAAGTGTTTGTCCAAATTCCTTTCGGTTACGTATGACAAACTGTAGAAGACTATAGCGTATACCCGACACATTTCATTGTCATTGAATTTATTAATTAAATTAAATACTGATATGAAAAAATTAACTCGTCAACCAGGAATCGAACCTCGGGCCTCTGGATAACCGGTCCAGTGTGCATCCTCTACACCAAAGACGATTGTGATGTGACAGCCAACTTTTTCATATTATTCTAATTTTTATATATATATATATTTTTTATATATTTATTAGACAGTATAAACTTCTTGTTGAAGTGATCTTTTTATTTAATATTTGTTTATTTGTGTATACTTTCGTGTCAACATACAAGTGTTTGTCCAAATTCCTTTCGGTTACGTATGACAAACTGTAGAAGACTATAGCGTATACCCGACACATTTCATTGTCATTGAATTTATTAATTAAATTAAATACTGATATGAAAAAATTAACTCGTCAACCAGGAATCGAACCTCGGGGCTCTGGATAACTAGTCCAGTGTGCTGCCTCTACACCAAAGACGATTGTGATGTGACAGCCAACTTTTTCATATTATTCTAATTTTTATATATATATATATATATATATTTTTTATATATTTATTAGACAGTATAAACTTCTTGTTGAAGTGATATTTTTATTTAATATTTGTTTATTTGTGTATACTTTCGTGTCAACATACAAGTGTTTGTCCAAATTCCTTTCGGTTACGTATGACAAACTGTAGAAGACTATAGCGTATACTCGACACATTTCATTGTCATTGAATTTATTAATTAAATTAAATACTGATATGAAAAAATTAACTCGTCAACCAGGAATCGAACCTCGGGCCTCTGGTTAACTAGTCCAGTGTGCTGCCTCTACAACAAAGACGATTGTGATGTGACAGCCAACTTTTTCATATTATTCTAATTTATATATATATATATATATATATTTTTTATATATTTATTAGACAGTATAAACTTCTTGTTGAAGTGATATTTTTATTTAATATTTGTTTATTTGTGTATACTTTCGTGTCAACATACAAGTGTTTGTCCAAATTCCTTTCGGTTACGTATGACAAACTGTAGAAGACTATAGCGTATACCCGACACATTTCATTGTCATTGAATTTATTAATTAAATTAAATACTGATATGAAAAAATTAACTCGTCAACCAGGAATCGAACCTCGGGCCTCTGGATAACTAGTCCAGTGTGCTGCCTCTACACCAAAGACGATTGTGATGTGACAGCCAACTTTTTCATATTATTCTAATTTTTATATATATATATATATATTTTATATATTTATTAGACAGTATAAACTTCTTGTTGAAGTGATATTTTTATTTAATATTTGTTTATTTGTGTATACTTTCGTGTCAACATACAAGTGTTTGTCCAAATTCCTTTCGGTTACGTATGACAAACTGTAGAAGACTATAGCGTATACCCGACACATTTCATTGTCATTGAATTTATTAATTAAATTAAATACTGATATGAAAAAATTAACTCGTCAACCAGGAATCGAACCTCGGGCCTCTGGATAACTAGTCCAGTGTGCTGCCTCTACACCAAAGACGACTGTGATGTGACAGCCAACTTTTTCATATTATTCTAATTTTTATATATATATATATATATTTTTTATATCCAGAGGCCCGAGGTTCGATTCCTGGTTGACGAGTTAATTTTTTCATATCAGTATTTAATTTAATTAACAGACAACATATTTTTAGGAAGTCCAATATTTGATAATTTATTCCATAACAGACCTCTATCGACCCTGTCAAATGCCTTCTCAAAATCAATGAAACAACAGTACATCTTGCATCTCTTAAGTTTCAATGTATTATCAATTAAGGTTTTAAGTGTCAAGATGTTGTCCATTGCTTCGTATCCCATCCTGAAACCCGCTTGGAATTCGTTAAGTATGTTTTCTTTATCGACCCATTGCTGTACATGTTCAAATAAAAGTTTAGTGTAAGTTTTACTGATGCTGGGTGAGAGCGTTAAACCACGGTAATTCGATGGTTCATATGCATCTCCTTTTCCTTTATATAGATTTACTACAATACCAGTATTCCATAATTCTGGAAATATTTTAAGATCATACATGGCATTGAATAATAATGTAAGGAGTGAACTTAAATTACAGTTTTCACTAGCTAATTTGATGCATTCGTTCAATATACCACCAATACCACCTGCCTTACCATTTTTTAACGATCCAAGAATCACATCAACATCAGTTTCCTCAAATCTAAACTCACAAACATCATAGTTCAGATCAGCACTGCGTAAATTCGCAGCTTCTCTTCCATACAATTTTGTATAGTAGTCAATCCACGTTATTTCATTAATAGAATACTTATTCTGATTGTTATTTCGATTATTGTTTTTTTTTACTAATTCCCATACCTGTTTTGAATTGCTATTTTTTAATGCTTCCTGAATTTGTTCTATATATTGAAGCTCGTACTGATTTTTTTTCTCTTCACACATTATTTTGTAATCTTTTCGACAGTTCAAGTAGTCCAATAAACAATTCTGGTCATCAGTTCTCCTCATTTTCCTTAATTTTCGCTTTGTCTCTCTCTTCTTAATTACACACTCTTTGTCAAACCACTTATTAATTTGGTGCTCACTACTATTGCGTGCTTGACCAACTCGCACTCTAATATCTTCACTTATAAATTCCATCCAGGTTTGTAGTATTTTTACCGCCTCATTTATTTTCCCCAATTTCGTCATATGCTTAACGCCAGTTAAATAGAGTTCAGTTTCCTGGCTTCTTATCCTATCAATAATATTAGAGCGTTTTTCCTCACACCACTTGTATTTAGGTTGACGTACCATTTTCAGCTTGCTGTGTAGTTATGCAACCATCCTTGATTTCAACTTCCAAAGGAAAGTGAGTAGACTGTAACATATCGCCTACTCTCATATTGATATCACAATCCCATAGCCCTTTTGTAACCATAACGTAATCAATTACACTCTTACCTTTGCTACTCACATATGTCCATTCCCCAGCATAATCACCCTTCACTCTTCCATTCAATATTATGAAATCATTTTGCTTTACAAACTCCAACAATTTTTTGCCATATATGTTCAAGTAGAGATCTTTAGTATGCCTTGGCTGTGGACCCAAGTTTTCGATTTCAGAGCAAGTAATTATTTCAGTGGTATCCAAATTTATAGTATCATGTTCTTCCCCTATTCTTGCATTAAAATCTCCACCCAGTATAATTTCAGCTTTGGGGTAGTTTTGGGACATTTTGCAAATTTCATCATCTAACCTCTCATAGAAATCAATACTAGCATATTTTGAATACTCGGGCTGTGTGTAAATAACACTAATTAGCAGTTCCATTCCCTTTTGTTTTAATAATACCCAAATAATCTCATTCATACTTTCGGATTTAATTTCATGCACACAATTTCGGTATTGCACTCGGTAGAACAACGCCAGTCCTCCAGGATGCCTACCCTTTTCTGCTTGTCGTCGCATACTTTTAGATATGTAATCAAACCCAGCAATATTATAAATTTCACCTTGGTCACAAGATTCTACTAGTCCTATAAATGAAAAATTTTGGAAATATGACCATATATCTAAATTATTAATGAGAGAGTACATATGTATACATTAAACAATGTGTATGAGAAAGAGGTCTTAATGTATACATATGTACTCTCTGATACTCGTGGGAGATCTGCTATGCGACGATGTAAACTAAACGTACGGTATAGTATAATTAAAAAAATGAAGTAAGCCAAAAGTAACTAGTTTTATTTCGAAGTGATTATTTTGAAGTATGAAATTTGTTTAAAAAAATTTATTAAATAAAAAAACTGTTTAAAAAACATTTAAAATGAGAAGAGTATGTGCAGTAGACAATTGTAAAAGTGGTAGTGCTTGTGACAATAAGCAACGGGATCAATTGGGTTTAAAAAACCAGGACTTTTGAAAGTACCAAAAGGGAGTAAAATATTCCAAAATTAATTAAATTGTATGACATTATATTAAATATTAATTTTCAGCATTATTATTAATAAATAAAAGTTTGGCATTTAATTTAATATCTGATTCAATAATTTATTTTCATTTTTACAATTCCAACATTACAGGTTACTATTTAATTATTTGATGTTTTTATTTTTATGTAATTATTTTGCGAATTTTCACTATCACTTCAACTTCAACTAATTCCTTATTGAAAAATTGAAATTACTTATCATTTATTCAAAAAATATTTTATTGGAGAAATACTTTGGCTGGAAATAATTTTGCGTAAAGTTTTTCAATTAAAACTCGCGCCTTATCTCTGTTCTGCTTCCGGTGCCGATGGGACACTACTGACATCTTACTTTTGCGAATTATTTGTTTACATGGAGTTATGTATCCTTGTTTAGAGTCTATGATTTGAGCAATCAAGCTTGTACATACCATCAACCAAACTTGCAGTTGCGATAATTTCATCATCATTGTTGTAAATGCGACATCCTGAATTATCAAATAACACTGCGTTGCCTCTATTTACCATTTGACTCACAGATAAAAGATTAGTGGATATGTTCGGAACATACAGAATGTTTTTAACGTCCACTATACTATCTTTTATTTTTAACTGAGTATCACCAACACTTTACACAGGAACTGTTTGATTGTTTGCAACAATAATATCTTTAACGGAAGAAGTTGTCATATATCCACTACGGCCACTGCCAATAAACCAATCACTTTCATTCTAAATTTGGTCACGTTTACCAAAATTTGAAAAGCACGCTTTTGATTTTTTAAAATTTTCAGTAGATGTGGAAGTATTTGTGTTCTTCTTAACCAAAGCATCGTAGACCTTTTTTTGTAAATTTCGCTTTATTATATAAAGCAACGGTTTCAGATTTTGTTTTGGAGACGACTTTTTGTCGCAATTTTGTTTTAATTGAATCGGCAGTTAATGGCGTTCCTGATTTTCAATTGCCATTATCATTGGTTTAAATTCATCGGATAAACCAGCTAACAAAAATGTCGCTAACCATTCGTCTGAAATAACAACATTTATGTCTCTTAATTTATGTGCTGTGATCATTATTTTATTCACATATTCCTCCATTGATTCACAATTTTCCAAAGTTGTGGTGATTAAGGTTCTCATTAGGCTGACGTTACGCATTAAACCAGAATCATGAAATGATGCTCTTTCAATCGGTCCCAAACATCCTTTGCGGTTACTGATGATGGAATATGAACGTAATTTATTGGTTCAATCATTAAAATCAACTTTGATTTAGCCTTTATATCGCGTTTTGTTTTCGTATCAACATCTTCTGTTGTATCAATTCCAAGAACGCTATACTATAAATCTTATGTTCGAGATAGCATTTCATACCAAACTGCCAGGTAATTGTCTCTGCCATTTAACTTTTTGATCGACGGTGAATTGTTATTAAACGACATTGTAACTAACTTTTTTATTATTATTACACGGTGTCGATAGTATAAACGGTATGTTAACAATTATTTTAGCACGTGCTAATTTTTTATTCCGGTAACCGCACTTGGTTATAAAAAATTGTTTTTTTTATTGCACTGGGCTTTTAACCGGGTAATAACCTGATGGAGAGTTTACGCGCAGAATGAAATTATACTTTATAATAAAACAACGTTTATAACATAAAATATAACTGATAAATTTATTCTGTTTAAAAGCATTTTCTATATACAGTACAATACATTTTGGCATCTGACTTCGTACTGTTCAACAGTACCATATGCAACACTCATGCTCAACATATAAAGTATAATATGGTAGACATAAACAGTGACACTTAAACTGTTTATACAGTGTTACACAAAATGGTTTAACATCAACAAGAGACCAATCTTACAATCCTCTGAAGAAAACTAAGATCCGGAAAAAATAACCCAAGAACCAAAGAAATTATGTATGATTCAGCGTCGTCACCTAAAAACAAGCACAGATATGCCAGTAAAAAACTATTGAGAGTAATTTTTTGGAATATTGAAGGGCTTAGAAATAAAATTAGTAATAAGGAGACAGTGATTCATTTAAAGCAATTTCATGTAATAGGATTGGTTGAAACGTGGGCAAGTGAATATGAATCATTTTACATAGAAGGTTACGAGAGTATAACAAAGAACCACGCGAAAATAGCCGAAAGAGGGTGACATCCTGGAAGTTTAGCAATATTTTATAAGTCAGGGCTCCAAAATTTAGTCTCCGTGATTCAGAATAAAATGAGGGAACTATTGTGGATATTGTGTACACTTGGAAGCAGGCAAATTTTAATAGGGTTATTATACCTACAACCAGAATATTTAGCTTATACTAACAACCGTTTTTTCGACTCATTAGAAAAACAAATACGAGAGATGGTAGAAAAATTTCCAGCTGCGGAAATTATGATTGATGGTGATTTCAATGCCAGAATGGGGAATGAACAAGACATAATCGATAGTAGTAATAGGAAATTTGGCTGTGGCATGAGAACAGAAAATGAAACGATTCTTCCAAGACAAAGTAAGGACGACAGTAAAAACAATTATGGGAAAAAATTCATTAAATTTATTAAACAAAATGAATTGTTTTGAATGGTAGAGTTTTTGGGGATTCGAATGAGGAATGAACATATGTGGCTTAATCTGGGAGAAGTGTCATTGACTATAGTCTATGTGTCTACCGAATTGTTCAATTGTAGGATTGATATGAAAGTTGGTAATGTTATTGAATCCAGTCATTTCCCTTTAGAAGTCGAAATTGATATTCCTTCAGTGGTTAGTCCAAGCCAAACCTTTAAAACCTCCTATAAAAATAATGAAACACTTATTAAATATCGATGGTCTCACTCTAAAGCAAACAGTATTATTAATAATATAAAATGCACTGAAACTGAGTTATACTTAATGGGTATTGAACATAGTTGAATACAAGCAATATTGAAGACGCGACTGTCATTTTACAAAAATGGCTAAGATATATCTGCAGCGAAATGGAAATAAAAAGTATAAATGTTAGTCAACAAGGTAAAAACTTTTGGTTTGATAACAGCTACAAACAAAAAAGGAGAGAACTTAATAATAAATTATGAAAAATGAGGATGAATACACTCTAAAAATAAATTTAGCTCTAGAGAACAAAGACTCCAGCCAATTATGGAAATTGATTAATAGTAGAAGACGAAAAAGTAAACTGGTTGATTGTATAGGGGAAAATGACTGGATCAATCATTACACCCAACTTTGTGGTGAACTTAATGCCATTGAATATACCAGACGATTTCCTTCTTGAGATAGAATGGTTCTCCTTCCGTCCACATGTTCCTATCACAGACTACAGTGAAAGGTTTTGAGAAGGAGTATATTTTGGGAAGAATATCTGTGCCCATTTCAAAACGGGGTCTGAGATGATTGATGTTACCACAATTCTTGCATGTCCAACCTGATTTTTTGTAATCCAGTTGATACACCATTCCTGTGTGAATCTTAGAGCGTTTTGCATAAGCTCCGAGATTGTACCTTCACAGGGTTCTTGGATTGCAATTATAATGTCGTCCGCATATCCCTGTGGGTAGTATCCTCCTTGGTTGAGGTTCGTAAGCTGTTCGCTGTCAGACGCCACAGGAGTGGGGATAAGACACCACCCTATTGACATCCCTCTGCGGCTCTCACAGTGACAGACTCTCCAAGAAGGGAAGTTTGTGTTCTTCTACCTATCAGCATAGAGTTTATCCACCTGTAAAAGGTGCCTTCTACTCCGTGTTGACTTGCGAGTTGTTGAGTTAATCATGGAATTATAAGAGGCATTATCAAATGCCCCCTCAATGACAAGAAACACGCACATGGTTGTCTGTTTTCTTGTAAATCCCTCCTCAATCCTGTATATTAGGTTGTGCAGTTCTGATTCATAGGATTTTCCCACCTAATATGCGTGCTGGTTGGCATGAAGCGGATTTCTCGACCGTGTCCCTTGAGTTAAGTGAAATCCTATTAGTCTTTCCCTTGTCTTTTGCAGAAACGATGATAGACTAATTGGTCTAAAATTCTTTTCCGTGGAGTGATCGAGCTTCCCCAGTTTTGGTAAGAAGATCACTCTGTCGCGGTATCTTGGCTCTCTTTATACCTCAAAGGAGCCCTGCTCGAACCTGCAAATGATTCCGAAACGCGACAAAAAAAACAAAAATTTATTAGTAAAAAGTTTACTAAATATTTTGTAATTGAAATGACACGCACGTTTTTTTTAAAGAAAAGAAAAAAAAATTAAATTAAACACAAGTTTTTACGAAACAAAAAAAAACCTGATTTTATTGCTTAAAAAAATATGAGAATCCAATTTCTTTTTCAACAATTATTTTAATTTTTCAACACAATGTCAAACTTTGAATTACTTGTACAAATTCCAACTTTAATTTGATCTGGATTGAACAACAATTTATACTTTGAACTAATCAGACAATAGTCGATATTAAAAACTTTGAACTAATCAGACAATAGTCGAATTTAAATTTTGAAACTAATCGGACAATGGTCGATTTTAAACTTTGAACTAATAAGACAATAGCAGATATTAAATTGACTTGAATCTACACTGGTCACCGGTTTATATACCCATCAAAGATCTTTCGAGAACCTGGTTGTTTTTTTGAATAAATATTTTTTTTGATAATATATTTTTGCATGGAGGCTTCTAGAATATTTTAGTTTATCAACAACCATGGACGTAGTCGGAGTGTTCAGATTATTTATAAAATTAATTAAAAATTATAATACCTTTCCGAGATTTGAACCATTATCACAGCCTGCTTGGTTGATATTTTACTACCGACTTAATGAACACGGCCAGTGTGAATTCAAAATCTATACACAAATTTTATGATACATTCATAACAAGCTTGTTTATTCTGGTTACTTGTTTTTACAAAATTATTTATTTGTGATCTATTTATGTTATTTATCAAAAACATTCAATTTGTATGACTTTTGATTTTTTAAAAATTAAATTGTAATAATTTTTTTCAATTTTTGATTTTTTTAAAAATAGAAAAACTTTAAATCAAAAGCATCTATTAATCTTTTTCCAATTTTCGACTTAAAAAAGACTTAGTTTAAGAAAAAAAATTAATCGAGCTATATTATTTTCTTTTTGCACTTCTTTCAAAAAAAAACTCCTTCTTTTTCCAAGGAGAAAAATATTGTTTTGTTAAATATTTTTCGTAATATTTTACTTAATATTTTTCTATTTCATAATTAAAATGTGTGTTGGACCCAGAAAAATTATTCTCAATAATTTTCATTACAACAACTCTTACTGGCTTCCATACTGTTGGGATGTAATCTATAGCTAGGCTCACCCTGAATATATGACCAAGCAGAGTTAAACGATGCTCTGCTAATTTTTGTAAATGGTCCCGGTGCTTTATAGGGATCGAATGAGTTTATTGCCCATTTGATCTTTGAACGATTAAAGACGATCGCCTCTCTTCTCCAGTCCTCTGGATTACTCCAGCATAGATTAATACATGCTTCCCAAAGCTTGTGTACTTACCATCAGACTTACGTAGTGACCCAATGGTGTCAGTGGGTTTCTTCGCTAAGATACGATGGAGTCTTGCTCCCTACGACGTGTTTTCAACATCTTGCCAGAGTTTCCTCAATGAGTTTGCTTTTTTCAGAGAACTTTTGTATTCAGTAAGGGCTTCATGGTAGTTGTCCCAGTTCCCTATCCTTTTTGCTGTGTTAAATAGTTGGCGAACTTTTTGCCTTTGATTCATTAGGTCATTATTCCACCAGCAAGTTGACTTGTGGTATCTTTTGCTACATCCGGGTAATTTTCTTGGAAAGAGTTAATTATTGCTAGCTGAAGCTCAGTTGCAGTAAGCTCAATGTCCAGTACTGTTTTAACTTTTTTCAAGATGGCGAGTTTGAACTAAAGTTTCGAGTTATATTCGTCCCAATTTGTTTTCCTTGGATCTCGATAATGTATATATCAATGGTCTGTTTTTTCCTCCACTTTGTAATAGATTTGTCTCTGGTCCGATGCAGATGGTTCATCGGATACTAGCCACTTATTGATTTTTCCACTGATTTCATAGGTACTCAGTGTTACATCCTGCTTCTCAAGGCTATCTTGTTCGGCATGGGTATTCTGGCCAGCAACAGAATTACCGCCGGCATAGCATAGCCCTTCATCGATGCACTCGAGCTTCTTCACCAACGACAATATTCTACGACAGAAAAAGTGAAGAGCACAATTCTACGCCGGTTCAGATTCTTCAATTATGTTCAATGTATGATATGTTAAAGATAGAAAAGTAGCGCTCATTTTTCAAAGCGGTCGTTTTTATATTGGATTTGTGCCAATTCATTCGGTTTTCGTAAAAATACTTCGGATAAAAGTTGTTCATTATACGCATACATTCCAAAAACTAAATGAATACAACCCAACTAAAATTTTTTTTTTAAATAAGCGCCTTTTGTGGCCTAAAATAGCAATTTAATAAAAGTCAAATCAACGTGATAGCAGTAATATGTACTTACAGGATAAGTGATGAACTCAACAGGTTTTCGAACGTTTTTTACGTAGATCTAGAAGTTTCCATTCTTTTTCCTCTCCATAGAAGATCTCTTCGTCCATATCCACTTGAGCATCGGTGCTTGCTTGTGGGCGTTTTTCCTGAGGTTTAATCGTGCAAAAAGGGCCCTTTACAGGAGTACCATACGATTGAACATTTGACTCTGTTCGTCCTACAAGTGCAGCATCCTTTGCAGCACACTTGCATAACAGTGTGTTTAGAAACTCTGGTGATACAGGTTCACTTTTTTTACTTATCATACCCCGCTTATTATTGAAGGAATTTTCAATATCTGGTACTAATACTAAATCGACAACTTTCGTGCTCTAAAATTTATTTATTAAAATATGATTTTGACGGTTTTAGCATAGCCGTCGGTATGACCGACGGCTATGCCACGCCGTCGGTAACTACGTTACAGGCAGGAATACTCACGCCGGTCAGGATAGCCTTGAGAAGCACGACCAAGAAACCACGCGAAAACCCAAGCTACGGTGCGAGGCACTGTCATAAACCCCCTTGGAGCAACTGGCGAACTCCACTGTATCAATGCCCTCCCCATTAAGTGGCCGTTGGATCAAAGTGGAAAAACACTGTAAAAATTATAATGTGTCCCAAAAACTCGGTCTTGCGAATTATCGTGCTCTAGATAACTCTGGGGCTCAAATCCTCTCAAAAAGTGAATCAACCGAAGCTGCACAAGCAAACCTCGCCGATACCCAAAAAACTGCAGATGCATGCCCAGCATAAAATCTGGATGATAAACTTCAGAATCCTTTCCTGATGGTGGAAATGAAAATCTCTCGGGTGCAGCCCAGTGAAAAGCATTTGAAGAAAGCAATAGCTGAGGAGAAACCGATTCGTCCGATAAAAAGGGAAATCCGG
This sequence comes from Nineta flava, assembly GCA_963920215.1. NCBI lineage: Eukaryota > Metazoa > Arthropoda > Insecta > Neuroptera > Chrysopidae > Nineta > Nineta flava. The sequence goes on from OY986040.1 coordinate 78,852,202, forward strand.
ACGAAAAACCCTACCGCCCTGTTTTTCTCATGAACAGTGATACCTGTGAGGTCTGACTCAGGGAATGAACCCTTGGAAAACCCACAGGAAAAGAGATTGAGATCTGAAGATGGGACTCCAAGCCTTTTCTCCCTTTCTACGTTTTTTAGAACTACAAAAAAACGTAGAATGGGGGAACAGGCAAGTGCTATTAATACCTTTGCTGAAACCGCCGCAACAACAAAGATATGTATTGCATTGTGGGGGTATCCTGAGGTCAAAATGACTCAGGAACAATCCGAAGAGGAACTTTCGAAGCTATAAACCCTAATAACCAAGAGCTCGCTGAGGGCCCACAATATGGGTGTTGCCGCCTGGACAGGGGAGCCCTCGTTGTGCGATGCATAGAAACAACAGCCATAAACTGGCTCATGGAGAACGTCCGAATATCATACCATGGTACAGAGCGGAACTTGTCGTCGGGGATGCAAGAGCCCTGATGAACACATCAAAAGTTCTGCTGTATGCTCCCCAGATCTATAACTCCATTGAAACGGACAAAATAATCAAAACTCTTGGAGCACAGAATGCAGACCTGCACCCTCAGGAGTGGCAAATTATCAACAGCACTAGTACCAATATGCTGGAAGTGAGTGTGTAGCGGTATCGCATATATATTTATTATTTATTTAAATAATAATTATTTAATATAATTATCATCTACCTTTACAAGTGCAGCGGATCTGGGGTTGATTCAGGACCGAGGGCTTAAATTATACCTCGAGTTTGGTAAAGTTAACCTTAGACCTCTGAAAACATCAAAGAGGAAAAATAATATCTGATTTTCGGATCCTTCAGATAAAACTCCAGCACAGTAAGGTGGCCTCCAGTCAAGTAGCCGAGCGGTCTAAGGCGTCATGTCTGCGCAGTATGCAGTACTTGGAAACTGGGAGGTTATGGGTTCGAATCCCGACATCGGCAGTTTGTCAATTATAAAAAAAAGGGGCGGTTGATTGACTAAACTGTCGGCGTATGGACAAGAACGAAGTAACCGGCTATGCTTGAGAAGGTTTTCTGCAGTTTCCTCCACGAACTCCAGATGAATATCGGCATAGTTCCTATCATAGTCGGCTGCAGCCGCATATCCTACCAATTCCTAGTCTACTCACAAATTCCTTCCACTCCACTCACATTCTCACATCCTAAGGCATCACAGTGGACTTTATGGTCGATGTGTAGCCCGTCCAGGGCAGCTTTTACAATCTACCTCTACCTCTAAGGTAGCCTCCACTGTCTACTAACAATATGTGCTAAAATGGGGAATTTCCATAGCTCTGATCCAGGAACCTTGGGCTGTGAACCATAAGATACTTGGACAAGGAGATACAAGAGGACAAATTAGTTACGATAAAACCTCGGAGAGACCCAGTACTTGCATTTATGCAAGAAAAGACATTGTGGTTTAGAAATGTGTTTAATAGACTCGAGTTAGAGTGGAGAGACAGACAATTAAATGAGCAGTGAGTAGAGTGTTGGGAACGAGTAGTGAGAAGTCAGTTGAACAGAACATACCTGAGAGTACGGTGTGAATACGTTGTGAGTTTATGTTGCTGGACAGTGGTAGTGTAGTAGTTAGATAAGTAAGTAAAGTGGTACGCGTGAACGAACTGAATATGTTGTTGTTGTGAAAACAGTAGACGGACAAATATATGTGAGTAGAGACGGCTTGTATAATAATAATAACTTTATTCATTCTTTTTCACATACAATGTATATATTGAATTCGTCAAAAAAAATATATATATATATATAAAAAAAATATATATATATATACTTATATATATATATATATATATATATATATATATATATATATATATATATATATATATATATATATATATATATATATATATATATACATATACATAACAATAATAATAACAATAATAATAATAAACAAATAAATAAAGGAAATAAATAATGACAACAATAATAATAATAATGATGCGGTGATGGCCGACTTCTAAATGGAACTATCCCGGTATTCACCTTAAACATCGTGGAAAACCATCAAAACCACGAAAAGGATAGCCGACATTCCTACTAGTAGGAGTATCTCTCTAATGTTATACAGTCCGTTTAATATAAAAAATGTCAAGAATTAAAAGATGATTTAACTCCCGGTGTATAAAATTACCAAAGTAAATGTCAGCAATAAAAGTCAATAAATAAATGAAATTCGTATTCCGGTGATAAAATATGCACTCGGAAGGTGTCAGTAACTAAAAAAATAAGTTAAACATAATTAAAATTTCGTTTTCTGGAGATAAAAGACCACCCAGAAAGTGTCAAATTTATAAAATATCTGGCATAACATTAATTAAAATTTCATTTTCTGGAGATAAAAGACCACACAGAAAGTGTCAAATTTATAAAATATCTGCTAAAATTAAAATTTCATTTTCTGGAGGTAAAAGACCACACAGAAAGTGTCAAATTTATAAAATATCTGGTCTGAATGAATACGAGATCCGTAGTATGGTCCATATGGAGGTAGTGCGCTAAAAAATAAGATTCAGAGAAATAAATATATATATTCATAAAAAAAAAAACCTACACCTCAGTTAGAGAATAATAACTCCTATTGGTTAAAATAACTTTCAGAGACGTTAGAAAGCTTGCTCGGTGATTTTTCATGTATTCAGTGACCTCCGGATCATTACTGAATTTATTGTATATCTCTAGACCTTTATGGCGTATACTGTTGCCAATTATATTCAATCTAGCGATTGGTAATTTGTACTTATGTTTATTGCGTGTTATACGGTCATAATTTGCACACTCGTTATCTTTGAAATACTCTTGATTTTCAGAGACAAACTTGAGTATTTTGTAGAGATAAAGGGAACAGAAAGTCATTAAATTATTTCTACGAAAGTAAACCTGGCAGCTATCGATAAGTGACGATAAGCTATTGATAAGTGACGTGTATGACTATATTGTGCATTCTTGAAATTAATGTGCTGTTGTTTGTAAAGTACAGTTTTTATATTATATCATATATTATGTTAAATGAATTGACACGTTTTTTGAATACGTATTTAAATTGAATTAAAGAATAATAAAAAGTAATTTAATAAACTACAGACATCAATGTCTTGGCGCTGTTAGAGTTTTGTCAGAGAGATCTTACAGCGGTGAAAGTAAAATGACCCTATGATGTTTCTACCCCACCACCATCAACAGAGATGAAAGACCTGATCCAGTAGTGTGAGGATAAAAACCACCAACTGATCTTGGGATGTGATGTAAACGCTCATCACACTTCATGGGGTAGTACAAACATAAATACCAGAGGTGAGTACCTCTTTGATTATATCATAGCTAATAACTTAGATATAGTTAATCAAGGCAACAAGCCGACTTTTATTAACAAATTTCGGAAGGAAGTCATTGATGTAACACTGACCACTTTTGAAATCAGTGGAAAAATCAAGAAATGGCAAGTATTCGATGAACCATCTGCTTCGGATCACAGACAAATCTATTACATTGTGGAGGTGAGAAAAGGCAAATGTAATACACACTATCGGGATCCGAGAAGCACAAATTGAGACGAATATAATTCGACACTAAAGTTCAAACTCGCCACAATCCCGAAAATAGTTAAAATAGTATTGGACCAAGAGCTTACTACAACTGAGCTTCAGCATGCAGTAATTTACTCCTTCCAAGAAAACTGCCCGGAGGTCTCAAAAAACATCAGCAAGTCAACGTGTTGGTGGAATGAGGGCCTAAGGAATCAGAGGCGAAAGGTTCGCCTGCCATTTAACAGAGCAAGGAGGTTGGAGAACTGGGATAATTACCATGAAGCCCTTACCGAATACAAAAGTTCTCTGAAAAAAGCCAAAATGGACTAATGGAGAAAGCTCTGTCAAGATGTTGAAAACACATCTGAGGGAGCAAGACTCCATCGTATCCTGACAAAAAACTCGCTGACACCAGAGGGTCACTTCGTAAACCCGATGGTGAGTATACTAGCTCCGCAAAGGATACACTCGTTGGATATGCAAGTATCGTGGGAACATCAATTATCTCAGACCCCGTCTTTGAAATGGGCACAGATATACTTCCCAAGACATACTCCTTCTCAAAACCTTTCACTGTAGTATGTGAACATGTGGACTTCCGACCACATATTCCGGCCATGTGGTCGGAAGGAGAACCACCTTACCTCAAGAAAGGAATCGTTTGGTATACAGACGGATCCAAAACAAAGAAGAGACCGGGGCGGGAATCTACGGTGAGAGACCTAATGCAAACATAAGCCTCATACTGGCTTGCGTCCGTGAGAACCTACGTAGAGGCTACATAAACCAGAACGTATGTATTCTTTCGGACAGTCAAGCTGCTTTAAAAGCCTTGCCTGGAACTGAGGTCACCTCAAGGGTAGTCAAGGATTGTCTGGAGGAACTTCTGAAACTGGCAAAACAGAACAATGTTTAATTGATGTGGTTGCCGGGTCACAGTGGTTTCGAAGGAAACGAAAAAGCAGATACTTTAGAAAACAAGGGAGACGTAATGCCCTTCATAGGCCCAGAGCTTATTTTTGGAATTCCAAGGACTGCATGTAAACAGGTGATCAACAAGTGGTCTGTTTCAGAGTGCAACCAAGAGGCTGTCTCTCGATTCCCTGAGGCTGAACAGGATGCTACTGCGGAGGGTTATCAGATTCATTACCGGACACTATCCCCTGCGGAAGCATCTGCACACAATGGGACTCCATAACGGGTCCATTATGTGCAGATTGTGTGGCGAAGAGGAGGAAACATTCAGCGACATAATCTTTGACTGCGAACCTCTGGGTTACAGCAGATACAGGATATTCGGTGCATCTCACTCCGAATATATGAACCTCCGGGAGGACCTGATAAGCAAGCTCCCGGCAATTGCCAATATATGGGTGATGCGAGTCTCGTCACTGAAGTAGAAGGGGGAGCACAATGGACCATAAGGTCAAAGTGCATGCACTGTTTTTTACCCCGATATTAATCAATCAATCAATCAATATTTTCATGAAATCATTTCATGAAATTAGGAAATAGTTACTTTAGATCCTGATTTATGACATAGGGTACTTTTAAACCCGGAATGTATAATTCCTTTGGGATAGTAACAAAACGTAACGCGCTACAGACGTGCCAACTCTACCACTGATATAGCTGACGACACGACTGGGCGAAGGTTCGGCGGGGATACTAGTTGTTTGGGGTATGGCTAATGATAGTTTTTAAATCAAATTAAAAATCGGCTCCAATCGGCACTCCATCCATGGAATTTCGAAAAAAAAATTATACCATCTAATTGGTCATAAATGGACAGGAAGTCCCATTATTTGGTCAGCGATAGAAAACTGGATAGAAAGGTCAAAAAAGATTTTAGCCATGGAATTTCGAAAAAAAAATTATACCACCTAATTGGTCACTAATTGGTCATAAACGGTCTGGTAGTTTCATTATTTGGTCCGCGATAGAAAACTTTTTATCGATGCTTTAAATTTTTTTCAAGGTCAAAAAAGATTTAAGCACCCCATCCAAGGAATTTCGAAACAAAATTATACCATCTATTTGGTCATTAATTGATCATAAATGGTCAGAAAGTTCCATTATTTGGTCAGGGATAGAAAACTTATTATTGATCTTTTAATTTTTTCAAAGTGATACATAAATATTAGTATCCCATCGCTGACCAAATAATGGGACTACCTGACCATTTATGACCAATTGGTGACCAATTAGATAGTATAATTTTGTTTTCGAAATTCCATGGATGGGGTGCTTAAATCTTTTTTGGCCTTCGAAAAAAAGCGAAAAAAAAAATTTGTTTACAATATTTCAATACATCAATTTTCTAATGCTAATGAACAATTATCTATACATAGCATCCGGTCAAATTTTCTAATGCCATTGAACAATTAACTGTACTAGCCTTACAACCTACGATTAAATAACTAAAAAAATTGAAAACATCGATAAAAAATTTTTTATCGCTGACCAATTAATGGGACTACCTGACCATTTATTACCACTTAGTGATCAATTGGATGGTATAATTTGTTTTTCAAAATTCCATGGATGGGGTACTAATATTTATGTATGACTCTGAAAAGTTTTCTATCCCTGACCAAATAATGGGACTACCTGACTATTTATGACTAATTGGTGACCAATTAGATGGTATAATTTTGTTTCCGAAATTCCATGGATGGGGTGCTAAAATCTGTTTTGGCCTTGAAAAAAATTTAAAACATCGATAAAAAATTATTTCCTGATATTTTTTAAGTAATACATTATAGCTTTAATTTTCATTATTATACTTTTATATTAGCTTTTCTCAAACGAAAATCACATATTAGATTATTGAAATTTAGCTATTGCATTCGTTTTAACGATTACATAAATATTTATATGTCGCAGATGGATTGTCGAATCCGCTGTTTTACAAAACCGCTAGTTGTTTTACATAACAACGACGTTTAGCTGGATTGTCATTGCGATACGTTTTACAAAACTGTTACCATCGTTTAGACGTAATGCAGAATAGCTTATCTGTAGTCACAAACGGCGTTTTGATATAGGAAAATATATAAAACGCCTTTTAGTGCGGGGCCCAAAAACACGTAAACCCGAGTTGCGAGCCCAAAAACCGCAACTCGGGGTATGGCCGATGAAGTGAAAGATTGTAGTATTCGGTTGTAATAGTTACCTTATTTAATTTCAATAATGACAATGAGACTATATCTTAAATATATAGAACTTGTTAGGAAAAAGGACCGTTAGTATTCACGTTTTAGGTTCCTACAGGATGTATAGATTATAGGACAGGGTTGTAAATTATAAATCCATGAATACAACTCAACTGATTTATTCCCCATGCGATCAATTCCCGCGCTGTCATATTTATTCTATTTTAAAGGCGGGCATACATTGATCACATTTATTTCAGATACATAACATTATTGTCACTTTATTATTTTACAAATTCAATCGGGTTGGAGATTTCCGGATTCTGGTAGATCGTATAAGCGCGAATGTGAGTGCTGAGTTTGTGGTAGGCTCCTTTACCGTTTCATTCGCCAGCGGTTCTGGTTGTGGATTTAGCTGTGGTACGACCGGGTCTATTGCAACCGAATCACCAGTAGCTTTGGGGTTATCTGATTCAGTATTTGTTATGGTACGTCGAGGTTCGCCGAAGAACGATTTAGGTTGGTTTGTTTCTTCACATTTTGATTTTAGTAATTGATCAATATGCCGAAAATGTACTTGGTCGTCCACGTCGACGTCATAGTGTAAATTTCCCTTTTTTCCCACGATAATTCCGAATCTCCATTTTTCTGTAGCGTTTTGATACACCCGCATTTGTATTCTGTCCCCTACAAAAGGTCATCTAGCCTTCCATGTATCAGGAAGGTTATTTTTTTCATCCGTTATGTTCCGAGATCAAGTCTCGTGCGGTATTGCCCCTTAAAAAGGATCCGTGTTGGGTTTTCCCCGATTGTGGTATTTGGAACCTTCCGGTACTGCATTAAAAATCGACACAGTTTTAACTTATCATCACCTGGCTCCTCTGACATGGTTCGGATACTTTATTTCATGGTCTGCACGTACCGCTCAGCTTGTCCGTTTGTGCTGGGATGGTACGGCGCCGAAAATTTATGCGTAATTCCGTTAGAATTCATGAAATCTGCCAACTCTTTCGAGCGGAATTGCGGACCATTATCGCTAACTACGGTTATTGGTAACCCGAATCGTGAGAAAGTCTCTCGAAGAAGTAATATTGTAATATCATTAGTTATTAGGTAAGAGTACAGTTAGTAACGTAGAAAAAGAAGTCATGGGAGAGTACGGTCTGGGAAAAAGGAATGAACGCGGAGAAATGCTAATCAATTTTGCTCAAGAAAATCGGCTAGTACTTATCCACTTCCTAAAAGAAGGCTCTATACATGGAGATCTCCGGCAGACATACCTCAACGAATAGTTCGAAACCAAATAGATTACATCCTGATACAGCGCAGGTTTAAGAACAATATTGTAAGTGTAAAAACTAAACCAAGTGCGGACGTAGGATCAGATCATAATATTTTAGTGGCAACAAGGAGGATCAAAAGTAAAAAAAACAAAGGTGCATCAGTATCACTAAAACAACTTGAAGATGAACATTGCAAAGAACAATTTAATATCATTATACAAAATATTCTAAAAGCAGAATTCAATGACGAAGGCAACATAGAAGAAAAATGGAAAAGTATAACGTTAGCATTAGAAACACCAGCAGAAAAAGTATTAAAATTAAATACTAAGGGCAAAAGACAAGAATGGATGACAGATGACATTATAAAACTGATGGCAGAAAGAAAATTGTATAAAGACAGAAATGATACCCAATATAGAGCGATTCAGAAAGTGATTGTTAACGAAATAAAAAAAAGCAAAAGAAAAATGGATGACGGAAAAGTGTGAAAATACTTACTTGCAGCGAAAAACGATCAAAAATTGTACAGGGAAGTGAAAGAATTGCTTGGAAAATTAAAAAAAAACCCAATTAAGTTTATCGTGGATAAAAATAAGAAAATAATTCGGGATGTGGAACAAGAAAAACAAAGATGGGAAGATTACATCTCAGACTTGTTCTATGATGAAAGGGAACTCAAAACAGTACTGGAGAATATAATCAAGCAGAGGAAAATCTTCCAACATTGAGATCCGAATTGGAAAAAGCAATAAAATATATGGAAAAAGATAAATCAGTGGGAGACGTTAAAATACCTGCCGAATACCTAAAAAATGTAAATAATGAAGAAACACTGAACAAATTGTTGCATTTTTTCAACGATATATATTATTCTGGTCAAGTACCTAAAGATTTTGTTTGTGCTATATACTATCCGTTGCCAAAAAAGATCAATGCTAGAGATTATTGTAAAGATTATTGAACCATCAGCATACTCAGCCATACTGCTAAAATATTGTTAAAAATTATACTGACCAGAATAGAAAGAAAAGTTTTGAATAACATAAGTGAGCTACAAATGGGCTTTAAGAAAGGAATCGGTACTAGAGAAGCTATTTTCACTCTAGGAACAATTGTTGAAAGGCACTTGGCGAATAATCACGATGTGTATGCGTGTTTCATAGACTACCAAAAAGCTTTTGATAGTTTGAATCATGATATGTTATTTGACATACTGCAAAATGAGAAAATTGATAAGAAACTGGTCAATACAATTAAAAACATATATACCAATCTGGAGGCTGTAGTACAAAATGGAAAAATAAAAACAAAATGGATTGGGATAAAAAAGGGAGTCAGACAAGGCTGCATTATATCGCCACTTCTTTATAATCTTTATAGCGAACTGGTTATGATAAGGGCACTAGAAAATTGCCACGTTGGCGTTAAAATTAATGGGGAAATAATAAATAATATCAGATATGCAGACGATACTGTCCTACTTGCAAATACACAAGATGAATTACAAGAAATACTTCATAACGTTCAAAAAATGAGTGAAAAATTTGGTTTAACAATTAATCTAAAAAAAACGGCATTAATGAAGTTTTGTAAAAAACAAGTACAAAGTGTCATAAATATACAATGTAATAAAACAAATATAAAGCAAGTGGACAATTTTACATATTTAGACGTCCTGTTTAACTCAAACAATAATCAAACGGTAAAAATAAAAGCAAGAATTGCACACGCTAAAACAGAACTATTTCAGTTGAAACATTTGATATTGAACAATAAAATAAAAAAAGAAGTGCGAGTGAGGTTTCTAAAGTGTTTTGTGTGGTCAATTGTCTTATACAGTTGCGAGACATGGACTTTGAGTACAGATGTCCAAAAGAAGCTTCAAGCGTTCGAACTTTGGTGCTACAGACGGATACTAAATATCCATTGGAAAGGCTATGTATCGAACGATAACGTGCTAAAACTAATGAATGAGCGACTCCAATTGGTAACGTTGATTAAACGACGACAAGCAGCATATTTTGGGCATTTGAATAGAGGCAGCAAATGTAGAATACAACAATTGGTACTAATGGGAAAGCTTGATTCGAAGAGATCTCGTGACAGAAAAAAAACAACATGGCTAGATGCCATAAAATCATGTACAAAAATGAACATCACTCAATTGAATTATGCGTCCAAGGAAAAACATCAATGGCGTAAAGTGGTCTCCAACATCTCCTAGGAGATATGGAACTTATCATCATCATCATCAAGCAACAGGGCTTGCATTTTTGCGCCATTTCTTCGATATCCTTATCGATGTTTGGCCACCACACGTAACTGCGTGCCAGATTCTTCATCCAAACAATTTCGGTGTGTGCCAAAAGCAGTTCTTCTAGTATATCCTTGCGTAAAATTTTTGGTATCATGACACGAATGCCTTTGAAAACGCAACCATTTCCAATATACTGGACCTCGATCATACTATGGCCGTAGCCTCTTTGTCGATAGGACTGTAGTTCCTTTCGGCGGCAGTTAGAGTGCGCGATGCAATAAACAGGCCTCTCAGTCCCGTCCTTTAATACATTTGATATTACTGCCCCCAGGCCAGTTGGGGAAGCATCCGTGACCACGGTTAACGGTAACTTGGCGTTGTATGACATTAAAACTTTTGGGCTAGCAATCTCCCTTTTCAACTTAGTAAACGCGTCTTTACATTTTTCATCCCAAAAACATTTTTGGGATGAAAAATTTTTTTTCAATAACTTGTAAATTGGGGCAAGTTTTAATGCCAATTTCGGAATGAACTTTTGATAATAATTTATTAGCCCGAGGAAAGTTCTTACGTCGCTTACATCCTTTGGCTCTGGACAGTCCACGACATCCGAAATTTTATCAGGTAAGGGTTCTAGGCACTCCTCACTGATTTTATGGCCTAGATAAGTCACGGATTTTTGGTAGAATTGGCATTTCCTTCGATTCAAGTGAAGTCCATGTTCGCGCTGCTTGAGGAAGGTTGCCCTCAGGTTGTTTTGTAATTCCTGGGCTGTAGTTCCTCTTACCACGATGTCATAAAAAAAAACAGACTACCCCTTCTAAATCTCTTAATATAGAGTCCATAAATCTTTGCCATAGGTTTGGCGCTACCTTAATACCAAACATTAATCGATTTACTTTGTATAACCCTTTATGGGTACTTATCATTTGTAACACAGAGCTATCATTGCCAACCTTCATATGTAGATAGGCTTGATTTATATCAAGTGTACAAAAATATTTTCTTCCACTTACTTTGGTGAAAACATCATCGATTCTAGGTATGGGATAGTTGTCATCCCTCAAGAATTAGTTTATTGTGGCCTTGTAATCTGCACACAATCTTAATTTCCCATTTTGTTTTATTACTGGCACAATGGGGCTACTAAAATCAGAATGAGTGACTTTCTATGATTCCTAGTCTTTTTAAACGATTGATTTCATTGCTAATTGGATCTAACAAGGCATAGGGTACCGGTCGTGGTCGTAAGAAGATAAGCCGATAGTTTTCCTTGAGACTGAGCGAGCACACATAGTTTTTTATTTCTCCTATTTCTTCTGAGAAAACGTCTTCAAATTGGTTTATTAAGTTTGTCGGTTTATTAAGTAACATATCCTGCAACAATATAAGAGTAATTTTAATAAGAATCAAATTAACAGGAATAAATGTGAATAAAGGAAATTTTAACAAGAGTACTTTCAATATAATTAAAAATTTATTATATTTTAAATCCAGTATATTTTAATTTAGTTAATTTTCTATTTATTTTTGTCTATTGATCTCGACTTTATATCTATTTCTAATTGTCAAAGAGTAAAGTACGACTAGCTAATTTATACTGATGATGACTACATTGTAGTCGATATACGTATTTATAATACAAAAAACTGATCTAGGTAAAGGATGAATTTGAAATTTTATTTCAAAAACCTAGAGTTCTCACTAATTATCATTCGATAATATAATGATTATTGATATATGAACTACTTTACAACTTTTTTAAAATCCTAAATAAATTTTATTGAAGATAGTCGGCAATAGATAAAAACAAATAATAAAATAATGACTAAAATATGTAACTTAAATATTATGAAAAAAAGAGACTTTGTATTAACTACTAATACGTATTAAATATAGTACTCAATTGACTCTAGCGAAGCACATGAACGTCCTTAACCGTATTGTATTTTTTGAAACCACGGCCAATGAATAACTCGATGTTAGATGTTGACACTGTTAACATCGCTGTATCGAAACAATTTATCTCAAATTTTATCTGAGATCTCTTACCTGCGATCATCTGACAATAAATTTATTTATTGTCGGAAACAAAAAATTTTTTGTTTTTTCTTCTGGGTTTTTACACTCTATTGAATCTATTTATAATACATTATTATACTGGATTCATGCTGAGTTGACAATTCAGGAAAAACCAAAGAAAGTGTTATTTCGTTCTTTTACGAATTTACCTTTGACAATATTTTATTAGATTCTATTGTCGGGGACTTTTGTAACAGAACTGAATTTTAATCTTTCTTATATTCAAAATAAAAATAACCTGAAATATATTTCTTGATTGTAACTCCTACAACCATTAAATACTTTTCAGTTTATTTAGGCGCCTTTATTTAATTTTTTAAATTTAATGTGTATTTCTTCTGTTATCTAGGTTGGAATTTAAACTGAAGATGAACACCACCGCCGGCATGGCGGTGGCACCGAAGCCAACGATATCCTCCACATCAACATCGACACCAGCAGCAGCATCATCAGCATCAACAGCAACAGCATCACCAATGGAAGAGGACGGGTTTAAACCCGTCAGCAACAAAAGAAAGAAGCGATCGTTGGCCCCAACCGTCCATAAAAAAGCGGCAACTGAAGTCAGCAACAGATATGGACTGTTGGTCGATGTCACCGAAGCTGTGTCAGCAACTCGACCTGCAGCAAAGAAACCAAGTCCCATTGTGGTTCACATGGGTCTCACCAATTTCAGGCAGGTCGAGGAAGCCATAAAAGCGGCAGCCAAGGGCTCGATCAGGTTCACTTTTGGGCCCAGCACAATAAGTGTCCACTGTGAAACCGACTCGGACTACACCAAATGTAAGGCCAAGTTAGAGGCGATTCAGTTGCCGTTCCACTTTTACGGCAATAAAAGTGACCATGAACCAAAGTTCATTGTTCATGGCACCATGCGCCACCACACCGACGATATGGTGGCTGAAGAGCTCAAAAAGTGCGGCCTTAAGCCTAATAAGGTCGTGCTTTTCAGCAAAACTGGAGACGAGAGCGTAAGAGTATCTCGTCTCATCCAATTTGAAAAGGGGACGCAAGCACAAAGCGTCCTCAACGTAAAGTGGATTTGTGGTGTCAGAGTTGGCATCGAAAAGTATATCAACAAGCGGGGAGCCATTCAATGCTACCGTTGTCAGGTATACGGGCATGGTTCACGGAACTGTCGAGGAACTGTGCGTTGCGTGAAGTGTGGTGAAAACCACGGCTCACGAGAATGCGCAGTCCCGCGGTCGGATCCTGCGAAATGCTGCAATTGTAGCGCTTCGCACCCGGCAAGTTCTATGGACTGTCCCGCACGCAAGACATACGTGGCGGCGACGGCATCCCGCTCAGCAGCAGTAGGAGCGAGGCGCAAGGCCACTCCGGGCGTGGCGCAAGGCCGCCCAAAACCACCATCGCTTCAGGCCAGGGAATTCCCGGCCCTCCCTCACGCAAAAGAGGTCAACAAGCCAAGCAGAGTTCCAGCCAATAGGAAGCCAACATCATCACCATCGGTTTCAACAAAGTACGTTCCAGCACCTGTGCCATCAACCAATCCGTGGTTCCCTAAGAAGAATTCAGAAAAGGAGGTAATCGACATTTTGTGTAACACCCCTCTTTCACCATTTAACCCATTCCTGACCGAGGCCCTAGAATCCCCGGCATCTCCAACTCCAACGGAGAACAACGCTTTTGACTTCATGGCCCTCCTGAAACTCAGGATTGAAGTGGAGATTGCATGGAAATCGTGCAATTCGAACTCCGAAAAACTCCTCGTGTTTTTCAAGATGACTGCTCATCTATTCGAAAATGGCATCCCATCCTTCTGCTAGGTCCCAAATCCGATTTCTACAGTGGAACTCTCAAAGTCTCCTTCGCAAACTTCCAGAGCTTCACTCATTTCTCCAACAGCATCAAATCCATGTTGCCGCCATCAGCGAAACTTGGTTAAAGCCGGACAAGAGAACTAGAATCCCAGGGTACTTTACCTATCGCCGCGACCGAGCCACCAGAAATGGTGGGGGCGTTGCTCTTTTCGTTCGACACGATGTCCAGCATTCTCTCTTGCCTCCTGAAGATGGTAGTCTTGAAGCCATCTCAATTCTTATTTCGGCTAATAGTGGTAGCTATAAAGTTACATCTTTGTACAACCCCCATGATAGACTCTTACAGGGAAAAGATATTGACCGCGTTTTAAGGACCCATGATCGCGCTGTGATCATGGGTGATTATAATGCGCGCCATATACCATGGAACTGTATGTCTAACAATTCTAGCGGGAATGCACTTTTTGCACACTCCCTCAAACGTAACTTAATTGTTGCGTACCCTGAGGAACCCACGTATTACCCTGATGCTGCCCACCGCCTACCCCAAACCATCGATTTAGCGATACTCAAGAATTGTGACCTTCTGTCGGATCTTGATGTTCACTTGGATTTTCAGAGTGACCACCGCCCTATCACTTTCACCCTAGGTGAAATGAGGGGTGCTGTAACTCTGCAGACCAGGCTGGACTTCGAGAAAGCGGATTGGAAACTTTTCAAACAGTATCTCAACGTCGAAACTTTGATCACTCCACAGATCAAAACGACCGAACAGATAGATTTAGAGGTTAGTAAACTGACGGGAAATCTCGTAGCTGCTACCGAAAAATCTATCCCTAAGAAAACTCGATCTTTCGGCTTTCAACTTAAATTAGATGATGACACACTACGACTTATACGGACTCGGAACAAACTACGTAAATTTTGGCAAAGAGTTAGGCTGCCTGAGCTTCATGACGCCATGAAGCAAATGTCAGCTGATATTCGAGGAAAAGTCACGCGCACCAGGGATGAAATGTGGGATGAGAGGATTTCGGCTCTGACCACTCGTGACAATAGTGTCTGGACAATTGCTAGAAATTTGCGTAAACGTTCCAACAGACTGCCCCCTCTTTTGTCAGAAAATGGGTATCTCTACTCAGATTCAGACAAAGCACAACTTCTTGCTGACACCTTCTCTAAGGCGCACAGTTTAACAGGTGGCGACGAATATCACGACGAAGAAACGGCCCGCTTGGTGTCCGAATCTTTGGAAAATATTCGCTCTTCCATCATTAACCCAACCGAAGTCGAATGCGTATCACCTCAGGAGCTTTCAAACATTTTAAGAAAACTTAAGTGTAGGCAGGCTCCCGGCGATGATGGAATAACTAACGTTGTGCTCCGCTATCTTCCCCGGAAGACGGTTGTACAGCTCAGTTACATCTATACTGCGTGCTTGAGACTTGGTTATTTTCCTGACCTTTGGAAAGCTGCCAAAGTGCTAGCTCTTCCGAAGCCGGGAAAGCAACTTAAGTCGTCCTCAAGCTACCGACCCATCAGTTTGCTGCCATCTCTCAGCAAGGTCATGGAGAAAGTAGTTTTGAACCGGCTGCAGTCGCATGAAGATATCCACGGACAATTGATTCCCCAACAGTTTGGTTTCAGATCAAAACACTCAACAGTGACTCAGCTTCACCGACTCACTGATCATATTTCTACTGGATTTAACTGGAATAAATCCACAGGCATGGTCCTTTTGGACATCGAAAAAGCTTTTGATACGGTTTGGCACGATGGACTTATCCACAAACTTTCCAAATTCAACATACCTACCTACATCCTGAAATTCCTGATTTCCTACCTATCTAACCGAAATTCCCGAATTCATCTCCAACAAAGTACATCGAACCAATACCGAGTAAAGGCAGGTGTACCTCAAGGCTCCTTGCTAGGACCCCGCCTCTTTTTATATTACATAAATGATATCCCGAAAGATCGAGCTACCGAAACGGCCCTCTTTGCTGACGATACAGCAATCTACTGCACTTCCTGGCAGCCGAAACTTATTTCGAGCTCCCTCCAGTCACATTTATCCACGCTTGAAAGCTATTTCAAGAAGTGGAAAATCAAAATTAATCCTACGAAGACTCAGTCCGTCTTGTTCACAAAGAAGGCTAAATTTTCTTCTTACCCACTTGAACTGAAAATGTTTAACACGGCAATCCAACAGACTCAAAGTGTTGAGTATCTGGGAGTAACTCTTCAAAGACAGTTGAATTGGACGAAGAACGTTAAAAAACGTCTCGCCCTTGGAAACGCATCCTTTGCGGGGTTATACCCACTTCTCAACATTAGGAGTAGATTGGACGAACGATTGAAACATCGACTTTACAAGTCATGTATTCGGCCCGTACTCACATACGCTGCCCCAATTTGGTCGAACGCTGCACCATCGCAACTCGCGAAAATGCAAAAATTTCAAAATCGTTGTGTTCGGACGATTTCGAAAGCCCCCCTGCGATATCCGGCTGAATCCCTCCACCGAGAAACTGGGCACCCTACTATCCGAACATTTATCCAAACAACCGCTAAATCCTTCTTCCAATCATCCCGCACAAACCCGTTCCCGGAGATCAACGAACTGGGCCGTTTTGACCCAAATACGTTGCTCTTCAGAAACAGATACCGAATGCCACACGATGTCGATTGCAACTAATTCTGTTGTAATCTAATTTGTACATACTTATTTATTAACTTATTTATTTATTTATTTAAGGTTTAGTTCTTAGGGGTGGCTTATCCACCCAAATTAGGTTAAGTTATGATTTCAATGGTTTTTATATAAGTTTTTTCCATTAAATTTAAACGATGTATATTAAATTCTACAATAACTCGATGTATTTTATTCATAAGATGATTGTATAGGTGAAGTCTAGGCTAGGTACTATAACTTTAAGATGTTTTGTAATAATTAACGGAAAACGGAAGATTTAATAAATTCATTTTGAACTTGAACTTGATAGATTGTGAAATTGTCACCAAATTAGTAACAAGTAACATATCCTGCAACAATATAAGAGTAATTTTAATAAGAATCAAATTAACAGGAATAAATGTGAATAAAGGAAATTTTAACAAGAGTACTTTCAATATAATTAAAAATTTATTATATTTTAAATCCAGTATATTTTAATTTAGTTAATTTTCTATTTATTTTTGTCTATTGATCTCGACTTTATATCTATTTCTAATTGTCAAAGAGTAAAGTACGACTAGCTAATTTATACTGATGATGACTACATTGTAGTCGATATACGTATTTATAATACAAAAAACTGATCTAGGTAAAGGGATGAATTTGAAATTTTATTTCAAAAACCTAGAGTTCTCACTAATTATCATTCGATAATATAATGATTATTGATATATGAACTACTTTACAACTTTTTTAAAATCCTAAATAAATTTTATTGAAGATAGTCGGCAATAGATAAAAACAAATAATAAAATAATGACTAAAATATGTAACTTAAATATTATGAAAAAAAGAGACTTTGTATTAACTACTAATACGTATTAAATATAGTACTCAATTGACTCTAGCGAAGCACATGAACGTCCTTAACCGTATTGTATTTTTTGAAACCACGGCCAATGAATAACTGACCGAAAAAGTAAGTTAAAAAAAATCTGGTAACTAGTTTTTTTACAAAACAACAAAGAAGGCACCGATATATTGTTAAGTTACTGGATGCAATAAAACAATTACAGATGCATTACTACCTAAATTATATTTTATCTAGACCTAGAACACGGTAGTGTGCCGGGATGAGTTTAAGGGGTTTTGGCTTGCGTACGTGACCGTGAAGTTTTGATTGAAAATAACTACAGTGGAGAGTTTTCGAATATAGACAGTTTACAGAATTATAAAATAACTGTTTTTCGCTTATCGTAAAGGAATAAACAATTTAAAGTTATTTTAATTCAAAAATGCAAAAATAGCGGACCGCCTCAAATTTAGTACGACTAATCTACCAAAATTCTAGTCTACTTCCCGATGTTCTTAAAAATTTATATTTGGCATACAGTGAGATCTGGTACCCAAACCAACAGGAAAATTATGAAAACCCGAAATTTTATTTTTTTTTGCATATTTGTTTTGATAAATTTAACATTGTGAAGCGTATATCTTATTTATTGCATTCTGATTGGTCGAGACATTCATTGCGAAGCATCTAAAAAAGTATGTATATTTTAAACAGCTTTATTTGAAATAATGTAATTTGAAATAAATTCTTTAAACTTTTATTATTCACGTCTAACCTAACCAACTAAACTCATTAAATTACAAGTGAAAATAACAACTAACTGAGTTAATTGCTTAAATACCCGGTATATCCTAAATTTATGTAAAAAAGTTAATAATAAAAGTTGTTTATTTTTACAACAGGAACATTTTTATACCTAGTATATGTAAATATACAAGATATATTAAGTTTGATCACGAATTTGTAACGCTTAAAAATATTGATCGTAGGCATGAATGTTTGGCATATGTGTCCATAAAATGGTCTAATTCGGCTAACTGTGAAACCGTTAGAGATATAACAAAAATTTCAATAACCAAAAATCTTCTTCTTTTTAAAATAAACAACTTTTTTGCATAAACTCAATAATTTTGTCATAATTTGTCATTTAATGTTCTTCGTAAAGCCAATTGTTAACAATTCGAATACGCAGAATTGTAAACAATTCGAATACGCTGAATTGTTAACAATTTAATCATTGATATACAACAATTCAATTGAATTGTTAACAATTCAATCATTGTATATACCGGGTATTCAAACAATTAACTCAGTTAGTTGTTACATTAGTTGTTTTTGCTTACTTTGTTTTGCTCATTTTGCTCAAACATTTGCCCGATTTTGCCCATTCACGAACTTGACTTTCCTTTTAAGCTCTAGAACACACACACGAAATTTCAGCTCGTTATTTCCTTTTGTTCTTGAATTATCGTGTCCATAGGCGAACGACGACATGCGGAAATGACCAAATTAGGCTATTTTATGAATACCTATTCTAAACATTTATGCCTGCGATCAATATTTTCAAGCGTTACATAGTTGGTACTAAACTTTATATACCCTGGTATATTTACATATACCGGGTATAAAAATGCACGTGCAGCATCGTACACATGATAGAAGTGAAACTTAAAACAAGTAATAGTTAAAAAACTAAAAAACACGCTTTTATAGCTAGCCGAATTAAAAAGTAGATAATAATTTTTATCATCAAAATAATTAATTTGGTTGTAAAAAAGTGTGTGATGGTTTTTAATATAATTTGATATTAAGGATATTGATTGGATATTATAATTTGATGTTAAGCACCCAACGCATTTTTACAATCAAATTAATTATTTTGTTGATAAAAATTATTTTCTACTTCTTAGTTCCGCTAGCTATAAAGCGTGTTTTTTAGTTTTTTTAAACTATTATTTATTTTTGTTTTTTTAGTCTTGTAACGAACTTTAGGATTTAAATTTTCAATCTTAAACCGCCAATATATCTGTAAATATTCGAGAAACAGAAAAAAAGGAACTTAATTATAGTAAAACTTATTTTCTACAACTTTACTAATTCTTATGTGTTTTTCGATTTTTTCAATATTAAGAGAGATATACCAAATTTTGTGTTTCCTCGTCCCTCTAAACCCCCCTTTCCCCTTGCCGACTCCGGTATTGCTTAGCATAAAAATGCATTGCCATCTGAACTACAAATACATACAAAATTTCACTTCGATACGACAATTAGAAGTAGGTACGGCATTAGAAGTAGAAGATTCCGTTACATTCATACATAGAAACAAACATACATACCAAGTTAATAAAAGCGTGTTAATAGCCAAAATACAACGATAAAGTGTACTAGTATGTTTATAGTTTCTATGGAAATGACAATCAAAATTGACATTTCTAAACTGAAACAAAACTTTAATAAAATAATTCTATAGTTATTTTTTAGAAGTATAGTTTCTGTGGAAATGACAATCAACAAAATTTTAATAAAACAAAATATATAGCTCTTTTTCTTTCTCTCTTCTTCATATCTTTCTTCTCTCTCGTGTAACGAAATCTGCCTAAACTGACGCGTTCTTAAAATTTCACTCTCAATCCTTGTCCACTTATTGTTTATCGATAACGATTTATAGTGTGGCTAGTATAGTTTATGGAAATGACAATCAAAATTGACATTTCAAAATTTAAACAAATTTTATTAAAATAATTTTACAGTTATTTTTTAGAAGTATAGTTTCTGTGGAAATGAATTTTTACTATACACAAAGCATACTAGACACACTACTTAACACACTAATTAATTCACACACCGAATACCGTTATTTTGTTACGTGACGATTTGTATCTAGTCACAGTACACGTAAGAGTTAAATAACTTCGTTCAAAAAAGAAGATTTAATCTGGATTTAATATCTATACGTAATGTTTTTTACTAACCCACTTCTAGACATGCTACAAGGATGCGGTTTTTTGCATTCAACGCGGAATAATTTTAAACATCAGAAAACTTAAATTTTCCCAACATTCTCGAAAACGGGAAAAAAACACCAAAATTTACCTTTTTTATTCAATTAAAGTGTTTTCTACATTGGATTTTAACATTACTTAGGTAAAATAGATGTTTTAGCAAATCGAATATGTCATTCATGTTGAAAAATTCGAATAAAAGTTTCATCCCATTATTTAGTTTGTATAAATAAGGGTTTTAAAACTCCGATCAAAAATATAAATGTAAAATGGGCCGAGTTTTCGGGGAAATCCTTATTATAATAATTTGTCCTTAAAAAGTGGTGATATGGAATAGAGGATCGATCGCTATTTACCAAGTGTGAGTGAAATGAATTTAAATTTAATATGTAAATTATTCCTTAGAAAACTAGTGAGGTGTAAATTGATAAATGTAAAAAAAATTTGGTTGTAATTTATTTCGCAAGTTTTCCCTTAAAGTAGAGTCAAATAAGGATTTTTCAAGCAGGTTCCTTGGAACCGCAATTTGTTTTTTGAATCGATTCATCTTGACGTCCTGAATATGACTCAAAATATGAAAAATATGAAATATGAAATTTTTACGGTCCGATTCGTAACGGAACAGGGTCAAAATTGAATTTGTTTATAATAAAAAAGTGTTTTTTCTTAATATCTTTCTAAAAACTAAAAATTTTGAAATTTTGAGCGAACCAGCATTGTGTGAGCCAGGCTTTACTTGGATGAAGGCTGAAGGCATAACTGCATAAGATAATGCATGATTCGCTGTATGTACATCATAGCATACAGACCGTTGATTGTTGTACGCGTATTAGAAGTATTAAAAACAAATTTTATATTAAATAGTAAACAAAACAAAAAACAACAGGTTATATAAATAAATTTCCATTTTTGCCCCAATTTCCTAGATCAAAATTTTTTTGTATTTTATAAATACGTATTTCAACTACAAAGTAGGCATCATCAGTATGAATTAGCTAATTGTAATTATTCTCCGAGGAGATGTTACTTGTTGCTAATTTGGTGACGGTCTGCACATAGATTTTTGGTATGTGCACAATTTATACTTTCTATAAACCTACTAAATTGTTATGCCAACCAAGCAACGTCGATCGCGTGTTAAGTGATTGGCCAAAGTTCGGCCAATGATGTTGAAGTATTGGACCACGTGATTTTGACAGTTCAAGATCTCAAAATTAATAGATTCCAAAGCCAACTGAAGAAACCAAATCGTTTCAATTTTTCAAATTGGTTTCAACTTCAACAAGTGTGTGCAGACCGTCACCAAATTAGCAACAAGTATCATCTCCTCGGAGAATAATTACAATTAGCTAATTCATACTGATGATGACTACTTTGTAATCGAAATACGTATTTATAAAATACAAAAAATATTTTGATCTAGGAATATAATTTATATATATAATATAAACTGTGTATACCTGTATATATCTTAATACCTATCTCTTAGTTGTTGTTACTGTACTATTTTAAATTTTTTGTTAATTGTATATTTTATTTATATATATTTATTCCTTCAGTTTTAATTTAATTATTCAAATTTTTTTTAAATTTACAAGAAAAAGTACATTTTTTCAGTATCGTGTCTACCTCACATGTTCTCTCATGCTTCGATAGATCTGGACCATCCTATTCCAGACAACCTACCCCCAAACCATGATTACGATGACCTCATTCCCGCTGCAAAAACCTCAATTGCACCGTCAATCGAACACACTGAAATAAACTAAAATAATATCCCCACAACAATTATAAATAATATGCCCACAACCAAACCAAATTTATATAGTATCCCTAAAAAACCTAACTATGTCCAATATACTTACCCACCCACTTCACGTGGCCCGTACAAAGTTATCATTGAACCCCTCTCCGACTCCAGTAAAAGATCATATCCCTTATCCTTCGGTAATTTATTAGTAAAAAACCAAATTCCTGACGTTCTAAAAATTGATTCCCTTGGTAGAAGCCGTCTCTGTACAACATTTAAATGTTCCTTATCTGCTAATTCTTTTATATCCCAAAACTTCCTTATCCAAAATGACTTAAAAGCGTTTATCCTAACCCATTGGGTCACTAGAACTGGAGTTATACGGAATATCGATCTTAATATTGACGACGATATCCTCCTATCCAACATAAAATCCCGGTCCAAAGTAATAAGTACATCTTATTTTCAAACGCTCCATAAATCCAGAATCTAATGCAGTTGAATACAAAAAAACCACGACTATAATTGTAACTTTCGAAGGCAATATATTACCGAAAGAAATTTCGATCTTTTATTGCTACAGAGCCGTAGAAATTTATGCATACCCGGTTACACAATGTTTTAACTGTCTTCGGTTTGGCCACACCACTATCCATTGTAAGAGTTCCCCCCGATGTGGTCACTGTAAATTGCATCCCACAAATTCCTGCAGTAATCCCGACATTTCCAAATGTGTGCACTGCGATGGAGCACATTCCTCCCGATCCCACGAATGCCCCGAATACACCCGTCAAACAGCCATCAAAAGGCTCATGGCAACAGAAGGCTCACGTTCCATGAAGCCGCCAATCTACACCCCTCTCACGCCAAAAAATCATTCACTTCCTTAGTAAACCCGAGCTCTTTTCCCACAATTACCAGAACAAACATGACCATGTCACAGCCTATTCCTACCATGAACCATATTTATTCCCAGGCAGTAAAACTTGCGGCCAAAAAGCGAAAACCAACAATACCTCCCCCCCCCCTGATTCGCCTATTTATTTCCATGAACATCAATCCCTTCTTAATAGTTCCAATGGACGCCTTCCATCTACATTCACCTCTCCTATTTTCAATAGTAATTAAACCCCCTTAAATAAAATCACACAACCTAATATTGAACCCTTAGAATCACATTTACTTAAAGCCCTCCAATTTGTAATTACGGACCCAACTACACAACAACAAGTGACCCAACTTTTCAGCTAATTTTCAAGAATGGCGGAATTCCATCGTCTTCGAATCCTTCAATGGAACATCCGAAGTCTTCTTACCAATATACCCAACCTACTACATCTACTGACTACCCATTCTATCCATGTAGCCCTCCGATCGGAAACTTGGCTTCGAGCCGATGCATTTGTTCGTATCAGAGGATATCATGTATATCGCTCTGATAGGGCAGATGGTTATGGAGGTGCTGCAAACCTTGTACATATTTCTCTTCCTCACCAACAGATACCTTTACAATCCCCATCCCCAAATACCCAAGTTATTGGAATACGCAATGATGACGTTGATTATGTCTCAATCTACAATCCTTTTAACAATCCTATTCCTGAAAACCAATTAACCAATCTCCTCTCTAACGCTTTTCCATTCGTTCTCCTTGCAGGAGATTTCAATTTCCACCACCCCATCTGGGGTAATCACCATAGTGATGCAGATGGTAATATCTTATATGATTACCTAACAAACACCCACCTAGTTATGTTAAATGACGGATCTCCTACTCTATGCTGTCCTCCTCCTATAAAATGTACGGTTGTTGACATCAGCAATTGCTCTCCCGAACTTAGCACCATCTCCCAATGGATTCCCTTGGATTGCATCACTCCCTACGGCAGTGATCATTGGCCAATATGAATATCATTCGGCAAAAATAATTATGATCCAAAACGACCATATCAATCGCGATGGTCCATTAACAAAGCCGACTGGTGTCTTTATGCCCAAAGTTTGCGGGTGCAATTCATGGAAAATTCTACTCCTTCTAATCCAATTATATCATACAAATCTTTTGTAGATGCAATAGAATTCGCCTCACATAAAGCAATTCCAAGAACCAAACCACCTCCTGTATCTCATAGTCCCACTCCTTGGTATGATGAAGAGTGAAAAGAACTTATACGCGAGCGAAAGTCAAGCACACCAAAATTAAAATGTGATTTAACGATGGACAACTATCTAGAATATCGATGTACATGTGCAAAAGTAAGGAGAGTATTCAAACTAAACAAGAGACTTTCATGAAGAGAATTTTGTGAGAGTTTTTCAAAATCGACTCCCATTTCCGAAATATGGAATAATATTAAAATATTTCGCAAAGGGTCTGTACCTTACGCTCATCGTTCTTCGAATGATGATTGGAAGGTAGAATTTATGGACAATTTAGCCCCCCAAGCTGTAGCTCCCGATTCTATGTTTTACCTCCCTGTTCAGTCTGAAAATATTCTAGACGATCTTTTTTCTATCCAAGAATTAAATTCCACTATCTCCATAATTAAAGATTCATCGCCAGGTTCAGATGGCATATACTACAGTATGATAAAAAACCTTAATAGCGAATCGCATATTCTGTTTTTGAATATTCTAAACGAATATTATTCTATCGCCTCATTGCTATGAGTTTTTGTCTTTCAAAAATCATGGAACATTTAATCAAAATCAGATTAGAATGGAGTGTGAATATCACTCCATTCTACCTGATTTTCACTTTGGTTTTAGAAGAGTGATGAGCACGACCGATAATCTCTCCTTGCTTTACACCGATAATCTCGATTGCTTCGCGAACAACAATTATTTGATAGCTGTGTTCATCGATATCAAAAGTGCATTCGACAATGTTAGCGTAGAGATACTTGTTGATAAACTGAACCAACTGAATGCCACCTAGACTGGCTCGATACATTCAAAACCTCTTTCACCACCGATACTTCACCCTTTTACATCACCATCCCGAAATCCGTCGAACAGCCTCTCTGGGCCTGCCACAGGGAGCAGTACTCAGTTCAATCCTTTGATATTAAAGAACTACTCCTTCAACACAACATCAAAATCCTGCAATTTGCTGATGATATAGTTATATATTCATCCGATAATTCCATAGATTTAGCTAGAAGCAACGTCACAAATGGTTTAGTTCGGTTAAAAGATATTTTAGTGGAACTTAACCTTGATATTTCAATAACAGAAACTTCTGCAATTCTATTTTCCCGACATAAGGGTGTTCCACAACCCATCCCATTCCTAGATTCGGCTATCTATTTTCACAATTCCGTAAAATTCCTGGCCGTGATTTTTGATCGAAAACTTTCCTGGCGGTGGTATATCAACTCTATGGCTAACCGTGTTCAAAGCGGACTAAACGCTATGAAAGCCATAAGGTCTACATGGTGGGGTGCAGACCCTTTCACCTTGCTAGCATTCTTTAATGCATTCGTCCAGGGAGTTTTCGATTATGGCAGCTTCCTTCTTTCTCCTGTGTCACAATCCAATACATCTATCCTTGATCGAATCCAATTCCAAGCCCTTCGACTATGTTTAGGCCAAATGCGTTCCTGCCCTACAAACGCCCTTCTAGTTGAAGCAGGTATACCTCCACTACAACGGATAATTTACATGGCCAAAAAATTCATCCTTAAAAAACTCTCCTTTTCCCAACATCCGCTAATCCCGCTTTTGGGTCATCTGAATCAAAACTTCAGACACTGGCGTCGCAAACCAATTTCTTCCCTAATAATAGCTTACCGTTCCTTCTTCGAAATACCCATCCATCGTAGCCCCTCGCTCCTTTATTTCATACTCCCTTGTTCGGCCGCATTTATACCGAGTTTCGTTCGTTTCGATTGTGGTTTGGGCAAGGAAGATATTGATTTTGAAATAGAAATGAAATTTTGAAATTTGACAATTAAAATTGATTTTCTTTTTAAGGAAAGATAAGTTTCTAGCTTTAATGTTACAATTATTGTACAAAAAGTAAATAAATGTTTCTTTTTAAGGAGAAAAACGATTAGTTGTTAATTAAAATCCTACCCAAGATTTGAACATTACATATATATATATATATAAATATATATATATATATATATATATATATATATATATATATATATATATATATATATATATATATATATATATATATATAAATGTTTAACTCCGGTTCTGACGACATTTTTACATAATATACACCGAGTTCAGTGACAAACTGTATCTTTGACGACAATCGTCAAAAATTTTACGAATGATCTCTGGTTTCGATGACAGTCGTCGAAATCAACAATATGTTTATCTTTGACTTTGGATACACTTAGTATTTCCACCGCTATTCATCCATGTGTTTTTGAATTCTAATACACTCTGAGATCAACGACCATCTATTCGTTGATTGTACGTTGTTATGATTGTAGTTTTCGGATTCATAATACAATGATCATATTGTTCAAATAAATAAATAAAAATGTACGTATATCTTAATTATAGTGACCGAAAAAATTTTTTATTTTTCTTCCAAGCTGCTATAATATCAAAATCTGCTTTAGGTTTTGCAGACGATTCTTACCGAAAATAGGTTTAATAACTTGAAAATTTTGAAACTTCGTAATGGAGTGCACAGAAAAAAAATTTTTAGCTCAAGATAAATTGTCTTAGCTCAAGAAATTTTTATAAGATGAAGAGGAAGTCAAAAATAATCTTGAACAAAGACTTAGGTAGTTGAAATTTGAAACAACATATTTTTACTTTGTAATCGAAAAAAAATTTCTTGTTTTAAGATTTCTCATTTCTTCCCAACAGAAAATAATTATATCTAAAACACGGTAATTCGACAGGCCGAGTTTAAGGAGTTTTTTGCCTTCGCGCTTACAGTAATATTAATATTACTACACGTTACAATAATTTTACTACAGTAATATTACTACACGTCAAATCAGAGCCGATTTGACCCCGAAATATCTGCTGAACGAAAGGTGCTACAGTGCTGATTTTTCGAATATAAGCTATTTAGCGAATTCTGAAATAACAAGTTTTTGCTTTTCGATAAGAAATGAACGGTTAAAAAGTTATTTCGGTTCAAAAACTGTAAAATAATGGGTACGCCCATAATTTTTATTAGAGAGAATAAAAACGCAGGGCCTACACCAGATATCCTTGAAAGATGATATTTGGCATATAGTTAGGTCTAGTACCCAAGGCACAGGGAAAATTATGAAATCATGAAATTTATATCGGGAAATGGAAAATTTTTGCATTTTTGTTTTGATAAAATTAACATAAGTATTGCTGCTATATGATTGGTCCATATTTTCTATATATATACTAAAAATTTAGCAACACACTACTTGTGAGATTTGTGTACGATTTAAAAAAAAAATTTTTTTTGTTGCTCCACTTCCAGATATGCTAGAAAGATACGGTGTTTTGCATTCGGCGCGGAATTTTTGAAACCTTAAATAAGAATCTTTGGGAAAATTTTATTTTCCCAACGGAACATATGGAAAATCAAAAGTTAAGTTTATGTGCTTAAGTTTATGCCACATTTTAGAAGGATGCGGTTTTTTGCATTCGACTCGGGATATCTCAAAACCTATTTGTAGATCGAAAAAATTCAATTTTCCCAACGCTACATCCAAAAAAATGGGAAAAAAATAAAAGTTTTGGTTAAAGTCCATTCTGATTCCTTGATATTTGTTGGGGAGTATCTGATTGGTTGACACATTCAGTATTAATTAAGTATAAATATAGACATATATATTTACTATAAATGTATTTTGCACGTTATATTGTGCAAAAATCATTACTTATGAATTCTTCAAAGGGATAACACAAATTGTTAAAATTTTTCATCAAAGTAACTGTTTCAAATTTATAAAAAATAAAGAAGATTTGGATCTTATTTATACGTAAATTTGTTTAAAAAAATTTAACCCAATTCTCGATATGCTCGAATAATGCGGTTTTTTTTGCATTCAACCTGTTTTAACTTGAAATTTAAAGGAAAAATTGGAAATCTTTAATTTTTCGAACGAAAATGGGGAAAACAACCAAAAAATACCATTTTATTCCCAGTATATGTAAATATACATGGTATATTAAGTTTAGTCCCGACTTTGTAACGTTTGAAATTATTAATCCTTGATATAAATGCTTGTTCATAAAATGGCCCAATTTGGCTATTTCTGCATATCCGTCCGCCTGTCTGTCTGTGGACGCAATAACCCGAGAAGCAAAACATATAAAGGGCTAATTTTTTTTGTGTTCTAGAACAAAAAAGTAAGGTCAAATTCGTTAATGGGAAATTTTTACTTTTAACTGAAAATCCAATCCATCCTTCTTCCATTTCGACGATGATTTTTTGACGCCGACTGAAAATTATTTAGATATCTACATTAGTGTAGGATGTCATCTTAAATCGAATATAGCAGCCGCCGAAAAATAACGATTTACGATTTCCACGTTAACCCCACTGTAATGGGTATCAAATGAAAGGGCTTGATGAGCGAAACACATTTAGTAAAGTGACGTCATTCGAAATCCAATGTGGCGGCCGCCACACATGGAGATTTATAATTTCCACATAAACCTCATGATATGGATATTAAATGAAAGGCCTTGATGGGCAAAACACAGTATATAAAGGGACGTCATTTTTAATCCAAAATGGCGGCCGCCGCAAATGGTGGTTTATAATTTCCACAGTAACCCCTATGATATGGGTATCAAATGAAAGGGCTTGATGAGCAAAACACAACAAGTAAAGTAACTTCACTCGAAATCCAATATGGTGACCGCCACAAATGGGGATTTATAATTTCCACATAAACCCGTATGATATGGGTATCAAATGAAAGAGCTTGATGGGCGAAACATAGTGTATAAAGTGACGTCATTCTAAATCCAATATGGCAGCCGTCGCAAATGGCGATTTATAATTTCTACATTAACCCCAATGATATGGGAATCAAATGAAAGGCCTTGATGAGCGAAACACAAAACATGAAGTAAAATCATTCTAAATCCAATATGGCGGCCGCTGCAAATGGAGATTTATAATTTTAACATAATCCCCTATGATAAGGGTATCAAATGGAAGGGCTGGATGTGCAAAACACAATATGGAAAGTGAAGTTATTCTAAATGCATTATGGCGGCCACCGCAAAAAAGTTGATTTGAATTTTCCATATTAACTCCTATAATATGGGTATCAAATAAGAGGGCTTTATTAGCGAAACACAGTAAGTAAGGACACATTTATCCAAATATAGGGTTGTGCACAATTTAAGCCTTTGTATATTTAAGCCATTCAAAAAGTAAGAAAGTGATATTTATAAAATTTTAAAAACATACTAAGAAAACACTTACAAAATAAATTTTATGAACCAAATTTTTTTTTTCATTTTACTTTGCACTTACATTCTTACATTTTAGTTTTCATTGTTTACTTTATAAATTGCTCGGCTCTTTAATGGGATATTATCAATTTTTAAGGAGTAACTATTATATGCAGAATCTCCCCGAAAACTCGGCAATTTTTTACATTAAAGTTTTTGATCGTATATCACTACTTTTTGAAATATCACCACCCTTTTTCTTCTATACATGCTAGAAAGACGCGACTTTTTGCATTCGACGCTAAATATATACAAATTAGGAAGTTTATTCGAAAAACTAAAAATTTTTCGTTGCAACCCTCCGGAAAATCGGAAAAACACCCCCCAAAATTACTTTTTTCAGTTCTATACATGCTAGAAAGATGAAACTCTCACCAATCAACCCGAAATAAAGTAAAATTCATAGAATATTGCAAAAATTCATTACCTACATCGAAATCTCCCGAAAAGGGAAAGACACCCCTAAAACTGACAGACCGACACCAAATTGGCAACAAGTAACATCTCCTCGGAGAATAATTACAATTAGCTAATTTATACTGATGATGACTACTTTGTAGTTGAAATACGTATTTATAAAATACAAAAAAATTTGATCTAGGAAATTGGGGCAAAAATCGAAATTTACTTTTATTCATGTTACAAAGATCTGGTTTTTTCCATTTGACGTAGAACAGATTCAAAATAACAAAATTATTTGAAAAACGTACATTTTTTCATCACAACCCTTTGCAATTGGGAAATCCACCTCTAAAACCACCCCTTTTTTTCTATACATGCTGGGAAGATGCGACCTTTTGAGTTCGACGCTAAAGATGTACAAATAAAGATAGTTATTCGAAAAACTTAAAATTTTTCATGCAAACCCCCGCAAAATCGTAAAAACACCCCCCCCCCCCCCAAATATAGTTTTTCAGTTGTATACATGCAAGAAAGATGGATTTTTCACCAAACGACCCACAATAAAGTTAAATTTGAAAAATTTTATAAACAACAAGTAATGTAACAACTAACTGAGTTAATTGTTTGAATACCCAGTATATACTGAGTTGTATATCAATGTTTGAATTGTGAATATTTCTGCCTATTCAATGTTTATAAAATATGAATTATTTGTAAATATTTGTTTTGTGCTAATAATTTTTCTTGAAACAGTAAAAATGTTCTTGCATTTAAAAACATTTATATTAATGTTCTTGCGATTTTTATATATTTAAATATTGAGTTATATAATTGAGTAAATCAACGCGAAGTGGCTGTTAACGCAAAGCGTTGTTTAAAACGAGCCGTTAGGCGACGCGAAAAGTTAGTCAACGCGAAGCTTTAGTAAATCAACGGAAAGCGTTGGTAAACGTAAAGCGTTGGTAAACGCAAAGCGCTAACCGAGAAACGTAAGCTAAAGCGATCCGTAAGTCAGTCAACGCGAAGCGTTGGTTAATGAGAAGCGTTAGTTATTCAAAGCGAACCATCGGTGATTCGCGAAGCTTGACTTCACGCGAAACGTTAATCAACGCAAAGCGTTAACCAACGCAGACCGTCAGATTAAGCGAGCCGTAAATCAGCCAACGCGAAGCGTTGGTCAATGAGAAGCGCTAGTCAATAGGAAGCGTTAGGTCAACGCAAAGTGTTAGTTAATCAACGCAAAGCGTTTACAAACGCCAAACGTAAGCTAAAACAAACTGTAAATCTGCCAACGCGAAGCGTTGGTTAATGAGAAGCATTAGTTATTCGAAGCGAAGCGTCCGTGATTTGCGAAGCGTGATTTCACGCGAATCATTAAACAACGCAAAGCGTTAACCAACGCGAACCGTAAGCTAAAGCGACCCGTAAATCAACCAACGTGGCGCAATGGGAAGCGTTAGTCAATAGGAAGCGTTAGGTCAACGCAAAGCGTTGGTAAACGCAAAGCGTTTACCGACGCGAAACGAAAGCTAAAGCGAAACGTAAGTCAGCCAACGCGAATCGTTGGTCAATGAAAAGCGTTAGTCTACAGGAAGTGTGTTAGTTTAACTCGAAACGTAAGCTAAAGTGAACCGTAAGTCAGCCAACGAGAAGCGTTAGTTATCCAAAGCGAAGCGTCAGTGTTCGGAATCGTTAATCAACGAAAAGCTTGAACCAACGCAAAACGTAATCTTAAGCTAGCCAAAAGTTAGCCAACGAGAAGCGTTAGCATAGCGTTGGTTAACGCAAGACGTTTACCAAAGTGATCCGTAAGATTAAGCGATCCGTAAATCAGCCAACGCGAAACGTTGGTCAATGAGAAGCGCTAGTCAATAGGGAGCGTTAGGTCAACGCAAAGTGTTAGTTAATCAACGCAAAGCGTTTAAAAACGACAAAAGTAAGCTAAAACAAACCGTAAATCTGCCAACGCGAAGCGTTGGTTAATGCGAAGCATTAGTTATTCAAAGCGAAGCGTCCGTGATTTGCGATGCGTGATTTCACGCGAATCATTAAACAACGCAAAGCGTTAACCAAGGCGAACCGTAAGATTAAGCGACCCGTAAATCAGCCAACGCGACGCGTTGGCGCAAAGGGAAGCGTTAGTCAATAGGAAGCGTTAGGTCAACGCGAAGCGTTGGTAAACGCAAAGCGTTTACCGACGCGAAACGTAAGCTAAAGCGAACCGTAAGTCAGCCAACGGGAATCATTGGTTAATGAGAAGCGTAAGTTATTCAAAGCGAAGCGTTGGTGATTCGCGAAGCGTGAATTCATTCAAATCGTTAAACAACGCAAAGCGTTTACCAATGCGAACCGTAAGCTTAAGCTAGCCGTTTATCAGATAACGCGAAGCGTTGGTCAATGAATAGCGTTAGTTATTCAAAGCAAAGCATCGGTGATCCGCGAAGCGTGATTTCACGCGAATCGTTAATTAACGCAAAGCGTTAACCAACGCGAACTGTAAGATTAAGCGAGCCGTCAGTCAGCCAACGCGAAGTGTTGGTCAATGAGAAGCGCTTGTCAAAAGGAAGCTTTAGGTCAACAAAAAAGCCGTGAACTACGTGACAACGAATCGTCGCTGATTTAACGCGAAGCGTGATTTCACGCTTAATCGTTAATGATTAAAGTAAGCGTGAAAAGTTAGTCAAATCGTAACGATAGTTAACGCGAAGCGAACGCACGCGTGAGTTATACAACGTGAAGAGTTAGCCGACGCGAAGCGTAAGCTAAAATAAACTGTTAGTCAGCCAACGCGAAGCGTTGGTTAATGAGAAGCGTTAGTTATTCAAATCCGAACCGTCCATGATTCGCGAAGCGTGATTTCACGCGAATCATTAAACAACGCAAAGCGTAACCTTAAGCGTGTCGTACGTTAGCCAACGCGAAGCGTTGGTCAATTAGAAGCGTTAGTCAATAGGAAGTGTAAGGTCAACGCGAAGCGTTGATAAAAGCAAAGAGCTAACCAACATGAAACGTAAGCTAAAGTGAACTGTAAGTCAGCCAACGCGAAGCGTTGGTTAATGAGAAGCGTTAGTTGTCAAAGCGAAGCGCCGGTGATTCGCGAAGCGGCTATGTTAATCAACGCAAAGCGTTTACCGACGCGAAACGAAAGCTAAAGCGAACCGTAAGTCAGCCAACGCGAAGCGTTGGTCAATAAAAAGCGTTAGTCTATAGGAAGTGTTAGGTTAACTCGAAACGAAAGCTAAAGTGAACCGTAAGTCAGCCAACGCGAAGCGTTGGCCAATGAGGAGCGTTAGTTATCCAAAGCTCAGCGTCAGTGTTCGAAATCGTTAATAAACGAAAAGCTTGAACCAACGCCAAATGTAATCTTAAGCTAGCCAAAAGTTAGCCAACGCGAAGCGTTAGTAAATTGCCAACGCGAAGCTTTAGCATAGCTTTGGTTAACGCAAGGCGTTTCCAATGTGACCCGTAAGATTAAGCGAGGCGTACGTCAGCCAACGCGTTGGTCAATGAGAAGCGCTAGTCAATAGGAAGCGTTATGTCAACGCAAAGCACTAGCTAATCAACGCAAAGCGTTGGTAAACGCAAAGCGTTTTCAAACACGAGATGTAAGCTAAAACAAACCGTAAGTCAGCCAACGCGAAGCGTTGGATAATGCGAAGCGTTAGTTAATCAAAGCGAAGTGTCGGTGATTAGCGTCATTTCACGCGAATCGTTAAACAACGCAATGCGTTAATCAACGGGAACCGTGAGCTTGTTAAAGACAAAGCGTTTAACAACGCGAAACGAAAGCTAAAGCGAACCGTAAGTCAGCCAACGCGAAGCGTTGGTTAATGAGAAGCGTTAGTTATTCAAAGCGAAGCGTCGGTGATTCGCGAAGCGTGATTTCACGCGAATCGTTAAACAACGCAAAGCGTAAACCAACGCGAACTGTAAGCTTAAGTGAGCCGTATGTCAGCCAACGCGAAGCGTTGGTCAATAAGAAGCGTTAGTCAATAGGAAGTGTAAGGTCAACGCGAAGCGTTAGTAAACGTAAGGCGTTAACCTACGCGAAACGCAAGCTAAAGCAAACCGTTAGTCAGCCAATGCGAAGCGTTGGTCTATGTGAAGCGCTTTTCAATTGGAAGCGTTTTGTCAACGGGAAGCGTTTGTATTAAACGCAAAGTGGTGGTAAACGCTTAGCGTTTACTAACGCGAAACGTAAGCAAAAGGGAACAGATAGTAAGCCAACGCGAAGCGTTAGCCAATGAAAAGCGTTAGTTATGCAAAGCGAAGCGCCAGTGATATCGCGAAGCGTGATTTAACTCGAATCGGTAAACAACGAAAAGCGTGAACCAACTCGAAACGTAAGCTAAAGCGAACTATAAGTCAGCCAACGCAAAGCGTTAGTAAATCAACCCATTGCCTTGGTAAACGCAAAGCGTTAACCATCGCATCACGCAAGCTAAAGCGAACCGTTTGTCACCCAACGCGAAGCGTTGGTCAATAGGAAGCGTTAGGTCAAAACGAAGCGTTAGTTAATGAACGCGAAGCGTCAGTGATTCAACGCGAAGCGTGATTTCACGCGTAGCGACAATCAACACGAAGCACTAGTTAACGCGAAGAGAAAGTTAACGCGAAGCGTAGGCAACTCAACGCTAAGCGATGTTAAGCTAAGCGACGTTAGTTATTCAACGCTAATATATATATATATATATATATATATATATATATATATATATATATATATATATATATATATATGTATATATATATAAATATACATATATATACATATATATACATTTATATATATATATACATATATTTATATTTATATATATATATACATATATATATATATACTTATATATATATATATATATTTATATTTATATGTATATATATATATATATATATATATATACATATATACATATATAATTATTTATATATATATATAGATATATATATATATATATATATATGTATATAAATTTTTTTGATGATTTTTGATAGGATCGATGGCCCTTTGAATAAAATTTTTGCAAAATTTTGACATCTGTACGAGACCAACTACTTCTTTGAAAAGGAAAATCACTTAAACCTTGACCTTATGGTTTAAAAAACTGAAATAAACATAAAAAAAACAATACTATTTGATGTATGTTATGTTTGTCATGTGCCCGTTTGTACATGGAGACCATGCCTTCATTCGCTTATCAATTGTATTTATCATTTTTTTCAACTTTGAGGACAGATTTTGAGAAAACTATTGAGTTTATGAAAAAGTGTTTCAAACAAAAGTTGTTTATTATAAAGTGAAGAAGATTTTTTGTAAACAAATTTTTTTTCTGACTCTTACGGTTTCAAAGATGTGTAATTCCCCCCTTTTATTTGCTCTTTCTGCACAAATTATGAGAAAACTATTGAGTTTATGGAAAAATTTTTCAAACAAAAGATGATTATTTTAAAAAGAAGAAGATTTTTTGTCTCAAAATTATTTTTCTATCTCTTACGGTTTCAAAGACGGATATTTCCACCCCTCATAGCGGGGGGAAACATGTTCCGATTTTGTCCATTAACGAACTTGACCTTACTTTTTTGCTCTAGAACACACACAAAAATTTTCAGCTCGTTATCTCTTTTCGTTCTTGAGTTATCGGCTTCACAGACGGACGGACGGACGGACGGACATGTGAAAATGGCCGAATTAGGCCATTTTATGAATACCTTTTTGAAGCATTTTTGTCAAGGATTAATATTTTCAAGCGTTACAAAGTCGGGACTAAACTTAATATACCTTGTATATTTACAAATATACTGGGTATAAAAACGACCACCCCCCCCCCCCAAATGGGAAGAAGACCACTAAAACTGCTCTTTTTACTTCGAATCATGCTAGAAATATGGGATTTTCCCCAATCGTTCCAAAATAAAGTCAAATTGACAGAAAATTTTGAAAAATTGCATTTTTTTTATCGTAACACCCCCTTAAAAAGGGAATAACATCCCAAAAACTGTCCTTTTCACTTCTATTCACGTTGAAAAGATCGGGTTTTTCGATTTGACGTGGAACAGGTTTAAAATAGCAGAATTGTTTGAAAAACGAAAATTTTTCAATCACAACCTTTCGAAAATGGGAAAAACACCCTTAAAACCACCCTTTTTCTTCTATACATGCTAGAAAGAAGCGGTTAATGCAATTGCCGTGAAGCTGCGTGAAACCGACGCTGAAATCGGAAAACTTTAATGTTTTCATTGCAGGCCCTTGGAAATTTGAAATAGTACTACCCAAAATTATGTCTTTAGTTCTATACATGCTATAAAGATGGCATTTTCCCAAATCGACCTGTTAAAAGAACAGAATACTATAAATTTTACTTATCTACATCGCAACTCCCCCCCCCCATCCGAAAATGGGAGTAACACCACTAAAACTGTCCTTTTCACATCTATTCATGTTAGAAAGATGGGGGCTTTTCCATTCGACGTGGAACAGGTTCAAAATTACAGACTTATTTGAAAAAAGTAAGTTTTTTCATCACAACCGTTCGGATGGGGAAAAACACCCCTACAACCACCAGTTTGCAAGCTACAAATCTTCTATACATGCTAGAAAGCTGCGGGTTTTTGCATTCAACGATTTATTGCTTCAAATTAAGAAGGTAATTAGAAAAACTTAAAATTTTTCATTACTACCTACTACTACTTTTTAACTTCTATTCATGGTTGAAATATGGGATTTTCATCAATCGACCCGAAATAAAGTCAAATTAACATATACAAATTAACAAATTAACATATTTATTGAAAAATTTCATTACCTACATCGCAAACCCCCAAAAGTGGGAATAAAAACCCTTTAAACTTCTCTTTTCACTTCAATTCATGTTAAAAAGATCGGGTTTTTTCCATTCATCGTGGAACAAGTTTAAAATAACAGGACTATTTGAAAAACGTAAATTTTTCCATCGACACACTTCGCAAATGGGATAAACACAACCAAAACTAAATGATTTCTTATACACATGCTAGAAGGATGCGGTTTTTCCATTCGATGCTTACTAGCTACAAATTAAGAAGGTAATTCGAAGAGCTTCAAATTTTTCATCGTTACCCCCTAAAAACTGAAAAAAGGACCCCCTTAGCAACCCTTTTAACTTCTATTCATGCTTGAAAAATGGCATTTTCACCAATCGACCCGAAATACAGTCAAATTAACAGAATACTTTGAAATTATCTACATAGCAAACTCCCTTAAAATGGAAAAAAACACCCCTAAAACTGCCCTTTTCACTTTCTATTCATGTTTGAAAGATCTGGTTTTTTCCATTCGACGTGGAACAGGTTCAAAATAACATAATTATTTGAAAAAAAATTTTTATCCATCGCAACCCTTTGCAATTGGGGACAACACCTCCAAAACTATCCTTTTTCTCATAAACATGGTAGAAAGATGCGGTTTTTTGCATTTGTAGCCTAAATAAATACAAATTAAGAAAGTTATACGAAAAACTTAAAATTTTTCATCGCTACCCTCTTAAAAATGGGAAAAGCATCCCATAAGCTACCCGTCAAACTTCTATCTATGCTAAAAAGATGTTTTTTTTTGCATTTGGTGGGGAATTTCTTCTAACTAATGAAGTTATTCGATAAATTTTAATTTTGTCATCGCCACTCCCTTGAAAATGGAATAAATGTTAACATGCTAGAAAAATGCGGTTTATTACATTCAACGCAGAAAACCTAACTTTTTTTCATCGTTACCCCTAGAAAATGCTAATATGAGACCTATTTATGCGCAGTACTCCAAAATTGAAAAATTTTAGAGAATTGATAGGTACAATAATTATTTTTTTACTACTTATTTCAATATACATATATTTAAATTTTGTTATTTATTTACCACCAATAGTTTATTAACAACGACTACGGCCAATTAATCTTTTTTGATCAAGTTTGAAGATTCAATATTAAAGCATTTATTTCAATAATATAAAAAATTACAAAGTTAAAAATATGTACAACCAGAAAATAATTGTATCAAGTGTAGTAGTGAATAAAATATATACAATAGATGCAGGTTAAAAAGTTAAAACAAATAAATATAAAAAAGCTGTACACATTTAAAAACAATGGTTAAAAAAATAGAACAGGTCAGACACTTTAAAAAATAGAATAGTGTCAATATCACAGAGCTTTTTATCACAAAGTAAGTTCACCAATAATTACCAAGGAATAACGGGGGTGGAAGACTCAGATGTTCGGGCCATCCAGTACCAGTGTGCTTAGTCACCGTAGCTGCTCATGGTACTACCGCTGCCCGGTTAAATGCTCGATGACAATGTCACGTGACCAGTGGATCGTGTCGGATACCATCAAAAGAGCCATGGCCTGCGTATATTTTTGGGCTATACCAAGAGATCTTGCGGCCCGGATGTTCTGGTTCTGCCAAGCTCCGAGCGAATCAACGACAAATGCATCCAAATAGATCCTATAGCCCTTCAAGGATAACTCAGCAGCAAGTAGGTTATATTTTACAAGTTTTTGCTGCCGAGCCACCTCTAAAGCATCTGGGGCACCCTCAAATGGAATACAAATGTCGATGTTCCCGATAATCTTGTTAGTTTCATACTGAACCATCAGGTCAGGACGAAGTGTACTGCGTACGCCGGTCACCTGTCTATTGGTGTTGAAGACAGCACCCGGGGATAAACGCGTTGCGCGAGAGAATTGATCTTGGACGTCGTGTGATGACATTGCCACGCTGCTGAATGAACGGTACAATGATTCAGTACGTGTGGCAGTGTCTCCTTGACATAGCCACAACGTCGACATCGCTTGTCTCCGTTCTCAAATTGACGTGGTCCATTTAATGGGACAACATCGAGCCAAGCTCGGTGTACAAACCGGTAGTCGCAAAACCGAGTGTAACGACCATTCAAAAGGAAGTGGTTGCTCGCTTCCCTTAAGTTCGTACATGAGTACACCTTTCCCTGATCTGGTTTTTCTAGTAGTCTAGCAAGATCTATTTGCTCTTATACCTGAATGTAGAGCTCGAACAACCATAGATCTTGCGGTCTCCGGAACTATTATATGCTCCGGTGTTTGCCACTTTCTGTTAATGATAACCAACAGGTAACGCTTTTCGACGCACCAGTGTAACCTCACGCCGAATTTATTGTTCAGGCGACGGCACGCATTTCTAGCTCGCGTCCACAAACTAGCCATGTCACCGAGGTCGCGTCCAAGGTGATCTTTTAGTGAGCCACTCAGATATTTAGCCAACATTTCCCCGGATGTATCGCCACCAATCCGACGTCTCACCGCACGCTTTAAGCAAGACCAAGTTGCAGAATCAGCCAACGGCAAAATAATTGCGCCACCCTGGTAAGATGTTATGTACAGCAGCTTCATTTCTATATCATCTAAACATCCATTCATTGAAATTTTAGTTTTTTTATAAATAAAATACTGTAGCGGTTTGCCCGGGTACGTTAATTCTATAAATTGAATTCTTTTCAACTTTAACAATTTATTTATTTATGATTCTAAATATTATATACACAATTTACAAGAGTTACAATTTTATAGAGTGTTATTTTAAGGTGTTGACTGGTTGACTGCCTTCACACTCTGATACATTCCTCGATCTGTTGTAATAATAATAACAACGTCAATATTCCGTTGTCCCAGAAACATGACATAATTTTGTTCAATTCAACTATCACAGGAAACTTAGTTTCATTACAAAATACATGTCCAGCTGCCAGGTTAATATTCGTGACAATACAACCTCAAAAAATAATAATGTTGCATCTTCAACTTTATGAATTGCTTTAACATCTATTCATCGATTTACTTATTTCCGGTTAACTCATTTTACTTTGTTTTACTTGATATGTAATTGAACGTATAAAATGCCGATAAAAATATCTGATAGCACGGCAGTGCATAGGCCGTGTTTAAGGGGTGCTTAGGCCTTCGTCTGACAGTGCTATTACTTATTGAAATATTAGCGGATTTTTGACCCCGAATTAACTTTTGAACGCAATGACCTACAGTGGTGATTTTTCGAATATATTCTATTTAGGGAATTATAAGGAAATAAGTTTTCGCTCATCGTTAAGAAATAAACAGTTATTTTAGTTCAAAAATCGTAAAATATCGGGAACGCCTTAAAAAAACGTATATCATCTATCATAATGTTCTCCTACTTCCAGATATCCTGTAAAATTGATATTTGGAATAGGGCTAGATCTAGTACCCAAGCCGACTGGAAAATTATTAAAACTAGAGATTTCTATCGGGAAACTTAGTTAAAATTTTTTAAATTTAACATTGTAATTCCAAATACGTCTCCATTTCCAATTCTGATACATGATTGGATGATGATAAAAACGTTTTTATTATAAGTTATAAGCGTTTAAATTTAACCGACGTACAGAAATGCTAGCAGGATGCGGTTTATTGCATTCGACGCGAAATTTCTGAAACCTATAAGTTAAATCGGAAAAACAATGGAACATCAATGGAACATTTCTCAATGGAACATCTCCAAAAATTGAACCAAAAATTACATTTTAGGGTTAAATTTTTACCATTTTCCAGACATGCTAGAAGGATGCAGTTTTTTTCATTCGACGAGGACTACCTTAAAAAATATATGTTAAACGCTAAACTTCAATTTTCTCAACCCAAAACCCACAAAAATGGGAAAACAGCAAACATTTATCTTTTTCTCTAATAATAGTGTTCTCTACAAGGTAGTTTACATGTATGTACACAACAGATTTCGCAAATCGAATACGTCATCGAGAGCACGGTTTATATTGAACAATTTGAATAAGTGCATTTTTTCATAGTAGATGCTTTTCAGATTTGTTTTTTTATTTTTGTAAAAATTTTTTTTGGAGTCTTTTTTTTTCTTGCTTTTTATTGAATCTTGCGTTCCATTACTAATTTATCGAAAGCAAATATATGGGTAGACCTACTTAACGGGCTGCCCATATGAGACAGCGCCGTTTAAATGTGACGAGCGAAGAAAGGGAGAAACGCCTATCTCAAAGTAAGAAATCTAGATCCGAGGCTATTTCAAAAAAGAGTAGTGAAATGCATAAACAGAGGCTTTCGCAAATGCGGACTTACAATAACAAATTAATGAATAGTGAAAACTAAGATAGACGTGTAGAGCAACGTGTCTACCGTCTCAGCTTGATTCACGAGCGCCTATCCAATGAAACAGAAGAGCAACGTTTCCATCATCTCAACGTGATTCACGATCGCCTATCCAATGAGACGAAGAAGCAACATGCCCATCGTCTCAGCTCGATTCAAAAACGTCTTACCAATTTTACAGAGATGCAACTTGCCTACCGTCTCAGCTTGATTCACGAACGCCTAACCAATGGTATGGAAGAGTTACATGCTCACCGGCTTAGATTGATCCACGAGCGCCTAATCAATGAGACGGAGGAGCAACGTGTTCACCGTTTCAGCTTGATTCACGAGCGCCTAACCAATGAGACGGAGGAGCAACTTGCCACCATCTTAGCTTAATTCACGAGCACTAAACCAATGAGACGATGGAGCAACGTGCACACCATCTCAGCTTGATTCTCGAGCACCTTACCAATGAGACGGAGGAGTAATATGCCCACCGAATTGGATTGATCCACGATCGCTTATCGAACGAAACACCTGAAGGTCGTTTGGTTCAACTTAATGTAATGAGACAAGCCAATCATGTTCTTAGGAATCATGCTCCGTTAGGAATCAAGCCAATCATGCACCGTTTGTAAAAAAACATTTTATCCACAACAGCGTTTAAGTTTTCAAACAGATATGTATAGTACACTGTTACCTGAAGAATTGGTTGCTTTAGGTACATAAGTGCGTACATCCGCTGTAACAATAATCATCTGCATATTGGATTAAATTGACACGTACAGAAATACCGCCTGAAATAGCTATTTTTACGAGCGTTGAAGAAAGGTTTTTATGTCGTATTGTACCGTTTTTAAAGATTCAGTCAAAATTGGTGTAAGGAGCAGGTCATTTTATTTGCAAAAGATGTTATAAAAATAGCTGAGCAATTACCACTGAAACAAAACCAAGCTGGTTTAATTTTCGTAGTGGAAAGTCTCGATAATCTTTCATGTGCTAGGGAATTTGTCATGTATATGATAAAATTAAATCGAGCTTTAACTTGGTTAATTTCCAACTACCATCTTTACAGAGATATTAAAGCGTATTTCGAAATTACGCCGAACATTATTTCGTTAGTCCAAATAGCTGAAAATTCGATTCCAGAAGAGGTTGGTGTTGCCTCAGAAACCTCTTCGAACCACTACATCCTTTTAAATGAGGACAAGGCGATATTACGTGATTCATTCCACCATGGTGACTTACGATTCAATTCATCCATGAGTAAACAATGCACTGGGATAGTAGCTGTTGCTTGTGTAGTATTTAGTATATTAGATACAAACGAGTGGGCTAGGAGTGATATAGATTAATTGTAATTCTTGGTAATAAGTACTACAATGACTGCATTGCTGCTAGAGATAATCCTGCGCGCGGAAAAGTAAACCCCGACTACCTCGCTGTAAGGGATCTTATGCCAAAACTAATATATAATAAACAAAATGTAGGGATCACAGTTCTCGAAATCAATTCTAATGGTCACATAGACAATGATTACATTTCCGATGGCATCCCTCACCTAAAAACACTTTAATAAGTTTTTTCAGAGAACATTCAAATGGGATACTTACAGCAAATGCCATCTCAGTAGCAGTACATTGTAATAATTTAGCGGAAAATCAAACATACTGGTTTTTTGATTCCCATGCGCGTGGTTTCAGCCCCCAAGAATGTTGCCACCTGTTGCATGCGTTTTACTGATATGGATGATTTACAGCCATTTTGCGACGCAATTTATTTGCATCGCCAAAAAAAATATCCGAAGTCAACCTTCGTGATAATCTTAATGTGTTTTCCTTAACATCATTAATTATAGCTCTAAACAACCAAATACATTCGTCTAGACCCGTATTGGAACAATCGGCAATAGTAAGAATAGAGAGTCCAACTTATACACCAAAAAGCAACTACCTCCAACCAACAACACAAGTCATCGAGTCTCTTCAAAAAACGAATCAAACAGCATCAACCCAGAAATCAAGTCAAGAACCAGAAATTCAGTTACCGTTACCAATCCATCATTCCTTCGAGATCATTTATATCAAATCAACAAGCATGATCCGAAACATAGACGATAATGTACCTAATTTGGAAAGTGTTGTCAGAATGAATAGTTCTTCAACCGATACAATGATATTGGGTGCAATTTCAAGGAAAACTGAACCGCCCTTGAATTTGGAACGTGAACGGCGCATGAAGGAATTGTGTTGGTATTTCCTTTTTCCAGATGGCAAGAATGGCTTTGGTGAGGAAAGAAATAATAAAGTTACTCCCCTGGATTACTTCCAAGACCGAGTAATGAGTGGTTACAAGAGGTACAATAGAAATGAGTATTTATTTTATGCTCTATCCATTGTTGATTTTTTTCGTGAAAAATCCAGTTTTTCTGTATCGTGTAGGATGCGACAAGGTCATGGACAGCAAACACCTCCGTGGCTTGTAGATAACATTCATCTTACCTTGCGAAATATTAGAGGGTCAGTGGCATATTGGCAAAAATGTTGCTCTGAATTTATTGCAATGGTAAGAACCTTAGACCCTCCAATGTGGTTCCTAACATTTTCCTGCAATGATCTGTATTGGCCAGACATGATAAAACCCTTGTTAATCGCTGATGGACGTGATGTCAATGACGCCGAATGCCTAACATTCCCGGAGCGCCTAGAGTTATTGCAAAAATATCCGGTAGTGGTAGCACGACAGTTCACATTCCGTGTTAACGCTCTCATTGGATTTTTAAAGCGTAATAAAGAAAGCTTGGGGGTCCTATTGAAGACTTTTGGTACCGAATGAAGTTCCAAAATCGCGGTAGCCCACATCTACACATGTAAGTGTGGTGTCGTAATGTTCCGGAATTCTCTACTCCAGAAAGAACAGAAGTGATTGAAAGGGAGGTCTCATGCTCATTAAATCCTAACTACCTTGCGTTGCACAAATTATTCAAGAATTTACAAATCCATAAACATACTGCGACATGCGAAAAAAATCTCCAAGACGATGGTTGTCACTTCGGTTTTCCAAAGCCAGCTGGTGATAAAACCGTTTTTTTAAGCCCAGATGAAGCACTTGCTAATAATGGGCGATTCTGTTTATTGAAAAGAACCTCACAAGAAAGTGTGGTAAACAATTACAATGCAGTTCTTTTAATTATTTGGATGGGAAATATCGACGTGCAACCGTGTGGGAGTGTCACCACTGTGGCCTACTACGTCGCA
Organism: Nineta flava; assembly: GCA_963920215.1. Classification (NCBI taxonomy): domain Eukaryota; kingdom Metazoa; phylum Arthropoda; class Insecta; order Neuroptera; family Chrysopidae; genus Nineta; species Nineta flava. The sequence goes on from OY986040.1 coordinate 78,896,852, forward strand.
AAATATGCGAGTAAATACGAACTACATGATACAGGTGATGTGATTGTAGAGGTAAATGATTGATATATTAAAATAATTATTATTTAAATAAATAATAAATATATGTTAAAGATATAATTAAACTTTATTGAATTGATTTATGACATATTATATATATTTATATGTAAATTATCAAAGTTGTTAACATTCAAAGCAACCGTGATAATAGAGGGAAGTTATAGTTGTTAAGCAACAGATAAAAATGATAAACAATATTAAAATAATAATTTAATAATGAAGAAGCGATACCGCTACATACTTCCCCCCATCAACTAATAAAGAAAAACGACTAGAAAAAGGTTGTAACATAAAACAACCTTGTTCACTCGGAAAAAACTTTAATAGTTGATGTACATCTTATAATTAGATACAAAGATAATTAAGATAAGATTAACATTGAAAAAAGTATGCAGGTTTTAGCCTGTCAATCGAAATAGAGGTAGGTTTGTTATTGATATCAATAACAAAAAATTTAGGAAATCTCTTGATAACAGAGAAAGGACCTCTATAATTACAAGATAGTGGAGGTTTGATATGATCTTCGCGTATAAAAACTTTTTTTGATGAATCTAAATCTTTGGGTAAAAATACATTTTTGTTGGTGAACTGTCTGGTAAAGAAAAATTTTGCGTTGATCATTCTATTTTGCAACTCTCGAGTAGATTGTTGAACAGAATGATATGTATCAACCTTTTCTGAAAAGAAATCATATAGTAATCGAAGAGGAATTCCATATAAAATTTCTGCAGAAGAAAGGTTAATATCCTCCTTGACCGAGGAGCGCAAATTTAGAAGTACCCAAGGTAAAATTTTGTACCAGTTATTATTTTTTTGACAGCAATTTAAAGAAATTTTGAGTGACCGGTTAAACCGTTCAATAATACCGTTGCTGTTAGGGTGATAAGCAGTAGTGGAAATATGCTTAATCCCTAGAGAAGACAAAAAATCTTTCCATATATGTGATTGAAATTGTTTACCTTGATCAGTAGTGATCCTCGTAGGTAAACCAAAACGCGAGAACCAAGAAGCAATCAAATTGTTAATAATTTCTTCTGACGTGATAGTTTTGATTGGAATAGCCTCGACTCAACGTGAAAAACGATCAATGATAGTGAAGATATACCGATATCCTTCACTAGAAGGAAGAGGTCCAACAATATCTAAATGTAAGAAAGAAAATTTGATACTTGGTTCTTCAATTGGCATAAAATTACTTTTAGTATGACGAGTGATTTTATTTAATTGGCAGATCGGGCATGATCGTGTCAAATTTTTGATTCTCGAAATAAGATCAGGGTTAAAAAAGAATGTGCGTACTTTTTTCAAGGTTTGTCTAATTGATGGATGACCAAGATTATGGACAGCTTTCCATACATCTTCTATATCAATGTCAGGTACGAAGATTCTGGGAATTTTCAAAGAAGTTTCCACATAAACCTTAAAAAGAGAATTCGGAGGAGTACGTATTTCTAAAGAATATTTTGGATTTTTTAACAAACTAATAAGCAGAGGATCACAGTTCTGGTGATCAGAAATCTTCTTAATATCAATCAAATCAATACCTGAAGGTAGTGAAATTGTATTAATTCGAGATAAACAATCAGCCGGAATGTTTTCACTACCTTTAATGTATCTAAGATCAGTTGTATATTGACTGACAAAGTTTAAGTGACGTATATCACGATTTAATAAATTTTCATTACGAGAATTAATAGCATTTATTAAAGGTTTGTGGTCAGTCTGAATGAAAAAATTTCGATTTGAAATGAAATGACGAAACTTTTTTATGCCAAAAACAATAGCTAATAATTCTCTTGAAAATGTACTATATCGTCTTTCAGTGTCTGTCAGTTTTCTAGATGTGAAAGCGAGTGGCTTCCAGACGTTATGAATTTTTTGTTGTAAAACTGCACCAAGGCCAGTACCGGAGGAATCAGTGAGAATGCAAGTTTCAGCGTTCGAAACAGGATGTGCTAATTTAACAACATCAATTAATTTTTGTTTAGCTAAATTAAAAGCTGAAATTGCACGTTCATCAAGAATAACTGACTTCGTTGAAGTTTTACCGTGTTCAACAAGTTTATTCAATGGAGCTAAAATGTCACCACAATTCCGAATAAAGCGATTATAAAAATTAATCATCCCAAGAAAATTTCGGAGTGATTTTTGATCGTTCGGAATAGGAAAATTTGAAATAGATTCAACTTTGGAAGGAATAGGGGTGATTCCTTCAGAATCTACGTGATGTCCTAAAAAATCTAATTTTGTTACACCAAAAATAGATTTCGAAGAATTTATTAAAATTCCAGCTTCATTGAGAATGTTGAAAACAGTTTTGAGATCTTGAGTGTGTTTTTCTTCGTTTTCACTCGCGATTAAAAGATCATCAAGATAAGTAAAAACAAAATCTACATTTCTGAATAAATCTGCCATAAATCTAGAAAAGGTTTGAGCTGCATTGCGTAAACCAAAAGGCATTCTCAAAAATTCAAATAGAACAAAAGGAGTGATAATGGCAGTTTTCGCGACATCATAATCGTGTACAGGAATTTGATAATAAGCTCTTTTTAAATCAACTTTAGAAAAGATCTTTTTATCATTTAATTTCACATTGAAATCATATAAATGAGGAATTGGATATCTGTCAGGTACCGTGATCGAATTCAGTCGACGATAATCACCACATGCACGAAAAGAACCGTCCGGTTTCTTTTTCATGAGAAGAGGCGATGACCATTCAGAATCCGAAGGTCTACAAATACCCAAATCTACAAGTTCCTGAAAATGTTTTTTAGCAGCTGACAACTCTTCAGGACATAGCCTGCGATATTTAGAAAATATCGGATAAGAGTTTGTCACAATGCAATGTCGAGTATTATGTTTAGCATTAAGATTGAATTTTTCTGATTTGGTTAAATTTGGAAAATAATTTAAGATTTTCGTAAATTGATTTTGAAGTGAGATCACTTCAACGCATGAATTAATAGGTTTTAATAATGTTTGATTTTTAAAATCGATATTCAAATTGAATTTCTTTAGAAAATCTAAACCTAGAATGCCATGAATTACATCGCCAACAATGAATTCATGACGAAAAACCAAATCATTTCCAAAATTGAGAAAAATTTCAGAAGTACCAAAAGTAGTAATTTTAGTATTGTTTGCTGCAATAATTGAAAAAGGTAAATTTGTAAATTTACAAGATTTACAATACGACTTTGGAATCACAGATAGTGAACTTCCAGTGTCAACTAAATATCGAGTACCTTCATGTAAGAGATCGTACATGAAGATTAAGTTGTACGATGATGATGTTGTGTTATTGAATTGGGTTTTTTTATTGACAGAGCTACTGACCAACTCAACAGGAGCTCTTAGAATTTTTTTGAAGTTTTATTTGAATTTATACATCGCGTATTTAATTTACAAAAAGAACAAGGAAAAACACACTTACGTGCTTTGGTACCATATTTATTATGATACCAACACACAGACTTCACCTGAACTTTGTGTAAATTGGTTTTTTGAGTATATTGAATCCTTGAAGGTGACTTTTTTGAATTTTCCAGTTCAGTGACTTTATTTTTAAGAATATTTAATTCTTATTTAACATAAAATTATCTGTTTTATGAATTTCTGAAACGGGAAAAGAACTGATATTAGATACAGAATTTAATTTATAAATATCATTAGCGAAATTAACAATAGTTTTCAGATCAACATTATTGTCAACGGTGACAAGTTGAATTTGAATTTGTGTGTCTAATTTACCAATGAATAATTCACGAATGAAATGTGAATCAAGATTTAGACCACTTGATAGGGATATCATTGTATTATATAATAATTGAGGAGTATCGAAATCTTTTTGAGATAAATTTAATAATTTATTTAGACGATCTTTACGAGAAAGTCCAAAAGTTTCCTTTAGAATATTTTTGAGTGTATCAAACTTATTTTCTTGTGGTGGATTTACAATAATATCTCTAACATGAGAAGTGTAATCCTCAGGTATAGCTAAAGAAGCTAGTGTGAATTTAGTTTCATCGTCAATAATATTTTGAATAATGAAGAAACGAGAAACTTGAATTATCCATAATTCAATGTCTGTTACATTAAATAGTCGAAGTTTTTGTAAATTTGGAAGATGTATTGTAGGTGCATCTAAATTCGGTAACTCATTTCGATTTCTAGGCATATTAAAAATGAAATGTCAAAAAAAAAATAATAAAAATATTTTTTTAGAAATCGAAATAGTTATAAGCGTAAAGCAAAAATAAGTATTATAACAGAAATGAAAGACTTATCTGTTAAATTTGGTGGGTGGTATGCTATATTTTGTAAGAATTACAATATTAAATAATAATTCATCCAAACCATTCATCCAATAGGTATCTGTTGGAAGATTTTGGAAATTTCTTCTTTAAAAATATGTTAATTTACCACCCTCTTCACTTATTTTTTCTCGGGGCGCCAAATTGTAGAGGTAAATGATTGATATATTAAAATAATTATTATTTAAATAAATAATAAATATATGTTAAAGATATAATTAAACTTTATTGAATTGATTTATGACATATTATATATATTTATATGTAAATTATCAAAGTTGTTAACATTCAAAGCAACCGTGATAATAGAGGGAAGTTATAGTTGTTAAGCAACAGATAAAAATGATAAACAATATTAAAATATTAATTTAATAATGAAGAAGCGATACCGCTACATAGGAGAGGCTATTTTGAACGCTAAGAGTTAAGGTCGTGATTTTTGCCAATAATTATTTTCAGTATCGATGGTTGTTTTAAATCAACGCTTGGTGAGCGTGCCAGAATGCGCATACCGATTATGTTATCCGCCGTTGAAAATGTCGTCGCGAAAAAGCGTTTTTGTAAATAGTTGCAGGCCGGAGAAATGCTTCAGACTTATTAGATTTGACAGTGATGAAACCGGTATTTACAATAACATTTTTGATCGTTATGTATCACGCCCAAATGAGCTAGAGAATTTAAACCTTGCTGAATTTTACGTCCGATTTGAAACTGTCGCTAACATCTCATGATTAGAGGACGAAGGTGATGCGGAACTAAGATACGAAGATATTACGCCTGTGAGGTATATCAGATTGAAGGACAATAGAAGAATGCGTGTGAGAAATAAGCCGGCAATATTACGTACTCGCTGCTTTACAATTAATAGAGACAAAGAAGCATACTATTACAGTTTAATAGTGTGCCACATATCATTCCGCGATGAAAGCGGTTTGTTGCTCGAAAATGAAACCACTAAAGGCTGTTTCATAAGACGCCAAAGAGACTTTTGCCCGTTGCAAAGTAGCATCAGCGCAGAAAAATTTGCTTATACTGAACAAATAATTCAACAGGCTCTTGGCCAAATTACAGCACTCAATGCTGCGCGTGAATCCGTGTCGACAACGCTCCGATGCTATGTGTTGATGAACAAATCCTAAATGACGATGATTCCTTTTGTGAAGACGTAGGAGAACGCACCGTCATGCCAGATGAACTGCTCCTAGAAAGCATTCGAGGATTAAATATCCAGCAGAGGGACTTATTTCAGAAAGCTTAGACGGCAATTGAAAACGACTTACACGGACAAAGAAGTCAGCTGTTACGTTATATTACGGGCGGTGCAGGTAGTGGTATATCGTTTATTTTGAAATTAGTCGTGGAGCACATTAATCGTTATTACGCACCAAGAATTGATACACTGCTGAAGCCAAACTTTGTGGAGGTTGGGTCACTTACTGGGGTTGCCACTCGTCAGATATATGGCAAAAAACTACACATATTTTTTTTCTTCCTATGGAGAAACGAAATACTATCACCAATAAAAAATTACCGGGCAAAGACTTGAGAATGAATGACGTAAATGGCGCTATTTAAATTGGCTTATTATAGATGAAATTTCTATGGTGTCCAATGAAAACCTTAAACTAATTCACCTAAGACTTCAGGAATATAAAAACAACGACAAATTATTCGCTAGAGTCAACATTTTGCCCTTTGGTGACATATTTCAACTTCCTCTGGTGACAGGCCATTGGTGTTTTATGCAGCCGTCTTGGTTCACAGCGGAAGTCAATTTGTGGTATCAATTTTCTTTTTGTGAACTACCATAAGTATGCGACAGTGCAATGATACCGAATTCATTGATTTATTGATCAGTTTACGGGTAGGTGAACTGACGATGGCTCAACTAGATTAACTGTGCGAGCGATGGCACGTGCCTTTAAATGGTGAATTTGCGGATGGAGTCGTTGTTCGTATTTTCACTACGGTAAGACAAGTCAACGCATGCAATGACAAAATGAGCAAGGAAAATTCATAGTTGCACCGAATAAACGCTGATGAGTCTCGCGAAGTAGCTACGTAAGAGAGGAAACCACCAGACAACGTTATTCCCAAAGACGTCAATAACTGTGGTGGTTTTCTGCCATCGATAAAAATGAGCGCAGAATCCCGAGTGATGTTGAGACGTAATATTTCCGTCTCTGAATGACCAGTGAATGGAGCTATGGGAATAACAAAAAAAATTAAATGGCCGGCCCTAAGAAGAGATAAACTGGAGGATGGCGAGCTATAATTTATCGTTATTTTATCTAAAATTGTTATTCACTGTTATTCTAATTATTTTTGTATTATCGTTGTTAATAATCGTTATTGTTGTTGCAATCTTCTATTCTTTTAATTTTTAGGTAAATATTTTGTATAATGTACTGTATCATTAATAAATACTACCACTACTACTACTACTATATAAGTTCTATGGACAATGTTCACTTAAAACGACTGAGTTTTCGTTTGTTATTTCAATTCATTATTGGTTTACGAGATATTTCAATTTGTTGGTTCAGGTCAGAATTTAATTTTTTTCAAAAATGTATTTTGAAAACTTTATTTAAATCAATGTAGTCCTATTAATTCAATCTAAGTAATGAATGAAAATTTAGATTTTGATAGAATTGATTTAACTTTACCCACTGCCGATAAAGATTTAGATTTTTGTACTTTTGCACACTGTGTAAATTTTCCTGTGCTAGAAAACTGTAGACCTAAGTAGATAAAACTTTGGACTCGTTCGATTTCCTCTGTGCCATACATGAACTTGCCAATATTCTTAGTCCTGGAAGACTTGTGAAAAACAATAACTTTACTCTTACTTGTGTTTATATTCAGTTTATTAGAATTGCAATATGTAAGAAGGAAGTTTAATTTTCTTTGTACGTCAGGGTAAGAAGTAAAAAGAACTATCAAGTCGTCTGCGTAGAACAATGTCTTGATATCGACCAAGCTGTCGATATTAATACCAGTAAAACCGAGATTTCTCATAGACTCTTCAAAGTCGGATATGAACAATGAAAATAATAATGGAGACAGGGGGTCCCCTTGTAATACCCCGCTCGTGATTTTAATAGGTTTTGAGTATTGTTCTCCAATTTATACGTAGCCTGAGCTCCGTTATAAAAGCTTCTCAGTATTCGAATAATTCTACCACTCACACCCTTGCTGAATAATTTTCCCCATAGAAGATTGTGATCAATTCAGTCAAAAACAGGCCTAAAAGCAACAAATATAGCGAATGTGAAACTACCCTTAATTCAAACTGCAAGTCTATAATTGATTTAAGAATAAAGATATTATCTCGTATACTTCGACCGGGCCGAAAACCATTTTGATTTGTCGGTAATGTACTCACAGATTCGCTCCAGTACAACATTCGTTCATACAATATATTAAGGAATATCTTACATAGCGCGTTAGATATAGTCAGAGTTATATATGAAATAAAGTCATCATAATCAGAGATATATCGGATTGTCGTCAAAGTCAGAGTTATGTATGAAAAAAAGTCACCATAATCAGAGATATATCGGATTGTCATCAAAGTCAGTGAATATTATTATAATTAAGAAAATCATTGAATAGCATTATATTTTAAAACAAAAGATGATATTATATACATCAGGGAACGAAGTGAAACGAAGTGAAACCTATATACACATAATATATACGCCATTTTGGTGTCGTCGAATATATATATATGTATATTGTAACGGTTGAAATGAGTTCAACCGTTCGATGAATGTCTTTGATTTCTTTATTTTTTTATTATTATCGTGGATTCGAAGCGACTGGTCGCTTGTGCCACCTGAAGGACGGCTTCGAAATCCGATGTCACTGTCGACATGGATAATTACAACTATTTTGTATTTATTTATTTTTTTATTTGTTAAGTTAGCCGCATGCATTTCGAATTACCGACCTCGCTCCATCATCGATCGTACACCATTCCAACATGGAGGTTGGAATGGTGTACGAGGAGCCGACTGTTTGCATGGAGGACTGTAAAACCCACAACCGCTCGTCAACTGGTAGCTGCATTTGTAAGGCTAAATTAAATACGCCCGTATTATGAACTGGTTGAAAAAGTGACGTTAAAATAAAAGTTACAGTAATTGTTTTGGACTCGTTGCGTTTATGATGAACAATTAGACAAGGTAAATTTCGTTTACAAAGTTTACATTACACGAGAATTGATAATATTGATGTTGGGTGGAACGCCAAAGATGTTTGGTTTTGTCGAACGGGAAGAATTAAAAATTAATTATATTTATGTTGTACGATAGATGAAAATGATAATGATTTGTAAAGATGAAATAATACTCAATGAAATAATACTAATAATATTCAAGCTTGAAAAAACATATTTTATATTGAATGAATTAACGATGGGTGGTGTAACACAAAATAGCATCAGCCACAATGCTACGTTCATTATCGGCAAAGCAATTAAATATTGAAAAATATTAATAGTTCAAAATACAACCCTGGTGTTCAGATTTAAACATTTTGTCACAAACAAATTTTAAGGAATTTAAAATATGTGAAAACAGTGGTGATTTTGTGCTGTTTGTTTCGTGTGACGGACTTGAACAAAAAAAAAGATTCATTAATAGATTCTGATTTCGAAAGCCTGACGATTCGTCTCGTATCGTATTGAAATTTGTTGAGAATATTTTTTTTTTAAATTGTTGAAAGGTTATTTGATTGATTGAACAGTTGAATTTATTTATTTATTTTTTATTGCGTAAAGATATTAAAACGATACTGGAAAACGTAATCGAGCGAGTTTTGGTGTGGTATTTTTTGCGTGTGAGCGTGTTTATGTGAGGTATTTTTGTTTAAATCATTATTGCGAAGTAAATTTCTAATTTTTTCCGTATTGTTTTATTTCAATATTATTATTTTTGATTAATCGATTCACGTAAACACGTTCTGGTGCCGTATTTAAATAATTTTTTTTCTGTTCGATATTTATTTTATTGTTAAATTCGAGTTTTATTTATTTTTTTTGTTGATAAATATTTTATTTTTTTTGTCGTGAATAAATAATTGTTTTCGTTGTTTTGTAATGCTGTTATACATATATATATATATATATATATATATATATACATATATATATATATACATATATATATATATATATATATAGGAAATGCATGCGTTCCAGAAGGTGAGCAAAACGCATTGATTATTCTTTACATTACCAGAATATTCCAATACATATATATGTAATGCATATATGCTTATAGAGTTAATCTGTTTCTATACGTGAGCATACAAAAAACGACATAGATATGCGCGTATACGTAAATGCATCACTTTGTCTTGTTGTATAGTATTAAATACAATGAGTGCAGTAATGTATTAGTGTGAGTCACTACAAAGATACGGAACTTGTCGCGGTACCTTGGCTCTCTTTATCCTTCAAAAGGACTGCTGTCGAACCTACAACTGATTCCGACACTCGACACACAAAAAAACAGAATATTAGTAACAGTTTTACTAAATAACGTCAGTTGGTATAACACGCACTTTTAGAAAAATAAAATAAAACAAAAGACTATGAAAATCAAACCTGATGTTTATTTCATTTCAAAGAAAATAATTTTATTTCAATTTTTTTCAACAAACATTAATATAATAATGGTACTTTCTGACAACGTCAAATTTAAACTGGATTCAATCGAACAGTTGTCAATTTTTAACTTGAGCTTGATTGATACAATGTCAATTTTTAACTAATTTTCAATTGGGTCAGGCTCCGGCTTTATATACCGCCACAACAACATGTTAAGACGAATAAAAAAAAAACATTTAAAATTTTGTTTATAAAAAAATATAATTCATTAAATAAAACTAGTTTGTACCCAACGCAAAACTTAAGTAAGGTATATAATAATAAGTGCTTACTATTTATGTTGACAAATTTGAACTTGTTTATATATTTCATCTTAAGCTAGCTACTGTGTTTATTTGTGTATGTAAAAACAAAATTGAATCAATGTAATCTATGTATCAAATAAATTATATATATTTTTTGTTTCAAAATAATTTTTTTTTTCAATTTTTGATTTTGATTAAAAATTTTAAATCAATATTCAATAATTGTTTTATTCCTTTTCAACTACTTGATTTAAAAAAAAAAAACTTTTTAAAGATAAAAAAAAATCAACCAGGATCATATTATTTTCGTTTTGCAATTTGAATAAAAAAAAACTCTTCTCTTAAGGAGAAAAATATTCTCATCTTAAATATTCTCCCTTTCATACTTTTTCTTGTATCATTAGAATATAGGTTGGGATCAGAAAAATTATTCTTAATAATTTTCAATACAACAAAATCTTCCCCTTTAGATCCCAACACATATTTTCTAATTTTCTATTATTCTAGTTGGTCGTTCAGTTTTTGGCTTAATAAAATAAATAAATAAATTTTACTAGTACATTTAGCTTTGGCTCTTGGATGGTAAATTAGAGTAGTTCCAATCTCTGTTCACTACATTCCATTATATCTGAACTGAGGGGCCATTATCACTAAGTCCTAGTCAAGGATATCCATAACGACTAAATACTTCGTCTTTCAGTACTTGAGCTATCTTCGAGGTCGACGTGGCCCCCAATGGAAATGCTTCGATTCATCTTTCCACGTGATATGCGTGGGTATGGACCCATCAAGTCAATGCTGACTACCTCCCATGGTGAAGTAGGTCTTCGGCTTCTCATTGCTGAACTTGGTTTCTGGTTTATTGGCCTCACTCTCGCACAAGTATCACACCCTTTTACGTATCTTCGTATGTCATCCTGCATCCCATACCACTAGACACAGTAATTTCGCTTAGAGGTGCAGCTATATCTTCGTAGTTCCTCACGAAGCTTCTGTACCAACCACATAAACCCAAAAATTGTCGCAGTTGTCGCCGTGTGTTTGGTACAGGATGATTGCTTTTGGAATAATTAATTACGCTTGATTAATTTGAAATAATTAAAATATTTGAACACAAATAACAACAGAAGAAACTATGTTTTAAACTTTCGCTTTTATACATGAACATGTCAACTAGCCAACTTCCTTTTGTAAACTCTTCTACAATGAAGTTACATATATGTGAATTAAAAATATTAAAGTATTGCCAACTATAAAATTTCATAATATACTCTCATCATTCCCACTCATTATTATAATTTTAACTCTACGTTACTCTATTTTACCTCTTTTTTTTTAAACAACAAAACATTTACATTAATTTTTGATAAAACAATAAATAAATCAATTAACCTTAATTAAATTCATCATATTGCACAAATATTTAAGACGATTCTTAACCAATGCCTTAGTAAATATATCAGCAATCTGTTCATCCGTATTAATGTATTCCAATTCAAAATGACCCTCTTGAAATTTCTCACGAATAAAATGATATTGAACATTCCGTTGATGATGTTGTTACTGATTGTTGTCTCATAGATGCCCAACTTATGACACCAGAACCAAGATGAAATACATAACCACTTGTTGATCTTCTTGTTTCAGTATCTCCTACATAATCTGCATCGCTGTATCCAACAAAATCAAATTCATCATCACTCTTGTAAAGAATACCAAGACCAGCCGTACCCCTGATATATTTGAATATACGTTTAACTGCATTAACATGAGTATTAGCTGGTTTATCCAAATATCGACTGACAACACCAACCACATAACTAATATCTGTTAAACAGCCAACTGCTTCACGATATGGATAATTCATATTCTTTTCATCATTAACAAAATCTCCAAGATTTTGATTACTATCAGCCGGTGTAACACAGTTTTACAATCATTCATATTGAAACGATTCAATATTTTCTTAACATACGCCCCTTGATGAATAAAAATTGAAGCATTCAATGACCTCTCAATTTGAAATCCCAAAAAACATTTTGCATCAAACACTTTAATTTAAAACTGCTTCTTCATATACGAAATTACCATTTCTTCAATATCCTCAGCCAATATTAGACCATCATCCACATAAATCACGATCAAAATCAACTTGTTACTTCTCGTCGAATAAACACACATGGATCTACACAAGATACTTTAAATTTGAAATGACGAATAAACGGAAATAATTTCTCATTCCAAAATCTGGAAGCTTGTTTAAGTCCATATAAACCTTTAACCAATTTGCACACATGAAAAGTTCCATCCTCATATCCAACTGGCTGTTTCATGTGGACATGTTCTTTCAATTCACTGTAAAGGAATGCGGTCTTTACATCAAATTGTTTGATCTGCATTTTGTTCATTGCTGCTAATGATAAACTTGCACGAAGTGATGTAAATTTTACAACCGGACTTAAAGTCTCCTTGTAGTCAATACCATATTGCTGTGTAAATCCACGTATCACCAATTGTGCCTTAAAACGATCAGTTGTACCATTACTGCTTTCTTTTATCTTAAACACCCAACGATTCTCTATCACCTTTTGATTATCAGGTTGTTCAACTAAAATCCACGTATAATGTCTGATCAATGAATTGTACTCATCATCCATTGCACACTTCCATTGCTTCATTTCTATTGATTGAATTGCTTCTTCATATGTATTTGGTTCAATTACATCAGCCAAATAACCAGTTTCAATCAATCTGTTTTGTGGTTTAACTTCCTTTCGTAGTTCATAATGATCATTTGTACGTTGTCTTTGATGTTGATTCACAGATATATTATTAGTTTCAACACTACCATCAATTGCTTCTTCATATACTAACGAATCGTTTCCATTTTCTTCATCAGTATTTTCAGTTATTAATGAATCCTTTTTTTTGTATTCAATTTCACCAATAAAATCTGCATCGTCATCATTAATTATTAATAACCTTGATACAAGTTCATTGAACCGAACATCACAGTTAATAATTATCTTTCGATTATCTGGATCATATAAACCAAAATTCTTGATTGATGGCTCGTATCTAACCAAGTGATCCCACTTCTTTCGACCAGTTTGTTTTGGAATTTGTGCAAAACATTCAGTACCAAAAATTTGTATATGACCAAGATATGGTTTCTTATCAAACCATCTTCATATGGCGACCATTACCATTACAATTGCTGTTTGTTGAACGATTTAATATATATGTAGCCGTACGAATTGCTTCTGGCCACAAAAACTTTGAAAGACCACTTCCAATCAACATTATTCTTGCACATTCCTGTACCGTTCTATTTTCACGTTCAATTCTGCCATTTTGTTTAGGGTGTATACCACAATTTTTTCAATTTAAATACCGTTATCTGCCAGTAGCTTCTTGACTTTTTGATTTACAAATTCTGTACCATTATCAAATCGAAAATATTAGATACGACAATCATTCATATTATGCACCATTGGAATAAATGATCTTAAATGATCAATTACTTTATCTTTTGGGTTCAATAAGTACACAAAACGAAAACCAGTTGCTGCATCCTTCATTAGCTTGAAGCGACGATAACCACCAATGTCCATTTCTTCCATTGGACCACATAAATCAACATGCATGAATTCACCCCTTTGTAATGAACGTTTCACCATCATTTTGTGACTTGATCGCGTCATTTTTCCAAGCTGACAATCCTCACAGAAAAATTTATCATTGTTTGACAAAACAATACTATCAACCAAATCATCTTTATACATCTTCTTGATTGAATCAACATTAACGTGACCCAATCTACGATGCCATTGTTGAAGTGAAACAACGCAACTACATTTGCATATTTATTTATTCCCAAACGAAAATCCATCTTTATATAGTTGACTCATTTCAACACGTTTTCCAACAGTAAATACATTGAAAAATAAATTTAACAAGTTCGGTAGGAGAGGAACCATGGCAAATAGGAACCTGATTTGTGATTTCATTTGCGTTTATTTTTGTTTTCACTAGCTGTTTTGGTCTAGGCTTTTGTAGATTGCGTAAACTGTCGATTTGCCTTTGTAGATCTTGAATTGTCTGGTGATTAACGAACGCTCGCTTCATGGAGGTGATGTGTTTTCCTCTATGTTAGATCGTAGTGGAGAATGCATCTTCTTATGCATGAATAAGAAGCATCTTCTTATTCATGTTTCGCCTTGTCTGCTTTAGCTTTTTCTCCTCTTGTAAACATGTTCTTGTCTCCAGACATAATAACAAAATTACGAAAATCCAACCACCTGTGAATCTAACCACGCTCTGCTACCAATGAAACTGTCTGATATTTTGTGTTTATATATGTCCAATATATGAAAGTGTGTAATTTAGTGTATTTGTGTGCTTGATGATTTGATATAAGCAAATTGCTTGATTGTGTGTCGATTTTGTGCTGGGCCCCTTTAATTAACAATTGGACATAAGTTTCGTATGTGTAGATAAATTATTATTATTATTTTTTTTTCGAGGTTGAAAAATCTTCAAAAAGACACTAGCTAGGTGGAGTTGCTGGTAGTGTCAGATTCTTACTGACTAAAAACAAATCTCTTATCTCCCTTCTAATGAGAAGGGGGCCAGACCGGACCGCTTTCGCATTACTTTCAGGACGTCTTCAGCAAATTGCATCAAGGCCTTTCAGTTGACTTCAGATCTAGCCATGAGCGCTATGATGTTTCCAGCATTTGGCACGGTACCAATGATATTCAAGACGTCGTTTCTCTCCGTTATCCATCGCTTGCAATGGAAGAATGTATGACAGGATCATCAACTTCTTCAGCACAATAGGAACAGTACGGGTTTCCTCTTAGTCTCATCCTGTGTAGGTAGTGATTGAAGAGGCCATGTCCTGTGAACAATTGCGTCAGGTAGTAATTGGTCTCCGTATGTTGGCACTCAGTTCAGGTTGTTATGTCTGGAATTAGCTCTGTTATCCATCTTCCTGTTGTACAGTCTTGTCATCGTTGTTGCCACTCGGTAACAGTGTGGTCTCTTTCAGGTTTCTGCGGGTTATCGTTCAGCGTTCCTGCCATCCAATGTTGGTGAAGTTTTCTACGTTCGTAGGCTATGAGATCTATTGGCATAGCTTTCGAGATGACTAGCACTGCAGTTTCTGACACAGCTCGATACGCGCAGGCCACTCGTAGGGCCGCTATTCTTTGTATCGACGCCAGTTTTTTCCTATAGCTGCCATGCCGTAGTTAATCCACCTGGATTTCTGCACCATAAAGCATGTAGGAGTGCACCGTGCTTAATAACAGGCGTCGTTTTGCGTATCTCGGACCTCTCATATTAAGCATTATTCTGGAAAGGTTAGCTACTACTCGGCCTGCCTTCTCTGCCGACAGAACGTCAGCTTTTCATTTAGTTGCAGCCCTAAGTACCGCATGGAATGTTTCGCTGGATGTTAGCGTCTCCGACGGTTACTGAAAAGTTTTTGTCGAACCAGCGCTGCCATGTCAACACCACCATTTCAGTCTTGCTAGCTGCTAGTTTCATTTTGTGGTTCCTCAGCCAGTCACAGAGTGTCCTTGTGAAATAGTCTGCCTTCTAACCGGCATCCTCAGTGCTGTCTACCAGAATGAGTCCAGCCACGTCACCTGCGTAGCCAACCAAGTAGATGTCTTCTGGTAGGTTTATGCGCAGTAAATCGTCATACCTAAAGTTCCAGCAATCTGGTCCGAGAACTGATCCTCGGGGGGAGCCCACTGTAACCTCTATTGTGTGGGGTCCTTCGGTAGTGTCATACTCTAGTACTCTTTCCCGGAAATATTCGTCGACGATGACTTGGACATACTCCACAACCTTGAATTCCTCCTTCATTGCGTCAAGGATATCTTCCCAATCAACACAGTTGAACGCGTCTTTTAGGTTAAAGTTATAGAAGACGCATACTTTGCGCGAGCGGTGATTTCTTAGCCAGGCTTTTTTAGCAATATTAAGGGCTTGCTCACTCGCAGCTACGACATAGATAAATTATGTTGGAAAGCGCGTTTTAGTGATAGTCAATAGTCATGCGCGATTTATGTTATATACTTCTCAATACAATCAGACAAACAAATAAATCGTGTAGTGTTTGTTTGTAAATGTAGTTATTTTAATTTAAGTGTAGCTATTTAATTTAAGTTATTTTAATCTAATTAAGTTAAGTTTTAATTCATGAAGATGCAAACAACTTGTTTAAGGGTAATACAATTATTCTGATTGATAGGATATTAAACAGGAAACGAATAACTTTATTTTGACGATTCCATCTGACTTACCAAAAATCATGAAAATAAGGACATTAAAAAGGAGTAGATGTGGACCTGATATTTTACCCTATAAGTGCTTTCTCGCGAGGAGATTGAAGGGGGTTCACTATATAATTTATTGTTTAGATCTATACGGTCCATTGAATCACATAAATATTGAAGCCGATTATTCACCTGCTGCAGCTCTTGGTGGTGCGACGCGTTGAGTTGCGCCTGGGTGTTCATGAATTGAAAAACCCGTGACGGCGTGACATCGCTTTCGGTGGTTGCCGAGGACGCAGCAGCAGCAGCAGCACCAGGGTACGTTGGTGGCGCAAGACCAGATTTAGTAGGTGGTTGTTGTCGTTGTTGTTGTTGATCCAGTCCATAAAATGATGGAGGTGTTGACCAAAACCAATGTTCGATGGGGGAATGTGATGTGATGTCAAATCGGTGCCGGATACATTAGGACGCTTTAGACGTTGTCGCACAAGAGGTGCGCCAAATCAACGACAGGCAGTATGCTCAAATGGAACAATCTGCCCCAAAAAAACAACCTCCAAAAAACTACTAGAGGACTCCCATCCTACCGTTATCCGACCAACACCATCTCGTCCCCCTCATCGTAGACTCACCGGGCGTCGAAAACTACTGTCGAACCGTGCGTAGGGTGTTAACTTACCGAAGATTCCCGTAACCATAGGTCCCTGCACTTACGACTGCTTACTGGATTCGGGGGCTAGCCATAGTTTCGTTTCAAAAAAACTAGCAACCGCTGTAGAAAACTAGCAATCCCTGCGGAGACTAAATATTCGGCTTACGAACTGGAGAGTTTGGCTGTGGTCAGGGCCTTGGATAAATTCAAACAGTACCTCCTAGGCACACACTTCCTGTTGCAAACAGATTCAGCTGCATTATCTTGGATGACCCAAAACAACTAGGTCGTGTAGGAAGATGGGTGTTAAGCCTATCGATGTTCGATTTTGACGTTGAGTACATTAAGGGCCCTACCAATGACATCGCAGATGCCCTTTCGAGACTATTTACAATCGGATTGACGGATGACGAACAAAATTTACCAAAAACCGCATTCCTAGACGAAGTGTTCAAATTTTCACCTCTCTGCAACGACAGCAGGAGGAGGACCCCGAGCTCGGGCTTATCATCGAACGTCTACAGGAGGGAGAAGATGTTATAGGCTATGAGTTGCGGGACTCACTCTTAGTAAGAATTGTTGGGAAGAATCGACTCCAACGAGCTCCGGTCCCAAAAGCAATGAAGGAAATGCCATTGTTTTACCACCATAACTCCCTTGCTTCTGGTCATCCGGGCATTACTCGATGCTACAAAGCCATCGCATGCCGGTTCTGGTGGCACCGCTTGTTCGTGAATGTCTGAAACCACGTGAGGTCCTGTCCGGAATGTCAGCAGTGTAAACCATATAACCGGGCCATTGGAGCACCGCTAGCCTCTTAACTTCCTAAGCGTCTCCGGGAACGTGCATATATGTGGACCATGTCGGTCCCCTAATACAAACCAAAAATGAGTATCGATATGCCCTCATGCTCCTGGACGGTTTCAGTAAGTGGGTCTAGGCCATACCCGTTAAGCGAGTCACCGTCGCGAACACTGTTGACAAACTGAACAGGATTTGGTTACACTTCGGGCCTCCTTGAAGCTTGGTAACAGACAACCACACGGCGTACACAAGCGCAAAATTCAGATACATGTGTCTCAGATGGGGAATCAAACACATATTCTCCGCCCCATATCGTCCGAGCAGTAATACGGTAGAGAGAACTAACAAAGACCTGAAAAGTGCTATGACCATTTTGCTGAAACAATATGCTGATTCACACAGGGAGTGGGACCAATTTCTTCCATATTTTCAGCAAGCACATAATGGTCAATACCACGATTTATTCCAATGTAGTCTCTGGACTACATTCTCTGGACTTCTACAACTGCCTCTACAACTGCCAAACGACCTGCTGAACGTCCATACTCCGAGGGACAATTGGTCCTTCAAAAGGTCAGAGGGGGCCCTCAGTTTGATGAGGCAAAGAAATTCGAGCCCCGAAGATCGACACCGAGGTGAATCTTAAGGTTTACAACGCCCGTGTCCTGCTACTTCAAGGATGTGGACACCAAAGTTCGCTATAAGGCTCACATCGAGGACATGAAGCCATTTAAGAAAGGAACACATGAAATACCTCGTATTTCATTTCGAAGTGACCTAGGGTGTGACAATTCCATCTCACTTACCTAAAATCATGAAAATAAGAACATTAAAAAGGAGTGTTTAAAACAAAATAAAGTAAAAAAAAAGTGATTTATATGTGGTGGGGGACCAAACATTTCACAATAAAAGGTAAATTATATATATATATATATATGTATACAAATATAAATATATAGATTAATCTGACAGACAATTATTTATAGAAGAAAGTGATAGGAGGGTGAATAAAAATAAATAAAAAAGAACAAAAAAAAACGAATGAATAGTTGAATGACACGCGGGAACCACCTTTAGATTAGTACCGATTTTATTATCGCAAGCTATCTCAATCACAAGTTCGAACGCACAAAAAAAAATTGAGATGAGATCAACACGATGTGTGACCCAACGAGATGAATTTGCAAATCGTAGTGACGTAAATTGTTTTTCGTTAGTCGAGAGTAGATTATTGAAAAACAATTTCAGAAATTAATATCATATTACGATCGACCGTGTGAACGTAAAAATTACCTTCGCGATCAATATTGAATTTTTTTACTGAAATATTTAATACAAATAATATACACTAGTTCTTGTATTAATTTCTTATTAATTTGGGAATATCGTACAATAAAAAAAAAGGAACAACCATTCTGAATTAGTATTTGATTTTATTATCACGAGCGGAATACAAAACGCATATAATATTTATTTGAGTTCAATTAAAAACGAATACTGGACGCAAATTGTTAATGGCGACAACACCAGCACTCTCGTGGTGAAAATTTGCGTGCTATTCTGTATGGGCGGCATTGTGTTGAGACTCAATCGAATTCTCAGGAACAGTGAGGTAATAATTAGTTTGTTTTTCACCACGTTTTTAATTAATAATATTCATATATACGTACATATTCTGTAGCCAAAATTCATATTTGATCATCCGGGATGATGACACGTTTTTCCATCTTTGCGACGTTCAAACTTAAATTCACCTCATTAAGCTCGGATGGTTTCTGGTCGAGTTTACGTACAGATATCTAAAATCATTTATTTCATTCAGCTATTCAGTCATTTATCCCTTTTAATATTATTCTAAGAATCTGTAAAACAGTAAACATATAATAACATCGGTATTTTATTTTAAAAAAGAGCAATGTAAATAATCGTACGATAATTACCCGGTAGTCCTACCGAAGAACCCATACATCGTATACAGATTTGAGTAACACACTCACAATTAGACGGCAAAAAATTATGGCGTCGAATTGTCCGAGTGTATGAATGCTGAAAGGGCAATTTATGGGAATATCACTGCTGAATATAAACACAACGAGTGAGAAAATTCAGTTGTGAATTCTCCGATAAAGTTGGAGCTACAGATTAATTATACAAAATTTCATACGATTAATTTTATTTTTGTACATATCAAAACTGTGAAACCAGATCAATATAATTTTAACTTCTGATAAAACATTTTATTATTTCAATTATTTATTTTTGTTTGTGTTAACATATAATATCAATTAAGTATAATTTCTTTGTTCATTTTTTTTAAAATCATTAAAATTAATAATACTCACATTCCGAGTGTAGTCGGTATCTACTGTTTTTACTACAACTTCCTTTTTTGTGCTTTTTTTCTTTCTTATTGTAATTTCAACAGCCTCAAATTTTGCACGTGGTAATTTTAAATAAATTTTGAACATTGCTTAAATCGAAACTTAATCTGGACCACGAACTTCAATTTATCACCGTTAGAAGTCACTATCTCGCTGAGATTTTTATTTAAGTTGATTGTCAGTTTAGAGCGTCCGGTGGCAAACAAAAGGACCCTTATTTTTTTCTCTTTAGACACTTCAGGCCAAGGATAAAGCCTAGATCTACTGTTTTTCCTCTCAACGCTTCCGTTTACGACCTGCGCGATTTTGTGTTTTAGTTCATTGGGACCATCCTCAATAGTCCTAGAGCTATATACTACATTATTTTAAAATAAATGTGTTGTGAATAATTAATAAAAAATAATATAATGTGATGAATAACAAGAATTAAATGTGAAAATGGATAAACTTAACAAAATAGTATAATGTGATGAATAACAAGAATGAAATGTGAAAATGGATAAACTTAACAAAATATTAACAAATTAATAAATAAGAAAATAAATTAACAATAAATAAACTCATACCTATGCAATAGTAAAATAATAAATTAATGTGATTCGTTACGATTGTTTGCGACTTAATATAATTAAAATGTTCATTGGTATTGTCCAAACGTCTTGTTCTGCGGCGTTGGCTGAATTGTTACAATATGGAATTATCCCCATGAAATTGTTTAATATTCTTGTCGTTGAAACGGTTATTGTAAATTTTATGTGTTGCGCTCTTCGGATCTGTCGTACAAGTGATTAATTTAAAATTGATCCACTCTCCACTTGTCTCAAACCTGTTTCGGCTGAAATTGTGCCGAAGATTTTGTAGTGGGGTACGTCGATGTGCGCGCACCGAATTCCCAGTATTGCGTTTTATTTAAAATAAATGCGGTATTGTTACATTATTCCCCACCCAACTGAAAAATTATGATGGTAAGTAAGGAATTTCAGATGTTTGATGTGTGTTCTGTATTTTTTTTGTTTACCATCTTTCTTTAAAATACATGACACTGGTGATGTGAATTTTATTATACGTCTTGGTGAAGACCATTTTGGTATGAACTTTTTTATTTATTTATGTCTGTATTTGGTGCCATAAGACGTTGTTGTACACAAGTTGCCTTACTTCAAATTTGTGATCCGTGGGATGCTTTTTATCGCAGTAAGTTTTACGATGTTGATGTGCATTTTGAAGTGCATTTTCAACTTGCTGTTTAGTTGTTGGATCTTCTTGGTTGATGATTTCTTGAAGATCCCATTGTAAATCCAACGGATTTGGTAATTGTCTTTTTAGAAATACTGCTGCTGGAATCGTACCTATTGATTTATAATGTGCCGTGTTGAATGCATAAGTAATCGAATCAATGTAGGTGTCCCAATTTTTATGTTTTTGTGACGATTGATTTAACAACATTGCCAGAGATGTATTGATATTGCGAATGGATCTTTCGGTTGGATGACTGGAGGGTGTATATGGTGCTGTAGTGATTCGTTTTACACCATATTTCATGTAAAAATTTTGAAGCATAATACCTTACATGGTCATATGCTTCAAAATCTATACATGAAATTGCTTCAAAATTTATACATGTAAGTACAACAATGTTCTTACATGGTCCACATGTTCTAAACATTTTTTCAAAGATTTCTTTGGTACTTGCAGCTGTTGCTCGCGCTATTGGTGTAATTTGCAGCCATTTTGAAAATCCATCAATAATCACTAGACAATATCGTTTCTTCTTTTTCGTCATTGGTAACGGTCCCAAATGATCCATATATACGTGTGTCCACACACCTTCAGCAATTGTTGAGCACCTAGATTTCTATTTAGAGGTTTATGTGCTGGACACAAATTACATGATTTGACATAATTTTTGGTATCTGCATACATTTTTGGCCACCAAAACCTTTTTGCGATGTTTCTGTAAGTTCTTGTAATACCTAAATGAGCACTTATCTACGTCATGGAAGCAATATGTAACCATATTGCGTATTTTATTCGGAACATAAATTCTTCTGAGTCTATTTTTACCGACGCGTTTATACAAGATTCGATCTTTGACGTCAAATTCTTTTACATCAATACTGTCGCGGTATCTTGGCTCTCTTTTTCCCTCAAAAGGAGCGCTGCCCGAACCTGCAACAGATTCTATGAAACAAAAACCTGATTTTATTTGCTTTTTTAAAAAAATGTTAACCTAATTTCTTTTTCAACAATTTTTTTGTATTTTTTCAACACATTGTCAATTTTCAAACTTTGAACTATTTTTACAAATGCCAAATTTAAACTTAATCTTTATCACACGAATGTTAATTTTTATGAAACAAAAACCTGATTTTATTTGCTTTTTTAAAAAAATGTGAATTTAATTTCTTTTTCAACAATTTTTTTTTAATTTTCAACACAATGTAAATTTTCAAACTTTGAACTATTTTTACAAATGCCAAATTTAAACTTAATCTTTATCACACAAATGTTAATTTTTAATTTGATCTGAATCGAACAACAGTCAATTATAAACTTTGAACTAATTAAAGAACAGTCAATTGTATACTGATTTTTATTAGCACTGGTCGCGACCTTTTTATACCCACCATCGAACATAGAAGAAGCGTGTTTGCGACTATAATGTCCAAATTTAAGAACCTGGACGAAAGAATGGGTGATCGATTATCGGGTGATCGATTATCACCCATTCTTTCGTCCAGGTTCTTAAAGTTGGACATTATTGTCGCAAACACGCTTCTTCATCCCCCACTCAGAGCTTGTAAAGTCAAACCCAAATTGATTGAATAAATCGTTTCGTCTTACTTCAAAACATACCTTGCTTACTTAGTCTCACTTTCTTATGGGGAGCCCCGTGGCTCCGGAGAGCCGTCTACGCCCACCTCTTAGATTAAATCTAAACCATTAAAAAAATTAACAAGTGGTTTACAATTGTGAAGCGGTAAACGTAAAAGATCAAATATTTTATAATTTATATAACATTTATATTTCATTCATTCACAAATATATTAAAAAGGTACATTTTATGCCCCAAATTACCAGCCCAAAATTCCAGAGTATGTATTCAATGTATTGCATACTTTGTATAATAGTGACCATAAAAAAGAGTTAGTATTATTATATTTTTTCAGAAAATGTTTTAATTAAAAAAATAAAATAATAATTCGTAGGTACCCTGTATTTACTCTATCTCTCTTCCCACCTCTCACTCAGAGCTGAGTGAAGTCAAACTATGCCCACCTATGAAATACACTCAGCAAAATAATTAGGGGAGCAGAAAAATTTAAAATTTTAGAAAATCTACCTCTACTTTGCAATTACTGCAAAAACGACTATTGATTGTAGTTTTTTTTAAGCTCATTTCATATCCTAAAAGCCGTGCCTAATAATAACACAATTATTGCTCCTTAATCACCAAAAGATGATTACCGCCAGAAAGTTTTTTTTTCCGTTATTTTTTTTACAATTTCGTAATAAATACTCATAAAAAGTCGAAAAAAATAAACAAAAACTGGAAAAAAATGTTTTAGATATTTAAAAAAAAAAATTATATTTTTAAAATTGTGGTCCGTTGTGCTCCATCCTTCTATATATATATGTATACCGTGTGTGTTGGACAGGTTTTCCTATAAAGAATCAATATTAAATATTATTTATTACTGGCTGGCCGTGTGGTTACTGCATGAAGTCAGTCAGTACACATGTAATGAGAGTAGACTTTAGCATCACAAAAGCCCACTCTTAAATGACAAACAATCAACCATACGCATACAATATAGCTATAGACTCTTCAGATTTTGTATGTATCAGATGAATCTCATTACATGTGTACTGAATTTCATCTAAAGTTGGGCGAACATATATAAGTAGCGTAATACCAAGATAGATTGTGAAATTGTCACCAAATTAGTAACAAGTAACATATCCGGCGACAATATAAGAGTTACTTTAATAAGAGTAAAATTAACAGGAATAAATGTGAATGAAGGAAATTTTAACAAGAGTAATTTCAATAAAATTTAAAATTTTTTATATTTTAAAATCAGTATATTTTAATTTAGTTAATTTTCTATTTATTTTTGTCTATTGACCTCTACTTTAAATCTATTTCTAATTGTCAAAGAGTAAAGTACCACTAGCTAATTTATAAAGGGGGCGAGTTTGAAATTTTATTTCAAAAACCTAAAGTTCTCACTAATTATCATTCGATAATATAATGTTTAAAACAATATCAGACTAACGGAGTCACAATTCGTTGAAAGGCTTGAATCTCTTCACCTCATAAAAAATAAAATAAAAAAATATTAAGACTAGAAAAAAAAAATAGTTTCCCAGACGTAATAAATTTTATACAAAAAAAATTGAATAATAAATTTTATTTTATACTGAATAAAAATACTAGTAAATGACGAAAAAAAAGACTAGTTTGTGAATCAAACTCGGGACAAAAAGACAATAGAGTGAACCGCATTCAGTTGAACTAGACAAGATTAAAATAATCGAAGTCATAAGTAATATAAAAGGTGCATTTGTGCTCTAAGATCAGACTTAAAATTTAATCGACTTATTATACGTGAATTTTTTTTTACAGCAAGTTTATCGTTACGATAAATAATAACATTATTGATTGCTTACAGCTCTAATGAATATGTTACGATATTAATATATATTTAAAAAAATTATCACTTACAAGAGATGAGGCTGGTGGAAAAAAAAATTAATTAATGAATGCGTTATGGATTGCACTAAGGTAGATACCGAGAGAGTTCCTAATAAACTCAGCCACAGCGGCATACCTCCTTTTACTTTCATTTGTTATATATATATATATATCATTTTGGAGTCTTTTTATTCATAGCCAGTCCCAGTATATTGGTAAATATATAAGGTATATTATATATATACTTGCTGACCCGGCGAACTTCGTACCGCCTAATAATTAATAAATATTGTGTTTAGTAATTAGCCGAGTCTTCTATCTATCTATTTATCTATCTCGCTATTTATCTATCTATCTATCTCTCTATCTATCTATTGATCTATCTATCTTTCTATCTATTTATCTATCTATCTACCTATCTATCTATTTATCTATCTATCTCGCTATTTATCTATTTATCTATCTATCTCACTATTTATCTATCTATCTCGCTATTTATCTATCTATCTATCTATCTCTCTATTTATCTATCTTTAAAAAAAATAGATATCTAGCTATAAAAAAATAGGGGTTGGTGATAGATGGGTGAAAATTTAGGGTTGTATGTATTTTTAATGCCACATATTTTAAACAAAAAACATAAAAAAAATTTCCAAAAAATAGGTCCACCCCAAAAAATAGTTTGGGGTGGACCACCCTTATCACTTAGGGGTATGAAAAATAGATTACGACCGATTCTCAGACCTACCGAATATACATATAAAATTTCATAAACATAGATCAAGCCGTTTCGGAGTATTTAACAAAAATTTCAAAAATTATAAATAATTAACACCACCCTTCTTTTTGTGTCGGGCTAAAAAAGAACAAAATTATAAAGAAAGTTTGGATATTATTATTTTAATGAATTTTTTTGTTATTATTATTTTCAGTTTCTGATAAAGATTCTTCATTACGACGTATTTTTGATGCCCTCGCCTGGGAACTATTTCTAGAAAATTGAGATCTTGATCTTTTGGGCATTTTAAAATGATTTAAAAAATTTAAACTGCCTTCGAACTAAATTATTTGCTTAACTTTTGAACAGGAATTACCTATCTTAATTATATTTCAGTTTAATTTACTTCTTATACAAACGACTTCAACACACCACTTATGAGAGGATATAAAATTATATACACGTAACAAAAAATAAAATGTTTGGGGTGGACCACCCTTATCATTTAGGGGTATGAAAAATAGATTACGACCGATTCTCAGACCTACCGAATATACATATTACATTTCATAAACGTAGATCAAGCTATAAAACCTATCTTAATTATACTGAATGAAAATTATTTATTAATATCGTCGTTTTTCGAAGTTATAATACAAAACGTCTTAGAATCTATAGTACCTAGCCTAAGCTTTACCTATAATACATCATCTTATTAAATAAATACATCGAAATCTATAAACATTTTACATCGTTTCTTAAATGGAAAAATCTTATAAAAAAACCATTGATGTCTAAAATTAACCTAAGTTAATTCAAAGGCAGTTGATAAGCCGGGACGGATAAGCCGTCCCTTAAACTAGACCTTAAAGAAAATATTTACAATTTAGATTACACCGAATCAGTTGTAATCGACATCATGTGGCATGCGGTATCGTTTCCTGAAAAGCAACGTACGCGGGTCAAATTGGCCCAGTTCATTGATTTCCGGGAAAGGATTTTTGCGGGAAGATTGAAAATAGGATTTCGAAATGGTTTGGATGAACGTTTTGATTGTGGGGTGCCCAGATTCTCTGTGGAGTGCTTCAGCCGGGTATCGTAGGGGGACTTTAAAAATCGTCCGAAGACAACGATTTTGAAATTTTTGCATTTACGCAAGCTGCGAAGGTGCAACGTTCGACCAGATTGGGGCAGCGTACGTGAGTACGAGCCGGATACATGACTTGAAAAGTCGATGTTTCAGACGTTCGTCCAACCTACTCCTAGCGTTGAATAGTGGGTACAACCCAGCAAAGGATGCGTTTCCAAGGGCAAGACGTTTTTTAACGTTCCGCGTCCAATTCAACTGCTTTTGAAGGGTTACTCCCAGGTATTAAACACTTTGAGTCTGTTGGATTTCAGTGTTAAACATCTTCAATTCAAGTGGGTAAGAAGAAAATTTATTCTTCATTGTGAACAAGACAGACTGAGTCTTCGTAGGATTAATTTTGATTTTCCACTTTTTGAAATAGCTTTCAAGCGTAGATAGGCGGGATTGGAGGCAGCTCGAAATAAGTTTCAGCTGCCAGGAAGTACAGTAGATTGCTGTGTCATCAGCGAAGAGAGCCGTTTCGGTTGCTCGATCCTTGTCGTTTATAAAATATAAAAAGAGGCGGGGTCCATGCACGGAGCCTTGAGGTACACCAGCCTTGACACAATATTGGTTCGATGTACTTTGTTGGAGATGAATTCGGGATTTTCGGTTCGATAAGTAGGAAATCAGGAATTTCAGGATGTAGATTAGTATGTTGAATTTGGAAAGTTTGTGGATGAGTCCATGGTGCCAAACCGTATCGAAAGCCTTTTCGATGTCCAAAAGGACCATGTCTGTGGATTTATTCCAGTTAAATTCAGAAGAAATATGGTCAGTGAGCCGGTGAAGCTCACTCACTGTTGAGTGGTTCGATCTGAAACCAAACTGTTGGGGAATTAATTGTCCGTGGGTATTTGCATGCGACTGCAGCTGGTTCAAAACTACTTTCTCCATGATCTTGCTGAGAGATGGCAGCAAGCTGATGGGTCGGTAGCTTGAAGGCAACTTGAGTTGTTTTCCCGGTTTCGGAAGGGCTAGCACTTTGGCAGCCTTCCAAATGTCAGGAAAATAACCAAGTCTCAAGCATGCAGTATAGATATAAAGATAACGGAGAACAACATTAGTTATCCCATCGTTGCCGGGAGCCTTCCTACACTTAAGTTTCCTTAAAATGTTTGAAACCTCCTCAGGTGACACGCATTCGACATCGATTGGGTTAATGACGGAAGAGCGAATATTTTCCAAAGAACGGACACCATACGGGCCGTTTCTTCGTCGTGATATTCGTCGCCATCGGTTAAGCTGTGCGCCTTAGAGAAGGTATCAGCGAGAAGTTGAGCTTTGTCTGAATCTGGGTAGAGATACCCATTTTCCGACAGTAAAGGGGACAGTCTATTGGAACGTTTACGCAAACTTCTAGCAATTGTCCAAACACTATTGCCACGAGCGGTCAGAGCCGAAATCCTCTCATCCCACATTTCATCTCTGGTGCACGTGACTTTTTCTCCAATATCAGCTGACATTCGCTTCATGGCGTCATGAAGCTCAGGCAGCCTAACTCTTTGCCCAAATTTACGCAATTTGTTCCGAGTACGTATGAGTCGTAGTGTGTCATCATCTAATTTAAGTTGAATGCCGATGGATCGAGTTTTCCTAGGTATAGATTTTTCGGTAGCAGCTACGAGATTCCTCGTCAGTTTACTAACCTCCAAATCTATTTGATCGGTTGTTTTGATCTGCGGAGTGATCAAAGTTTCGGCGTTAAGATACTGTTTGAAAAGTTTCCAATCCGCTTTCTCAAAGCTCAACTGGGTCCGCAAGGTAGCAGCGCCCCTCATTTCACCTAGGGTGAAGGTGATTGGGCGATGATCGCTTTGCAAATCCAAGTGAACATCTTGGTCCGAGAGAAGGTTACAATTCTTGAGTATCGTTAAGTCAATGGTCTGAGGAGGGGGTGGGCAGCATCAGGATAGTAAGTGGAAGTACGTTTGAGGGAATGCGCATAGAGTGCGTTTCCGCTAGCATTGTTAGACATACAATTCCAAGACATATGGCGAGCATTAAAATCACCCATGATCACAGCGCGATCATGTGTCCTTAAAATGCGGTCAATATATCTCTTTTCCCTGTAAAAGTCTATCGGGGGGATTATATAGAGGATGTGACTTTAAAATTACCACAATTTACCGAAATTAGAATGGAGACGGCTTCGATATCACCGTCTTCGGGTGGCAAGAGAGGGTGTTGGACATCGTGTCGAACGTATAGGGCAACCCGCCACCATTTCTGGTGGCACGGTCAAGGCGATAGGTGTAGTACCCAGGAATTCGAGCTCTCTTGTCCGGCTTTAACCAAGTTTCACTGATGGCAGCCACTTGGATCTGATGCTGTCGAAGAAATGAGTGAATCTCGGGAAGTTTGCGATGGATACTTTGAGAGTTCCATTGTAGAAATCGGATGTTGGATCTAGAAAAGGGATGGGATGCCATTTTCAAAGAGATGAGATGTCATCCTGAAAAACACAAGAAGTTTTTCTGAATCTGATACTCTTAATTATACTTCAGTTTAATTTACTTCTTATACAAACGACTTCAACACACCACTTGTGAGAGGATATAAAATTATATACACGTAACAAAAAATAAAAAAAAATATTTGGTGTGGACCACCCTTATCATTTAGGGGTATGAAAAATAGATTACGACCTATTCTCAGACCTACCAAATATACATAAAAAATTTCATAAACGTAGATCAAGCCGTTTCGGAGGAGTTTAACTACAAACACCGCGACACGAGAATTTTATATATTATATATATATATATACATATATATATATATGTGTACACTCCCGTTCAAAAAAAATGAACAGACCTGAAATGTTAATTATCTTACATTTCATAAAACTCCTCAATTTTGAAGCTCTGTATAATGTATAATTTTATTTATTTATAAACAAAGATAAGTAGTATATTTTTTAAATGTGTCATAAAGAAATAGAAGTATAAACTGAATTAATATTTTTTATTTGTATTTTTATATATATATATATATATATATATATATAATATATATATAATATATATACACTATTGCAATTAACATATTTAACTTAGAAATATATCAGAATATATTTATATATAGATAAATATATATATATATATATATATATATATATATATATATATATATATATATATATATATATATATATATAAATATATATAAATACATATATTTATCTATATATGAAGATATTCTTATATGTTTCTAAGTTAATTGATAATACAAGAATGATATGTAAGTCAGAAATAAAACAAAACACTTAAAAAACTTAATTTAATTTATTTACTAGTTACTTCATTAATTTTGACTGATTAGAAGATTGAAATTTGAAGGTTCAATATCAGATTAATATCCGATTCTAATTGAATCTACATTTTAAATCTACAAAATCTATTGTAAATCTATATTCTAAATGTGAGTTGATTCACAATAGGGAATATGCATGAAAATTTTTTTTCACTTGAATTGATGCATGTGTACTTGACAAATATCAAGGTAAAATTACTTTTTAAATAACTTTAAAAATAAGCGAGATATGAATGATTGAAATTCCCGATTAGACAAAGAGGGTGATAGCCCTCTTGATATGTTATGTGACATCATATTACACTTTCACCTTTTAAAATACACGTAAAACTCCGTTTTTAGTATTTTTGCAAGAAAGAGACAGATAATAATCTTTAAAAGCTTATAGCTTTCTTGATATTTGTCGGATTTTAATTTCGTTTTTAAATATTATTACAGTATTAACAGTATTCTCATATTCTGAAAATAAATGTGAAAAAAAATTCATGCATTTTCCCTATTGTTTTTAAATAAGTAATGTAACTACTAACTGAGTTAATTGTATGAATACCCAGTATATACTGAATTGTGCATCAATGTTTGAATTGTTAACAATTTTTGAATTCTCCCACAATTCAAAAAAAAAATCTTTCATGGTAAAGATGGGCATTTTTTTTTGCTTTCTGAAGAACTTTTCAGCAAAAATTATGAGATAACTATTGAGTTTATGGAAAAAATTTTTAAACAAAAGTTTAAAAAGAAGAAGATTTTTTGTTATTTAATTTTTGTTATATCTCTTGCGGTTTCAAAGATACGCAGTTTTGCCCATTTTGCAAAAATATCATTTTAATAAATACATTTCTTTTGAATGTCCAATTTTTACAATTTCGTAAGAGTTAAATAATAAGTTTAATAAAAAATTAAAAATGTATTACCAAGTTACACAACAATATTATATCAAAAATAATATAAAAAAACTACTATTATTTATTTATTTTTAGGTAATAATTAAATTAAATAACTTAAATAAATAACTTAAATTTTTCTTCCATATCATCACTTTTTAAGAAGCAACAATTATTATATGAAGTCTAGAGCTATTTACTTTGTAAATAGCCCGCCCTTACTCTCATATCATCACTTTTTAAGAAGGAACTATTACATTAAGGATTTTCCCGAAAACTCGGCCCTTTCTTACATTTATGTTTTTGGTCGGATATATATATTCTTTGATATTAGTCATTAAAAAGATATAGTTCAACCTACGCGATTCTCTTTCTATCTGAGGGACAACTTTTGGCTCGGCTTGCCGACTCTATATATATTATCTCTATGATTAAATTGCGATACACTCGTTATTAATTTAACTATAAAAATAAATAATTTTTTATTGAAGAAATCTTTTTCTTTTACATACTTCGAAATTCGATATCTCAAAAGCCAAGCGACATATTGAAAATTTTATTTTACTTCCGAATTATCTCGAGTTCTATAAGAATCCGTCGTTAAATTCCCGGTTATCTTAGACACATCATTACGCCGGTCAAAATCAACAATAATTTCGCAAAACATGATGTAGCTCTGATTTTTTAGTATGTTGTTTGGGCCCATTAGGGCTATGTATATCCAAGTTTTCAACTCTCAAAAAGTTGTGTAAAAATTTTTACACGTGAAAAACCGCGAAATTTTTGGACTTGTTTCTCTGCTATATGTCTCCTAATCCATGCATTTTTCTTCGAAAGCTATTCTATACGTTTTTTAAGAACATCAAAGCTCTGTAGGTTAATTCGTTACCGAATTACGGAAAATAGGCCAGCTTTTCAAAAAATTAAAAATTTTAGTTTTAGATCTTCTTTGGACCGAAATTGCGTCGAAACCATTGGCCCTGTATCCTGTTTGCATCCTAGCAAACATGATAGGATGCCCCTTTTGAACGAAGACACACCCCAATCCATCTTTCGATGCATCTGTTTGAACGGTCACAGACAACTGTGGATCATAGATTGCCAACACGGGTTTCGACACAATGTAACTTTTCGAATTCCTCTTTCTGTTCTTTTTTCCACTCAAACTCAACATCAAGCCGCGTTAGGTTTCATAATTCAGTAGTCATTTTAAATAGATTTGGAATAAAACGAGCCAAATATTTTAATAATCCCAAAAAACACGAAACTCCCGCCTTATCCTTTGGCCTTTGCATATCTAGAATGGCATCAAAATACTTTTTATATGGTCTTGTATGTTTCCCATAAACTTAACAGATTCCTTACGATATTGAATTTTTTCCGAATTAAATTTCACATTATTATCTCGCACGCGCTCCATTACCGTTATCAAAATGTCATCGTGTTTCTCTGGATTTGGTGCAGCAATTAATATATCATCGAAATAAATATATATGCCTTAGATATCACCAAATATCTGTATCATTGGCCCGTTGGAACATTTCCGGTGCACAATTAAGGCCAAAGGGAACGCGATTAAATTTGTATCTACGGAATGGTGTCATGAATGTTGTTAGATTTGAGCTGGCTTCATCGAGGGACATGTACCAAAATCCACTTGTCAAATCAATCACTGTGAAAACATGAGCATTGGCCAAACCCGATATCTGGTCCTCGACGGTCGGTATTAAGAAATGCTCACGTTTGATGCATGCATTAAGCGGTTTCGGGTCAAGACAGATACGCAACTTACCATTCGGTTTTTCTACTATTTGCAAATTATTGACCCAATCCGTTGGGTAATCTACAGGTGAAATGATTCCCTCTTGCGTCATTTTATCAAGTTCAATTTTTAATTTGTTCATTAGTGCATGCGGTATCCGTTTCTTGTAGTGAAGAACTGGCTTTGAATTATCCTGCAAATAAATTTTAAACATTCCGGCAATTTACCAAAACCCTGAAACACATCTTTGTACTGCTCGACAAATGCTTCTGTCAAGATAGGTAATGCAATCTTGTTGATATCCATTCGCTTAACTAATCCAAATTTAATACAACTCTCTAATCCCAGTATCGGTTCAAACTTATTATCAACTACCACAAACACCGCTTCCTGTTCGCAATTCAAATTTAAATCAACACATTTT
Organism: Nineta flava; assembly: GCA_963920215.1. NCBI lineage: Eukaryota > Metazoa > Arthropoda > Insecta > Neuroptera > Chrysopidae > Nineta > Nineta flava. Next base: position 78,930,205 of record OY986040.1, read on the forward strand.
ATTTTGACCGTTCCAAAAATCTTAACTTAATTTCTTATTACTATAATCGAAGACAGCAAAATCATGATTTTTATTATTCAATTTAAAGTCAAATTTTGTTACTAAGTCTAACGGAATGCAATTGACATCCGCACCAGTGTCAATCTTAAACTTAATTATATTATTAATTACCTGATATTCTTTGGTCCATTTTACACAGTTCAATCCAAAAGAATTTATTCCAAAATTATATTTTTGAATTAGCCTATCCTGTGATACATTCAAATTATCCACTAGTTTACCTGGAATGTCACCCCATGTGATACTATCAATTCCCACCTTATTATTACTTTCCATCTTCGTTTGAACATGAAACTTCTTTCCGCATTGGTGGCAACATCTTGCAAAATGTCCACGTTTCTCACATTTGTTACTCGTACTTTCTTTTGCCCTACATTCATCACGATGTCTCGGATCCCAAGAGCCGCGACAGTTAAAACATACACGATTGATTGCATTAATACAATCTGCCTGTTGTGTTTTCTCCATTGACATGCTGGCTACAGTCGGTTTTGAATTTAAAATGCTTTTCTTGACATGTGCCAATTCATATATTTTGCACGTTTCCAGAATCTTAGTCAACGTTTCATCCCGACCATCCAATAGTTTAAGTTGAAGCTTTTTGTCAGCTACTCCAATTATTATGCGATCACGCAACATTCTATTTTCATATGACGCGCTATATTCAGATTTAAATTCACAAAATGGTAGTTGTTTTCTTAATTCCGTTTCAAATTCTATGAATTGTTGCTTTTCTTTTTGAACAATTGTGTTAAACTTAAATGACTCCATAGCTACATTTCTTTTTGGCAAGCAAAACTCATAAAATTTCTTGATGACGTCATCCAATGTTGTTTGTATAACCCCAGCACCAGAAAAAAATCACGGAAAATTTGTTCAATCAATGGAAATTTTGTTTCCATTAGGCCCACGATATAATATTTGCACAATCCAAAGGCTTCGGTAATCGGTCCCGATCATCAGCTATATTTTCTCAATACAACAAAAAATTAAAAACCACTTCTGACACCATGTAATAAGATGGGTTATTTAATAAAACAACTGGTTAATTATTATTAACTGGAAAATTATATATTGAAATTCTTGTACATTAATGTCTTTTTATTCCTTGCTAACGGTTGATGCTCAACTGGCTCCCGCGCAGATCACTGTCATGCACTAGCGGATGTATCCCACGCTATAGCCAACTATTGTAAAATAAATGTTACTATAATGTTACTTATTACACATTCATCGTAGTCTCGAAGTGCCCACAGTGCGTGAGGAATTTCGCGATTCAGTGACAGATACATGACTCGCCTTGAACGGCATTCAAATACTGAAGTGATAAATCTTTTAGACAATAATGGCAGTTTGAACAGATTGAATAGACAAAATTTGCTAGACCAAAGATTTTGATTAATGTAAAATAGTATATAACTTACTAAATAGTTTTTTTTTAAAGTTACTACCAGTGGGTAGATCACTGTTCAAGCCATTTTTAGCCAGTAGACCTATTTATAGTTCTTTTTAGAACTGATAATAGAAAAAAGGAAACAAAAACAAACAAAAAAACAATGTTTATGTATTATTTGTTAATGTTTGTTTTGTATAATTAATAATATTGAACAATAAAAATGTTCTTGGGTTTAAAAAATGTGTATTAATATTCTTGCGATTTTTTTAATTTTAAATATTGTGTTATATAATTTGGTTAGTTAACGCGTTATTTATTCAACGCTAAGCGTCTGTTAATGCAAAGCGTTGATCAACACGAGCCGTTAGTAAACGCGAAAAGTTAGTCGACGCGAAAAGTAAGTCAACGCGAAGCGTTAGTTTAAGTGAAGCGTTTGTCAACGCAATGCGTTATCCAACACGAAGCGTAAGCTAAAGTCAAGCGTAAGTCAACCAACGCGAAGCGTTAGTTTAATGCGAAGCGTTGGTCAATGCGAAAAATAATGGAGAAGATTGCACAGCACTAAGTTAATTATTCGGTTTAACACGCGCACAATTGTGGGAAGAGTTTACAAAATTTGTTTGACATAAGTGTAAAAATTTTGCACCAAGAAAGTCTCGCGATTTGTCTATAAGTTTTATAGAAGCATAATGGAATTAACTAAGAGCAAACTAACATCGATGAGGGAAAACAACACGTTTCAAATTTTATTAACCACCAATATCATGGACAAACCGTTCGCGATTGTAAATCGTTTACATTTAAGAATCTCATTGAGAAAAAATGGAATTACAAACTACTTTGGAAAGCTGCTGGGCTTGTGTAATACAAAAAAATATCCCTGTGGGATATTTGAATGAGATAACGAATTTATCATTTGAGCGGGTGTTCCGAATTATCGAAACGTGAGGTTGAGGAACTACATCAGAATGTTGAAAAATAAAAAACTTGAGCAAAATTTGGCAGAAAAATTTGTGACACATTTTTTTGTGACATTTGTGACACAAAAAATAAAGCAACGTGTAGCAAAATAAGTAAAAAATAATAACAATAATTATTAAATATAGAATGTTATACATCTTGAATTCTAAATTTTTACTGTAAACTAAAAATTAAATAAATTTAACGAATATATTTGATAAAAAAACATTAAACAAAATTAATATTGAAAATGATATTATTAATGAAATTAATGAAAAACGGATTGTTAAATATTTTAATGTTATACATTACGAATTTTTAAACAAAGTTGAATAACCAAAATCAGATATGCAAATTTACCGTATATATCAGATAAACAAATATTTAACAAAATGAATGTAAAAAATGACAATATAGAGAATAATGATTAACAAGGATTGTTAAATATTTTAGTATGTTAAACATTACGAATTTTTAACAATGTTGTATTACCAAAATCAGATATGAAAATTTACCGAATATATCAGATAAACAAATATTTAACAAAATGAACGTAAACAAGTAATATAACTACTAACTGAGTTAATTGTTTGAATATCCAGTATATACTGAGTTGTATAGGTATCAATGATTGAATTATTAACAATTCTGCGTATTCGAATTGTTACAATTCGTTTTCCGAGGAATATTTAACCATGACCTTCAAGGTTATTTGAAGAGCAACTTGTGCTTTTCAAAGGGGATTCCTTTTTGACAAAATCGGATATCTGACGACAACAGAACATTAAATTAAGTCGTCTATATTGGCTAAGATTGCATTTTTAGAAAAACATAGTCTATAGAAAAAATTTATCAAGAATAAATAGGTGTTATTGGTGGTCAATCAATAGAGATAGATTTTTTGTAAATAACCTAGACGATCATGGTCTGGGTGAAAAATAAGATCAACATAAGATATCCCTCTAAGAACAAAACAACTATTTTCGGGTAATTTTGTCCAAAAACATTAAAATCTATTCAACAAAAGTTTAAAAAAATATGTTTCGTGTTGTTAAAAGTAGTTCTTTAAAACAATACCCTACGTGTACCCCTGTTAAAAATTGAGAAAAAAAATAATTTTAGAATCTTTAAATTTTGTCAAAATACAGCATTACCAACAGCAATACTATCATAAATTGCTATAGTATATAATATTTAAATAATAATAATTATTATTACTATTATTATTATATTAAAACTGAACGTATTTTTGTCTGTTGAAGGGGGAGAGTGGGCCCAAGATATACACCCCAGGGCCACCCACCTCTTCAACAATCATAAATCCTCACAATGTAGCTACGTCCTTTGAAGAAAGTTCACTACCTTATGGTCGTGTAGTCTGTACGTCCGTTAATCAACGAGATGTCCGAAAGGTCCGCCTGTCTGCCGGGGGTACGTTCGTCTGTCATATAGTGTTCTGGTCGAGCAGAGCTCCGTCCTTGAACTACACGGATGTGGAAACTGCAAAATTTAATATCAAATAACTTCAAGGATGTACGATCTCAATGTATGAAGGGTGCTTATGATGACAACCTTCTGCATGGAGAGTATAAGCTGACGAAGATGAGCCCTTCGAATAGTTGCCGTAGTTCTTGGAGAATATCAAGGTAGTTAGTCCATTTTTGCTTCTCTTTCAGGACTATATTCACTTCTACGAACACGGAGAACTAGATGATGAAAATTGTCTTATCTGAAATATCCTGGAGCACTATATCAGGCTTAGTAACAGAGAGCTGCCTGGTAGTTGGGAACGAGAAATTCCAAAAGATGATACATTATGCATATGGTAAGATTGGCGTAGAGTTCACTTCATACTTGTGTCTCAAGAAGTAGTACAGCACTCGCAGGGCAGCGTTATGACGATGAATGTAGGTGGTCGAGGCATAAAATGGATATGCCGAAATGAGGTGCGATAGCACCTCAGAAAGAAAACGTAAGATCAATGGAGAGACCACAGAAGTCTAGATGATAGATAGACCATATCCTGATGGTAGTATAACATACTGAGATCGATAATCTTGAAAGAGGGAGCTGATTTCAGCTCGTTTAACATCTGAACAAAGTCGCGATTGAGGAGGAAGGATGAAATTATCATCTTGATCACGATTAGTCGGATCAAATACTATACACAATTTTAAAGCTGAATGTCGTGCTGCAGAGAACAAGAATGCTCTTTTACCTTGCAACTCGTTATCCCACACTGTCCCGTACTAGTCAATATTGTCTTCGGATTGCGGGGTTGGGTTCAAAATTTTTGGTTGAGCGCCACCAGTTCTTTTTGTTATAGGAAAAAAACTGGAAAACCTAAAGTACTCATCCACTATTCGGTGTTGGTTAATGGTTTTTACTTTTAAACAAAAAAAGTATTTAGTTAGTACTTCTTAGTTAGTACTATTTAATACTATTTATTTAGTATTTAGTACTCTTTAGAATCAACTAATTTTATAAAACAACTACTTTATGATAGAAAAATTTAATAAAAAAATTCAAAATTAAGTTCAGAAACAACTAAATCAGAGGTGGGCACAGACAGCTCGTCTGAGCCTTACGAGCTCTCCATAAGCTGGGTGAGAGTAAGTAAAGAAGGTATGTTTTGAAGCAAGACGGAACGATGTTTCAATACAGGTTGTCCTACCGATTATTGCCCAATAATTTATTCAATCAATTTAGAAATAGTTTTATAAAATATTTATTGTTTAAATAATATCTTTTACAGTATGGAGAGATCCACCAAAAAACATAATAATAATAATAATAATAATAATAACAATAATGATAATAATAACAATAATAATAATAATCTGAACTTATCCAAGACTGCTTGCGATGTCTTCTCCATTATTAAATTCACTACTTTTATTTTTTTTGAAAAACAAATTATGCGAAAAATAATTTCCACTACTACAAATAGTACTTTTCACTTTTTCAATTCAAAGTAGACTAACTCGAAGAACTCAAATTCCCACTTTATGTAAAATTTAACATAATTCATCAAATTCCCATGACACTATACTGAGCATACTCCATACGAAGAAAAAATAATTAAATCAGGTAAATAATTCTTTATTAGTTCTCGGATATGAATAGTAAAATATTTAGACAAATCATTTGGAATTTCCAAAACTTTAATTCTATTTAAAATTATCCTTTCCAAAAATTTCCTTCTTTTATTACAATGGTCCAGCGGTAAACTTAAAGGTTCAAAAGATTTATATATATTTTTTATATATTTTTATTTTATTCAAACACAAATATGATATATACTAAAAAGGTACATTTAATGACCCTAATTACCAGCCCAAAATTCCAGAGTATGTATTGAATGATTGCTTGTATTATTTACTTTGTATAATAGTGACCATAAAAAAGATTTGGTATTATTATATTTTTTTCAGAAAATGTTTTAATTAAAAAAAGAAAATATTAATAATTGGTAGGATACCCTGTATTAACTCTCTCTTCCCTACCTCTCACTCAGAGCTTGGCCGAGTCATCTCCTGCCCACCTCTGAACTAAATTATAATAAAAAATTTGAATACAAAAAAATGAAATTCAGAAAACAAGTAATTTATAATAAAAATTGAATACAATAAAATGAAATTCAGGAAACAACCAATTAATAAATAAATTTGAATACCAACAAACTGAAAATGAAATTTAGAAAACAAGTAAATTATAAAAAAATTGAATACAAAAAAATAAAATTCTGAAAACAACTAATGAAAAAAACTAATAATCAAAAATTCCATATCTAGGGATTTTGTTCAAGCAGATACTGACATATAAATTGTAATTTTTATTTTCAAAAAATTGATATCAAAATTGGATATCCCAAAGAAACATTTGTTTCAAATTCGACCACTTAAAAGATTTGTAACTATATATATTTAACGAAAGTTAAAAATTTGTAACTATTTTATGTATAGTGTTTAATACAGTTCTTAAATATAACACCTTTGTGTATAACACTTTTGAATTAATTTGTTGAACAAGTTTATTCATATAATGGTAAGTCTGTCTATTAAAAAATTTTGTTTTTATTGTGTGATATATTGTTCAAAGAAGCTGTGATATATTTTATATATGGTTGTTTACCTAGGATTTTTACTCACACCAAGATGGTCTCCTACATTCATGGAGATCGATAATATATCTTCCACAAAATCATAAAGATTTCTTCAACAATAATCGCCAGCAACTCGATACACTTATTTTTCTATTATTCTTATTTGCTGAAAATCAGCTGCACCCGCAGGCGAGTAACAAGAAGATCCAAAATTATACTTCTTTTTTTTTTTATCTCCAGCCCAAAATTTTTTCAAATTACTATAATCGATGCAGCTCACCACTTTCACTTATCTTTTAATTTTTCTTTTTACGCTCACACTCTATTTTAAATTCTTATATTTTACTTTACTCAAAATTATTCTCTTCGTCAGTCTTCAACCATACATCCGTCTCCCCCGAAATCCGCTCCCAAAAAAAAAACTTTTTTTTTTTTCATCACCTAGCTTCCTACTATCACCCCACTTTTTATCTCTCATATCCATTCAGAATTCTCAAATCATCTGCTATCTCTCTCAAAAAATTTTGTTTTCTGCTACTCAAAAGTATATAAAAATTTGTTGTTGTTGTGAATCATTTCTGTGTTGTTTATTTTATGTAATCACAGAAATGATTCCAAGTTAACTTCTTATTAAATAAAAATTTTAATTTTAAATCTTTCTTTCTTTTTTTTATATATTCTATTTTCAGCAAAAAAGTCAAATTAAAACTTTACGTGAGGTAAAATTTCAAAAAAAATCAGATCAATAAAAACCATTAACATTCACCCCAGTTGAACTCTCTTCCTTTCAAATCAAAACCCGTAGAGAGTACAATCCAAAATTTTAAATTTTCAGGGTGATAACTAAACGAACGAGCATTGGGTGAAAAGTGACAAAAAAACAAAACGTTACAACCGTATGAAAAACAAAACGTTACAACACGAGTGCCATTAATGGATCAGAACTATTAAGTACCTGACAAGCTACACCTAACACTAATCTGTCATGTAGACATTCAATGGGAAGGAGACCCCTATCCCCTTGCTGACGTGGGAGGTAGTTACGAGACACCGAGAAGCGCGAGTGCAATCTACGACAAATGTTCATAAGTTTGCGAGTGCCTCTATCTATTTCCTTAAGCTCCTCTGTTGTCCATTTGATGGAACCAAAAGAATAGAGAAGGATGGCAAGGGAAAGCATATTAGTAGCACGCATCCCAGATAATTCGGATTCCCAAATTTGTCTGAGATGGTGCCTATACCTGCCACGAAGAGCTTTCTTAACTGTTGACACACTATGAATGTGACTTTTGCTAGCACCAAGTATGTGTAAAACTCTTCTTCATGGAGATGTTTCACGATGCTTCTATCCGTGAGCTGCAAGTCTGCATCGTAATTATGGACGTGACCCCGCTTACAATGTATGACGGCACACTTATCAAATCCGAATTCCATGCTAATAACTTTCGGGGCAGATTTGAGAGATTTAGATGGACTGCTCTCAGAAGAAGCATACAGTTTCAGGTCATCCATATAGAATAGATGAGCTACCTGATGCTTCCTGTCTATCGGGGGGCCACAACGATAAACGGATTCTTCTCGCAAGCGCAAGAGGAGTGGCATAAGTGAGATTCAGAAAAGGTGCCGGCTAAGACTATCCCCTTGATATACGCCACGCATATATGTCACCAAATCTGTTGAGACAGTACGTTTACCAGAATTGTAAACTTTCAGATGTATAGAAGATCTGTTACCTTTCTTCCAGAATGGTAACAGATCTTCTATACATCTGACGATATTGGGATGAATTTTCAAACATTTGAGCAGCAGAAATATAAGTTGATAAGAGGTAGTGTCAAATACTTTCCCATAATCATCCGGGCCATACTCAAGTCGCGCTGATATTGACGAGCATCTTGACAGATACATCTGTCAACAAGAATATTGTCTTTGCAACCTGATGAAACGTGGCATGTTTGGAGTCGCGTTGCTTATTTATCATCATCCAAACCGGTTCTATGGTTGTGAGTATGCGTTCATTAAGAATGGCGGTAAACGCTTTGTACACGGTATTTAAGCATGATATCGGTAAGTAATTGCTTGGAACTGAAAGTTCTCCTTTCTTGGGAGTCAGAACTGTTAGCCCTTTTGCGAACCAAGATGGAAAGGTTCGCGCTGTTCAATAGGGAATGTGATGAACGCATTCAAAAATAGTATTTACAATATTAATAAGTACAAACCTATTTTAATACTGGTGACAATCAGAATGTTGACACATGGTGTATAAAACAGAATACATAACCATATTTTATATTAAGTATCTAAAATATTTTCAATGTAAAATTAAGTAAAATGAATCTACATTAAATTAAAATCTTGAGTATCTAGAGCACGGTAGTGCGCAAGGCCGAGTTTAGGGACACATTTGGACTTCTCACTACAGTGCTATTACTACAGGAAATATTAGAACGTTGTCTGACCACGAAATATCTTCTGAACAAAAGGAGCTACAGTGTTGACATTTCGAATTATCGATACTTTACGTAATTATAAGAAACCGGTTTTTTCAATGATCGTTAACCAATTAACCGTTAAAAAGTTATTTCACTTCAAAAACGCAAAATTCGCAGTATACGCCTTAAAACTTAAGTATGATCTATCATAATTATACGCTACTTCCAGATATCCTGTAAAGTTTATATTTGGCATGCGGGTAGATCTAGTACCCAATCCGACGGAAAAATTGCGAAAACTGGAAATTTGTATCGGAAAAAAGAACATTTTTACAATTTTCGTTTTAATCAAATTAGCATTAGAACGTATATATTCATCTTATTCGTTGATATTTTTATAGAGTCCTATCTGATTGGATGACACTAGCTATTTAAATATTGATTTGTATTAGACCATATCATAGTAAAGAACCATGTAGAAAACATAATGAACTATATGATCCCTAAAAATTCCTTTAACCGATGGTCATGGCAATGGTTTGTTGAATACAGCAAGTTTTCGTCTAGTGTTTGGAGTTAAGCGACATTGTTTAAAGTCAGTTATACTTGGATGGGTGGACATTGGTGCAGTTGCTTTTTTTTGTAATTTTGTAAACATTAATTTATATTCTCATTTTAACTTTTTTATTATATTTTGCATTATATTTTGCATTGATTAATTATTATTTATTACTATTATTTAATACTAGCATTACTCGTTGCAGGTTCGTCCGCAAAAATTTTGTAAAGTCCTTATAACCAAGTCTAACCCACTTCTAGACATGCAAGAAAGTTGCGATTTTTTGCATTCGACACGAACTTGCTTGCAACCGACGAAAAAAATCGGAAAACTTCAATTTTTTCGTTGAACCCCCGGAAAATCGGAAAAACACCCTCCAAAATTACGTTTTTCTGTTCTATATATGCTAGAAAGATGGAATTTTCACCAATAGAAAATAATGTCAAATTAACAGAAAATTTCATTACCTCTATCGCAACCCCCCGAAAATGGGAAAAACTCCCCTAAAACTACCCCATTCACTTCTATTCAAGCTAGAATGATGCGGTTTTTTTGTATTCGATGCGAAATTGCTTCAAACCGACGAGAATAATCGGTAAACTTCAATTTTTTAGTGCAACCATCCGGAAAATCGGAAAATCTCCTCCAAGATTACGTTTTTCTGTACTTTATATGCTAGAAAGATGGGATTTTCATTAATCGACCCGAAATTACGTCAAACTAGCAGATTATTTTGAAAAATTTCATTACCTACGTCGCAACCCCACCAAAAATGGGACAAACATCCCTAAAACTGACTTTTTCACTTCTATTCATGATAGAAAGATGGAGTTTTTTTTTCTTAAACGTGGAATAGGGTTAAATTAACAGGATTACTTTATAATAGTAAATTTTCGCAACCATTCGCAAATGGAAATTAGGGGTTTTTCCATTTACCCACCACCCTTTTTCTTTTATACATACTAGAAAGATGCGGTTTTTTGCATTCGACGCTTATTAGCCGCAAATTAAGAAGGTAATTAGAAAAATTTAATATTTTTCCTCACCGCTCCCTAAAAAAATGGGAAAACAACCCCTTAAACTATTCTTTTAACTTCTATTCATGGTAGAAAGGAGTTTTTTGCATTTGGTGGAGAATTTCTTAAAGCTAATGGGGTCATTCGACAAACTTTAATGTTTCATCACCACTCTCTTGAAAATGGGAAAAAAGCCCCCAAAAATCACCCATTCGAAAAACCAAATTTTTTTCATTGCTACCCCTTGAAAATCGTAATGTGAGACCTATCTATGTGCAGTCCCCCCAAACCCTCCATCCTAAACCCACCCCCCAAAAAAAAGTACCCCCCCAAAAAATGTAATGTGAGACCTATTTATGCGCAGTCTCCCAACCCCCCATCCAAAACCCACTCCCCAAAAAAACCTAAAAATTCCCCCAATAAAAATTCCGCTTCCAAAAAAATACCCCCCCCCCCCATTATTCTCTAATGGTATGTATTTTTTGATAAGTATTTTTTTCAACTTTTTTTACAATTCATGTAATGTTATTTTCTGTGACGCGGAGCCAACGGGTCAAGGAGCCCCCTTGCGAGCAGAGCGAGTAACATAATATTATCTCTCGTCAAGGATACTGATTGTCTTCAAACACTGCTAGACGGATTTATTTATTTATTTATTTATAACAAGCATTACCCGTCGCAGCTTCGCCCGCAAAAATTTTGTAACGCCCTTATAACCAAGTAACAATATTTTCTCCCGTCAAGGATACTGTTTGTCTTGGAACACTGCTACACGTATTTTTTTATCTATCCCTTAAAATTTCTCTAACCGATGGCAAGGGGAATACAATGTTGAATACACCAGTTTTCGTCTGGTCAATGTAGTGAAGCTACATTGGTTAAAGTCAGTACTTGGATGGGTGAACCTTTTTGTTATTTTGTAAAGATTAACTTATATTCTCATTTTAACTCTTTTATTATATTTTGCATTGATAAATTATTATTTATTACTAGCATTACCCGTCGCGGCTTCGCCCACAAAAATTTTGTAACACCCTTATAACCAAGTAACATAATAGCCCGTCCTTACTCTCATATCATCATTTTTTAAGAAGGAACTATTATATTAAGGATTTTCCCGAAAACTCGGCGCTTTCTTAAATTTATGATTTTGGTCGGATTAATTAATCTACATATAAATATAAAAGATGTTTCAGTGGCGCAGTCAGCAAATCAATTAAGCCCTATAAAATTTGAACCTCCGTAAAGCCACCCGACTTCATTTTCCAGAACTTTTCTCTACCGATTTGCATTAAAGAAAGTTTTGAGAAATGCAATGGGCCAGGTGGGGACCACCTTCACACAAAAGCTTGAAATCGTTTTTACTTAAAAATATTAATCTCATATAATTATTGTAAATATTGTAATAATAACTCTCAAACGTATTTTTTTTTCCTCTCTAACGATTCTCAAATGATTAGAAGAAAATTAAGCGTCCAAGTCTATTGTTTCAGGAGAAAAAAAAATGGGGCCAATATGATACTCGAAATTAAAATCGATTTTGCGTAAAAAATAATAACTCTCAAACGTTTTTTCGTTTCTCAGAAACCCGCTCAAACGATTCTTAAATGCTTTGCATTAAAGAAAAGTTCTGGAAAATGAAATCGGGTGGCTAACTTTACGGAGGTAAAATTTGAAGATGTATAGTGACGCCGTAAACATAAAATAGCTGAAAATATAGTAAAAGTTTTTGGATCCATCGAGCCAATAGGAGAATTCCATTGGAGATGGAGAACAATGGAGTTTATATCAAGCCGAATTGGCTCCAGGAAGATAGCACCCCATCCATGGAATTTCGAAAAACCAATTATACCATATAATTGGTCACTAATTGGTCATAAATGGTCAGAAGGGGTGATAACGAAAGTGCAAAATAGTAAGTTTGGTAGGCCTTTGGTTACAGTGGTTAAGCCAAATGGTGCGCTAAGACTATGTGGTGATTATAAATCGACTATAAATGAATATCTGCTCGATTTTAACCACCCATTACCGAAAATAGAGGAACGTTTTGTAAAATTAAGAGGGGGGAGATATTTCACCAAACTGGAATTTCGAAATGCCTATAACCAACTAGTATTAGATGAAGAAAGTCGAGAGATTTTAAGCTGGAGTACACATAAAGGTATTTACCGAGTTAACCGTCTGCCGAATGGAACAAAACCAGCATAACAATTATTCAAAAGCATTGCAGAAAAAGTTCTACTGGGATTCGACAGGGTAATCTGCTTTTTGGATGATATTGTAGTTACGGGGATACCATACCAAAACCATGTTGAAAATTTGTCAGCGGTGCTGGGAAGGTTAAAAGAAGCAGGGTTTAGGCTTAATTTATAAAAGTGCAATTTCCTTCAGAAGGAAATAAGCTACTTGGGGCATATAATAACGCGGATGGTCTCAGCAAAAATCCTGAAAAAGTAGTTTCTATTATAAATGCTCCTGCATCAACCAACGTAAACGAAGTTAGATCATTTGTAGGCTTAGTAAATTACTATAGAAAATACGTTCCTAATCTTTCATCTATTTTATCTCCATTGTACGATTTATTAAAAAAAGGAAAGACGTTCCAGTGGAACAATAGTTGTATAAGGACGTTTGAAAAAGCAAAAAGTGCCATAACTTAGGATTTGCTGTTATGCCATTTTAATTCCAATCTCCCGTTGAGATTATACTGTGATGCCAGTGATAAAGGAATAGGTGCAGTTTTATCCCACGGTTTACAAGAAAATGAGGAAAAGTCGGTATGTTTTATCTCTAGAACATATATACAAATGCAGAAGGAAAAAATGCTATTGTGGTATTTTCTTTAGGTGTTGGTAATTAATGACTTATTAATTATTAATTTAATTATAAACTCTTTATTTAATTAATCTAGAGCACGGTAGTGCGCAAGGCCGAGTTTAAGGGACACATCGGACTTTTCACTACAGGAAATATTAGAACACTGTTTGACCGCGAAATATCTTCTGAACGAAAAGATCTACAGTGTTGAATTTTCGAATTATCGATACTTTACAAAATTATAAGAAACCGGTTTTTTCAATGATCGTTAATGAATTAACCGTTAAAAAGTTATTTCACTTCAAAAACGCAAAATTCACGGTATACTCGTTAAAAACGTAAGTATTAGATATCATAATTATACGCTACTTCCAGATATCCTGTAAAATTGATATTTGGCATACGGGTAGATATAGTATCCAAACCGACGGGAAAATTGCGAAAACTGGAAATTTGTATCGGAAAAGTGGAAAATTTAACATTTTTTTGTTTTAATTAAACTTAAGACTGTATCATTAGTAAACATCCATGTAGAAAACATAAAAATGAACTATATCATGTATACCTAATAACTTCTTTAACATATAGAAATAGTCATAGCAATTTGAATACACCAGTTTGCGTTTAATATTAAAAGTTAAGCCTGTTCTATACCAATTCACGCAAACTTTATCCGTCCAGAGTGCAGCAGCTGTATTTTAAAATTATAATTAAAATTGGATCCCCCACTCTATAATTTTTGGATGATAGGAGAATAATTATATATACATCCATTCTAATAATATTATATACATACATTTTTTTCATTTCACTTCAATCATCATGTTTACTATTCACCCATTTCATATCTATATATCTTGAGTTTTTTTACAATATTATTATGTTATTTATAAACAAACCAGAAACAAACACATTTATACATTTTTTTTTTATTGCAATATTTGAGTAAAAATACATATCTTTATAAGTTTTTATTAGATACATTCACTGGTCGAGAAAATTTGATTTTTTTTTTGTCACATTGATGTGATAGAAAAACATTTCTTATAGTTTTTGGGGCGCTAAACTCGTATTCGGCTTCGGAATTTCTGTAATACACAAGGTTTTTGAAATTATTTTACCTAAAAAGGGATAAATCCGTTTTTTGGTTATATTTGAAAGTTTGTAACATCACTATGTAATTTTAGTTTGCTGCATTTTTAAAACCAAAAAATCATCTCAAACCTACAAAATAAGAGTTAATTGTACATAAAGGTGAAATGATCATTTGCAATATATATTTAGCATGTCTTTCCTTTTTCACGTTTTCGGTATGCCTATTATAAGTTTTAAATGTGATTGGATGAATATTAAGAGTGTCCAACAGCTCTTCGCATTGGTAATGTCCAATTACAATACTTGTGTACCCCCAAACTAGTGAGTCACTAACGTCCTCCGTCGGATGGGTGGAAATTAATATACTTTTTCCACGCATGTCGCAGTGAAAATGTAAAATGCTTTTTTAGCCACGGTTCACCTCATTCTTAAAAACCATTTTTCCTGACGTACATTTTATCGGATGCAAAACTACTTTTTCGAATTGTTAAAGGACAAAATCTAAATCCACAATTCGAAGACCTTTTAATAAGTCCGCGATGTTTAATGGAGCTTCGGTCTCTTCTTCTATAATTAAACTAGAACCCGAAGAACTGTTGCTAAAAACAAAAACAAATTAATATTTTGTATCCACAAAAGTTTTGAATCATGAAAAAATTAAAATACTTACGAATTGAACTCGATTAAACGACTAGTAGACGCGCCAAAGTTAGAAGAATCAGCTTTCTCAGTACGGCTATATTAAAAATAGATAATTAATAAAGGAAAAACTATTCATTTTAAAGTAAAGATTTAAAACACTAACCTTCCTAGATTTTTCTCCAAATCAGGTACTGGTTGGACATTTTCAATTGAAGCCAAATAACTATAAACAATAATTAAATAATTTACAAATTATGGTTTTTATACGATCATAATACATAAACAACATAATCATAATTTTAACTGGCAGCTTTTTTACATTAATATTATATTGTTATACACATACCTCCTTGAGCTGGCCTTTGCTCTGCGTCCTCGGGAATTTCTCTTAGGGATTCTTGAAGAATACTTCCGATATTTAGGCATTATTGCAAAACACTACGCGCAAAACAGTAAATACAAAACTTGAAATTAAATTTGAGCACAAAATTGCAAGCTTGTGACACACAGTAACTGAAAGTAATTTACTTGATTATATTACTACGACATTAAAGTAAGAGAAACTTAAGTTAACTTCGTATGCAAATAAATAAATAATTAATCAATTGAAACTTCTAAGACTATTTATATATATAAATTTAAATAAATTTGGCTATATCATTTGCTGAAATATAAGTTAAAACGCCTACTTTTGGTAGAAAAGGAACAATGATAAACAAGCAGTTATATTTATCATATTATCTTTTTTTTATTACATACTATCTGTATTAATATAATTAAAGGACAAAATCTATTTTGTTGTATATAGCAGAAAAATTTTTTTTATACATATAAGGGGGCGGTAAATTTCTTATATATTGGATACTATTAATTTAGCTTATAACAGCCAATAGCAGTAACTAAAATGAAATAGAAATTTATGATATAACGTGTCTTGAGACTTTAGAAATTTATCTTATTCCACTGTACCTGGATTAACAGGATTTTCGAAAAATAAAATATTATATTATATGTATATGTATATATGTATTCAATTAAGCTTATAACACCCACTATAGTAACTAAAAAGAAATAGAAATAAATTATATTAAAGTATATTAGTCGAATATCTTCGTTATTTAAAAGCCATTTATTATAATATTATGAATTTTAATTTAGTGGGTTGAGAAAATTGAAGAACGATAGAGAATATACTTGTTCTTTTCTTTTTCGTGCTTCAAGCATAGCACTTGTATGCGGGCAAATTTTCCAATTTTTCTTTCACCATTTTAATGGGAGGGTATTTTTACCTGTCTTGGGACTATAAAAATTTGTCTTATTCTACTGTACCTAGGTGTGAAAAATGAAAATTGGGAAAATCAATAGGATTTTCGAAAAATAAAGTAAGTACCCAGGGCACGTCGAATATGAATACCTATAACATATCCAAATTTCAAATCGATAGAATAAAGGGTGTAATCGTAGTGCTTGAAAAACAAATGTAACTTTAACCATTCTGATCTGGAAAACCGCTTTTCTTTATAAATTTTTTTTTCCACCAATGAATATTTAAGAGGATTCTTAAAAAAATTATGAAATCTCACGCCAATCAAAGAATGTTTAAAATTTGTATAGAACAGCCTTAAGCACATATAATTACAATTAGTTGTTGGATGGGTGTCCCAACACTGTGTGAATTTGTTTTTTTTATACGCTTTTTATTGTAATTTTGTAAACATTAATTTATATTCTCATTTTATTTTAACTTTTTTACTATATTTTGCAATGATCAATTATTATTTATTACTAGCATTACCCGTTGCAGCTTCTCATTTTATTTTTAAAGTAAATTGCACCAGACTTCATATAATAGTTGCTCTTTAAAAAGTGATGATATCCCATTAAAGAGCCGTGCTATTTACAAAGTAAATAGCTCGGTAAACTATTAACTAAAAAAATTAATGAGGGGTAAATTGATTAAATGTAAAAAAAAATTTGGTTGAAATTTATTTTGTAAGTTTTCCCTTAGTATGTTTTTAAAATTTTAAATAACGCGGCAAGTTATTTTTTCTGATGAGTTCAAATATTTTAAAACTTGCCGCGTTATAAAATTTTAAAAACATACTAAGGGAAAACTTACGAAATAAATTTCAACAAAATTTTTTTTTACATTTAATCAATTTACCCCTCATTAATTTTTTTAGTTAATAGTTTACCGAGCTATTTACTTTGTAAATAGCTCGGCTCTTTAATGGAATATCATCACTTTTTAAAGAGCAACTATTATATGAAGTCTAGAGCTATTTACTTTGTAAATAGCTCGCTCCTTTCTTCCATATCATCACTTTTTAAGAAGCAACTATTATATGAAGTCTAGAGCTATTTACTTTGTAAATAGTTCGGTCCTTTCTTCCATATCATCACTTTTTAAGAAGCAACTATTATACGAAGTCTAGAGCTATTTACTTTGTAAATAGCTCGGTCGTTACTCTCATATCATCACTTTTTAAGAAGGAACTATTACATTAAGGATTTTCCCGAAAACTCAGCCTTTTCTTACATTTATGTTTTTGGTCGGATTTATCAGTACACACACTTGTTACTCTATACGCCATGTTTGTCATCATCTGTGTTTTTGCGCATGTTCATATGTCACATAACATATAAATCACTGACTTACAAAATACATTACATCCCTTTTCCTTTCAAAATAAAATAAATTTAAAATTCCGGTTTATGAATGAATACATACAAAAATAAAATAAAATATTATATATGTTTTCAACTTAATATGAATACTGAATTTATGGACAATAATCTTTAAGGTATTCTGGAGTTTTTATTATTCTCCCAGATCTAGTTTTTACATTTTCTGATAGCGAATTGTTTTGATTATTTTCATTTATTTCACCTTCTGGTGGCATACATGCATTATTATTTTCATTTTCTGCTTTCATACTTTCATCAGAATGTACTTTCATCTAAAGGAATACTACTATGATGACTTTCTTTTGTGCCATCATTTACAATGTTTGTATCCTTATCACTATATGTACGTATGTGTTTTCGATTACGCTCAATTTTAGAATTCTCATTTAACAAAATTTCCTATGATCTAGGCCTATCACATTTTCGTGTTACAATGCCTGGTTCTAGAGGTTTGTTCATATCTTTTCTAACATAAACATTAGTTCCTACATTTATTGGTTCTAGATCATGAGTATCTTTATTATAATACATTTTCTGTTTGTTTTGTTTTCGAGCAAGCTCATTTCTAATATTCTCATAATTTATGTTCACATTTTTAGTATTTATGGGTAATATGCCTCTAGTTTTTCTACCAAAAATTATTTCGTTTGGAGATTTTATATTATTGTCTATAGGAGTGTTTCTATATTCGAATAAAGCTAAATTATAATCTTTTCCACTAGCTTCTATTTTCTTAAACATTTTCTTTATTGTTTGGATGTGCCTTTCCACCATTCCGTTCGACCTTGGCCAATAAGGGGAAGAAGTCTTGTGCCCGAAACCCCATTTTCTAGCAAATTTACTTATTTTAAAACTACCAAATTGAGGACCATTATCCGAATGTACCTCTTTTGGTATACCGAATCTAGCAAACAATGTTTTTAGAATTGCGATTACGGTATCACTATTAGTTACCTTTAATTTTGCTACTTCAGGATATTTGCTAAAGTAATCTATAACTATAGTAGCCATTTGTAATAAAATAAATCTATGCCAATTAATTCCCAAGGTTTTTTTGGTATTTCTATACTGATTAAAGTTTCTTTATTGTTATCTTTTTGATATTTTAGACATATTGGACAATTTGAGATTAAATCCTCAATTTCCTATTTATGAACTGCCAATAAATGATTTCCCTAGCCCTTGTTCTAGATTTGTCTATACCCAAATGATTGTAGTGAATTTGTTTTAGCATATCTTTTCTAAGACTTTTAGGAACTATGAGCCTAGTTCCTTTAAAAATTAAGCCATCTATTATGTTGAGTTCATCAGCATATGTATAATATTGTTTTATTTCACTGGATATTAGGTTTTTATTTTGTGGCCATCCCTCTAGTATAAATTCAGCTAATACTTGTAATTCTTTGTCCAACAAAGTTTCTTTCTTAAATATTTCTTTCTTTTCTATGCTTATAGGAAAAGTTTGCATAAAATTGCACATGTTGAAGTGATAGAAAAGGGAAGTTATAGTTGTTAAGCAACAGATAAAAATGATAAATAAAATTATAATAATAATTTAATGAAAATGCGATACCGCTACACACACATGTTCTTCAATTTCTGTATTAAAATCATGTTCCTCGTTTTCTAAATAGAATCGCGATAGAGCATCGGCTAATAATAATTCTTTTCCAGGCTTATATTTTACAATAAAATCATATTTCTGAGTTCCTAACCTCATTCTTTGAATTCTACCAGGACATTCATTAATCGGTTTTGTAAATATAGATTCTAGTGGTTTATGATCACTTTCTATTAGCACCTTTTTTGCATATACATATATTGATGGAATTTAGATAATGCGAATACAATTGCTAACGCTTCTTTCACTATTTGCGCATACTTTCTCTCTGTCTCCGTAAGAATTTACTTGCGTAAGCTACAGGTAAACCATCTTGCAATAAAACGGCACCTAGACCATTTTGAGATGCGTCTACGCTCAATACTACATCTTTGTTTACATCATAATATTTTAATATAGGAGCATTACTTAATAGCAATTTTAATTCATCAAACGCTTTTTGGGTATTTGAGTCCCAAATCCATACACTATCCTTTTTTATTAAGTTTCTAAAAACTGCATTTGCTTCTGATAGACACGGAATATATCTTCCTATGTATTCTATCATACCTAAGAAAGTATGTAACTCATCTATATTTTTAGGTGGTTTGATTCCTAATATAGCTTTTACCCTATCATTGCATACTTTATGCCCTGACTAGTAAAAATATAATCCACATATTTTACTTCTTTCTTGTTAAATTGACATCTTAAAGTAAATTTTATTCCATTTTCTTTGGCTCTATCTAATACTTGTTTTAATCGAGCATCGTGCTCTTCTTGCGTAGGGCCCCATACCAGTAAATCGTCTACTAACTTTTCTAATCCGTTTATATCTCCGAAGGTTTTGTCTATGTATTCCTGATAAATTTCAGTGGCCGAATTTATTCCATAAGGCATGACCAAAAATTTGTACCTACCAAAAGGGATTATGGAAACTACGTATTTTTGACTATTTTCAGACAATTTTACTTGCCAATAGGCACGATCAGCATTTAGTGTGCTAAAATATGTCGCATTAGCCATGCTTGAACTCAGATCATCAAAACTGGGAATTACATAGTGTTGCCTTTTTATATACTGATTTAATACAGTGGGATCTAAACAAAGTCGAAATTTACCATCTTTTTTTATAGCTACAACAATAGGATTTACCCAATCCGTGGGTTCAGTAATTTTTTTTATGATACCCTGAGTTTCCATTTTATCCAATTCTAATTTTAATTGATCCATTAAAGCTATAGGAACTTTCCTACATTTTGATATGCATCCTTTTGCATTTTCATCAACTTTTAAATCATATTCAAAATTTTTTATTCGACCGACACCTGTAAAAACATCTTTATATTTGGTTATTTGTGTTTCATTCATGACATCTAATGTGTGTATTCTTTTGATTAAATTTAATTTTAATAATGTGGGTAAACCTACTTATGATTGGTATATTGTTATTATTGTTTCTGATCACAATAAAATCTAACTTAGTGTGTATTCCGTAATGGTAGCATCAATAAATTGTAAGTTGGCATCACTTAGAAAGGAGGGGTTGGGATGGATTGAGCTGTGTTACACCATCATAAACATCATCAATCATAAATCTTCTGCTGTAAGAATCATGCAATAACTGAGAAACAAAAAATTAAATAAAATTGAACAAAAACAAAAACAAAAAATTATATTTTAATAAAATAGCGATTGATTTAATAAGATTTTGTTTAATAACAGATAAGCTTTAACTCAGTATAATTTATAAATAAATAATAAAAATGATTCCTCTATCATTACAATAGCATACGTCATACGACTTTTGATGATGATTATGATGGTGGAACACAGCTCCATCCACTCTCCTTTTAAAGTAATGCCAACTTAAAACTTATTGATGCTATCATTACGGAATACACTCTAGTTTCATATCTATTTCTAAATTTACAAGATAAAGTACAAATACCTAACACTTGTAATGCAGCGCCACCAAATGCTATTAATTCATTTTATGTAAGGAGCTATTTTTTTAATATCATTTACAGAAATACAGTTACAGTCAGCACCTGTATCTAATTTAACCATAACATTTTTTTATTTATTTTTTTTTTATTTGTTCATACCAATCATCAAATTTATTTTTGTTTTTATGTGTTTCTATTGATGATATGCAAAATTCATCTAAACTACATTGGTTTTCAATACTGTTTACATTTTTATTTTTACAAACCGTAGCAAAATGATTCTTACCCTTACATATATTACATATTTTTCCATACGCTGGACACTGTCTCGGACCATGGCTTCTTCCACACCTTTTGCACTTGAACTGATTTATTAAACCGTGTGACTGTTGTTTGCTCGACGTTGAACCTTGTTTTCTTGAGTCGTTACACGTTCTTTTCTTTTCAATATTTTTTTAATTGTAGTTGACTGCACTTTTCTCCATTTTCACCGCATGTACTTTATTTTCTGTTGCCATTGTTTTTAATTGCTCATTTGCAAATTCAGTTGCTCGACAAATCATGATACATTTTTCCAAACTAAGATTATCTTCCCTCAGTAATCTATCTTTAGTTTTGGGATCTCGAATTCCAGATACGATTCTATCCTTTATCAAACTTTCACGTAGTGTTTCAAAATTGCATGATAAACTCAATTTTCTTAGATCAGTCAAAAATTCATGAATGTTTCTCCAATGACATGATTTCTGCTGAAAAATATTTGTCGTTCTACACTTTCATTTGTTTTGGGAGTGCAATATAATTCAAACACTTTGTAAACTTAATTTTTTTTATCTTCATCACTTAATTTTTTTTATCTTCATCACTTATATCAAATGTGGTGAATTTTTGTATAGCTTCTTCACCTGCTATGTGTAATAACATGGAAATTTTTCTTGTATCCAAAGCTGTTTCTAATCCAGTTGCTTGCAAATAAATTTCAAAGCGTTGGCGCCAATTTTCCAATTTTCTTTCAAGTTACCTCCAAAAGATAATGCTGGAGGAGGTAGCAATAAATTTTCCATTTTTATTTATTTATTTATTTTCTTTTAATCTTCAAGAGAATAATTTGAACTATATGCTTCTGAATCTACATGTTCAGAGTTGAGTACTGCGTTGTATTGGGATTTGGCGGCTTGTTTTTTTTTGCACTATATATTATTACTTTTCTTTATTTGAATATATATATATATTCAAATAAGTCATTAAAAACCAACACCTAAAGAAAACATCACATGGCGCAGTCAGTAATATATATATATATATATATATATATATATATATATATATATATATATATATATAAGTATATATATATATATATATATATATATATATATATATATATATATATATTCAAATAAAGAAAAGTAATAATATATAGAGCAAAAAAAAACAAGCCGCCAAATCCCAATACAACGCAGTACTCAACTCTGAACATGTAGATTCAGAAGCATATAGTTCAAATTATTCTCTTGAAGATTAAAAGAAAATAAATGAATAAATAAAAATATATATATATATATATATATATATATATATATATATATATATATATATATATATATATATATACCGTTTTTTAATTTACTGACTGCGCCATGTGATGTTTTCTTTAGGTGTTGGTTTTTAATGACTTATTAATTATTCATTTAATTATAAACTCTTTATTTAATTAATTTATTAGTACATACACTTGTTACTCCATACGCCATGCTTGTCATCATATGTGTTTTTGCGCATGTTCATAAATCACATAACATATAAATTACTGACTTACAAAATACAATAATAAGAGACTAACAAAATACATTACAGCTATTATTCATAAAGAGGCTTTAAATATATTTTGGGCGGTAAAAAAGTTAGCACAGTATTTGTTAGGGCATCATTTTACACTTCTAACAGATCACAAACTCATTTTAGCTTTGTTCGGCGAGAACAAATGTATTCCGGTAATGGCTGCAGGTGTATAGCAAAGGTGGGCTTTGTATCTGTCACAATTAAATTGTGAATTGAAATACATTAAGGGTATAATTAATATGGCCGATATGTGTTCCCGAATACCTATACCAATAGTACCCAGTAAATTAGAAACAGAAGGGCTAAATAATTTTAATTTTATCGAAGAAGGTTTGCCTATAAGGTTATCCTTGATAAAGGAGAAAGAAAACAAGGCAAGATGCAACGCTGGGAAAGGTAGTGCGGTATTTGGAAGGGAGTTGGTCCTTTGAAATTTCGACCGATTTAAAGCCATACTTTATCAGAAAGAGGGAGCTGTATATAGATAAAGGAGTAGTAATTTGTGTTGAAATTAAGTTTAAAATATCCGCTGCGATATAACTGCCCTCTTACGTTTAAATATGCAAACAAGTGTTTTGTATAACACGATATGTATTTTCCATATCCGGAATTAGTATGTAATAATATGTATCAGAATGTGTATTGTAATTATCATCGTTTTGAATAATAAAACACGTGATTGAACCTTGTGTGAACATTTAATATTTAGTCTTAAAAGCCTGTTAAATCCAGCGCATCTGCTACATTGTGCGGCTACCGGATTATAATTCCTGGCGTGCTGCAAGCTCAGTTATTGAGAGAATTGCACTCGAACACATGGGTATATCCAAATTGAAGCAGAAAGCTAGGTCATAGTTTTGGTGGCCACACTTGGAAGACCAAATAGTAAAATGGGTAAACTCGTGCGATCCTCCAAAAGCCAAATTAATAAAATGGAATACAGCTGAATGACCTTGGGACAGAGTCCACATGGGCTTTATGGGACCTTTTATAAATAAATATTTTTTGATAATTACAGACACGTTTTCTCAGTTTCCAGAAGTTTTCAAAATGTCCAGAATAAATAGTTTAAAAACCATAGAAAAATTGAAAGAAATATTCGCTCGCCAGGGGTTACCAAAAACACTAGACTCCGATAATGGTACTCAGCTTACGTCCTTAGAATTTGAGGAATTTTGCAAATTAAATGGAATCGAGCATGTTACATCTCCGCCATATCACCCCAGTTCAAATGGTGCAGCGGAAAATGCAGTCAAACCGGTCAAGAATGGCTTAAAGAAAGGTATCTTTGGAAACTAGTCTAAACAGATATCTGATGACTTATCGTAATTTGCCTCACTCAGAGACTGGGGAGTGTCCTTCAAAACTTTTATTTAATAGGAAATTGGTTAGTAGATTCGATCTATTAAGAGATGCAATTGGTGAGCAAGATAGTGATCAGGTGAAATGTTTTAGAGGAAAACGCGACCTTACGTTCTTACCGGGGCAGATGGTGTTCGTGAAAGATTATAGAAATCCTTTGAAACCAACTTGGACGAAAGGTTCAATCGTCAAATCTTTAGGGAGTAGGTTATATTTGATCAGGCTTATAAAAGTACCTCTAATGTGGCGAAGGTACTTTGACCAGATAATTAGAGCAAACGAGGGGCAAAATCACGAGATCGAGGAGAAAATTAAACATAATACAAATAAAATTAAATATAATACAATAATATTGGCAACAAATATAGGAAGATAGAGATAAGAAAAAGTAATGTAAATCTAGTGACCAGTACTAATGAGAAATTTAAAACTCCAGAAGCTGAACTAGTAAAATTTCAGAAATAGTAAACTTGCCTAAAAAAAGATTCAAATATTAGATTAAGTCCGCCTGGCTCAAGTAGTCGGTCGGAAGGAGCAAAGCGAGTCATTAGGCCTCCAAAGCGTTTAGATTTATAAATGAAAAATTTTGTTATTGAATTTTATTATTAAAATAATTTTGTTATTAAAAAGAAAAATTTTGTTATTGTTTTAATTATCATTTAAATTTTTTTTTGTAGTTAGTGCCTAACTTGGTGGGAAGATGTGTAATTTATTCGCGGTAGTGTTCAATAGGGAATGCGATGAACGCATCCAAAAATAATATTTATAATATTAATGAGTACACACCCTTTTTAAAACTGGTGACAATCAGAATGTAGACGCATGGTGTATAAAACAGAATACATACCTAACCATATTTTACATTAAGTATCTAAAATGTTTTCAATGTAAAATTAAGTAAAATAAATCTATAAGAAATTAAAATCTTGTGTTTTAACTAATCTACATATAAATATAGAAGATTTTACAAAGATATATGAAGTGAAGTGCCTAGCAATATGTGTGTGTGTATAGTGTGTGTGTGGAAGGTAAAGAGAGTTCGGGATGCTTTTCGCACCATATGGTGTACATCCTTTCCATGTAGCCACGTCTTATGGTTCACCTGCTTAATAACAAGTGAGCAGGTCAGCCTTCAGTACCTTCGTCCATTGAAAGAGCTGATGTTGATGGCGAATGTTTTGGCTTGAGATGGCTATTCGTTTTCAGCGATATTCCTAGTGTCTTGGACTAACTGCAGTCTCAAGGTCAAATTTGTGCCCCTCTCAGATCCGAAGGAACTGTCCTATTTAGGTGAAGTATGAGCGTCACCTGATGGGGGGCGAGATTCTGTAGGAACGAGTCGACTACTACTCGCCTGAGAAAAAAATTTCGATTTGAAATTTGGCATAAGAAAAAATTCGACCCATTTAGGCGCTGAGTTGACCCACGGTTGTATCTTTATCTTCCCCTCCTACTGATTTGCAGTCTAGGTACTAGGTCCTCCCACCACAGCAAGGTGGATCCGCGGGAGGGTTATTGTTATTATTATTATTTTACATTGCAGTGACTGATTGTAATATAAAACCGATTTTTTCATATATTCTGTAATAATAATATAGTCTAGGATAATACGGACAAATTGTATCAAAAACTATTCTGATACGATTTTTGTTATTGAATTTTTTTTTTGTTCCTTACACTAATTATAAATATGCAATTTTGGCATAGTGAAATTTGATCCCATTTTTTTAAAGTAAAATTGTTTAAATACTCTCAAAATGATTGTTTTCGAACGGAAAAATTTCTTTTCATTTTCTTTACAACACAAATATTCGGGATTATGGGTTTATCTTTATAATGTTGAATC
This sequence comes from Nineta flava, assembly GCA_963920215.1. Classification (NCBI taxonomy): domain Eukaryota; kingdom Metazoa; phylum Arthropoda; class Insecta; order Neuroptera; family Chrysopidae; genus Nineta; species Nineta flava. Next base: position 78,956,574 of record OY986040.1, read on the forward strand.
TGAAAACCCTTCGTTTTAAAAACGCATTTTGGTGGATGTTAAACGGGTACAAATTGGTCAAATTTGTGATTCTTTTATACTTAAAAACTTATACATTCTAAAATATCAATTTTATATTAAAAAGTCACAAAATCTTTTATGTTTGAATGTAGCCAAACAATATGAAAAAAGTTTATTCCGTTCGAAAAAACAACGTTTTCAAATTATAAAAAAAAAATTTCTTTAAAAAATTGAAACCAAAATTCTGCATGGCAAAATGCATATCTACAATCAGTGCAGTATGTAGAAAGGATTGATCAAAAAAAATTGCGACAGAACAGTTTTTGATACTCATCTGCCAATTATGACTGTATTAATCTTTTTTTTATTCAAAATTAAATAAGGATATATACACACTGATATCAATACAATTAAAAAAGTATACTATTATTGGGAACAAATATATTTGGTCCATATAATAATAAAATTATACATTATACAGAGAGTAAAAAAAGTGAGGAGTTTTGTGAAATGAACGGAAGTGTACCTTGTATATTTACATATACTGTGTATAAAAACTATAAATTAATTTATCAAAAGTATGTTTGTAAAGTTGTTTATCAAAAGTATGCGAGGTGCAGGGTATCCATTTTTACTTTTTTTCTTTGTATATTAATTATTGGAAGTTTTTTTTATTTGTATATTAAATTAATTATATTATATTATATTAAATTAATCTGACTTAACAAAAACATATGAATTACCCTGCACTTGAGAAACTTGCATAATAAAAACATACCAATCCTTTTGTCATTTTTGTAAAAAATTTGGTCCTTACATAGATTTCACTGCTTTTGAAGGTGAACATTTTATGTATGCTGGGATATCAATACTTTTTACATGCTGGTCCGTTTTACATTTTTTTTTGGTGGAATTTCTTACTTTTTTATATTAGTAAGTTTTTTTGCTCTATATGATATTTAACAGGGGTGGCTAACTTTTGTGTACATAAGATCTACTTTTTATTTAAAAAATGTGACGCGATCGACCTGTTGTCATAGACGTAGTCTAAGTAGGGTTGAGGTGATGTGAAATGCATTCTATGTATATACACCGTATTTCAGTACGAGTTGCACTCTCGCGAGCTATGGGTAAATCAGTAAAATATATGTTCAAAACTATGTTTTATTTTTGACGTGAAAACGTCTATTCGCTAGTTATACTGGTGGTTGGTCGAACATTCATGTCTGACGAAATACTGTAACATTTCAATCGCTAATAACTTCGAGACTAATAATGCGTTTACAATGGTTGAGCCCACAACAGACAAATCATGTCTTAACGCATCTTTTGAAATAATCCCTGTACAAAGTTAAAAATTGGTGTAGCATGGAAACGCGTTTAGCTTGGAAATTAATTTGGGTGTAATTGTGAAGAATTTGCGGAGCACTACTAGGAAAAATCAGTATTAAATTGAAAATTATGACCCGTAAATATGCTGGGAACTATAGAAAACGCATATTAGAAGAAACCTCGCGCCGAATGAAATTCTACGAGCCTAAACAGTCCAGTGCCGAACGAATGGGAGAATTATGGTACTGTCGAAAGTGATTACGTAGCTGGCCCATCGAGCATATATACAATGACCAGCGATAGTCAACATTTCATGTGCAGGACGTCTGCACAAAAAATCTATTGCACGGACCCAATAGGGGTCTTTCTTCCTTTTTTAAATCACTTAAGTATTCGAGATATGGGCTCATATTCGAGATATATGCAGCTACGCGTACATTCAATATAAGTTGTGGTACTATGTGCTCTAAAAATGAAAAAGCTTTTATAAAAATGAACAATATAGCAAGTGTAACAAATTAAGTCAAGATCGCGAGCGATCGACCAAACTTGGCTCCCCGATCGACCGGTTTATCGTGATCGACTTGTTAGTAACCCGTTTGTATAACATATATCGCTTCTTAGAATGTCTCAACTGGCTCAAATTTTATGCTTCTAAGTGTATATAAAATGACCCGAATAAAAGTTGTTACGTTCGATGGGGAGACATCCTATGGTGATCTTGATTTTCACCTAAAACATGGGCTTCAAGGATATTCGAAGATCAACATGCAATTTTCAAATGGGAACTTAAATGATAATTTTTTACCGAATCGGGTAGGTGAGGAAAAAAGACCATTTAAACTGGGTAATAAAGTCCATTTTGGTAAATAATTAACAATTTAAGAGCCATTTAAAAAAATTAAATTTCTTAGTTGATCTTCAAATAACCTTATAGGCTATGGTATAAGTGAAAATCGAGATCACCATAAGACACCAAAATATGTCTCTTAATATTAGAAAAATCGAAAATATATAAAAAGTGAAGTTGTAGAAAGTAACAATTCATTAGGTACCTGATAAATTTGTTTTTTTCTAATATATACAGGGATATTTAGTATTTTAATTTTCAAACTGAAATCGTTAATAAATCAGAAAATAATAGAGTAATAGAAAAAATATTAAGAAAATAATAATTCCTCGTCGCACAGGCTGGTCATCTATCGCAATGCAGATGGCGAAGTGGGCTCTGGCAGCTCAACGTTGGATTCAGTATGCGGCTGTCGCTGAGTGTCGCCAACGTCTTCGTTGGTTTTGGTGTGCAATATTCAATAATTTCAAAACAAAAATATTGTTTATTATCAAAACAAGACAATCATTGTGCGTGTTTGGCCGAACTAAGTCCTGAGTAAACTTAGTAAGCTACAATGAATACTGAGCTAATTGGACACTTTTTAGATACTAAGCAACTTTTGTTATGACGCCATTTTACTAAGTATCTTGAAGTCCTTGAAGTATAACATATGAAAACAAAACAATATCATCTGCTGGAACGTAGAAAATTTCCTCCATTAAAATATTTCTTATGAAATTATCCATTTTCTTCAATTTTACATCTTACTCTTGAAACACACAAAATTTTTAACACACGAGGGATTTATACTAGATATACAGAAATAGGTTATGGTATGTTATGACTAACATAAGAACTAAGTTTGATTTATGTTGAGTAACTTTATTAAGTTTACTAAGGACTTAGCCAAACACGCCCATTAAATTAAATAGCATGACAAAGAAGAATTTAACTAATAAACAAAAATGGCAATATGTAAACCAATTTTTTGATATTTTCTGAATAATAGAGTCAAATTAGCATTCTTCAGACAGGTTGCTTGGAACCGAAATTTTTAATCGCTTCATCTTGACGTCCTGAATATGACCCTAAATTATTACTGTCCGCCTAATGTTATTACTAAACATATGTATCCGACCGAGTTTTCGGGAAAATCCTTAATGTAATAGCTCTTTCTTAAAAAGTGATGATATGAGAGTAAGGACGGAGCTATTTACAAAGTAAATATCTCTAGACTTCATATATAATAGTTCCCTCTTAAAAAGTGATGATATGAGAGTAAGGACCGAGCTATTTACAAAGTAAATTAGACTTCATATAATAGTTGCTTCTTAAAAAGTGATGATATGGAAGAAAGGACCGAGCTATTTACAAAGTAAATAGCTCTAGACTACATATAATAGTTGCTTCTTAAAAAGTGATGATATGGAAGAAAGGACCGAGCTATTTACAAAGTAAATAGCTCTAGACTTCATATAATAGCTGCTCTTTGAAAAGTGATGATATCCCATTATAGAGCCGAACTATTTACAAAGTAAATAGCTCGGTAAACTATTAACTAAAAAAAATTAATGAGGGGTACATTGATTAAATGTAAGAATAAATTTGGTTGAAATTTATTTCGTAAGTTTTTCCTTAGTATGTTTTTAAAATTTTATATAACGCGGCAAGTTATTTTTTCTGATGAGTTCAAATATTTTAAAACTTGCCGCGTTATAAAATTTTAAGAACATACTAAGGGAAAACTTACGAAATAAATTTCAACCAAATTTTTTCTTACATTTAATCAATTTACCCCTCATTAATTTTTTTTAGTTGATAGTTTACCGAGCTATTTACTTTGTAAATAGCTCGGCTCTATAATGGGATATCATCACTTTTCAAAGAGCAACTATTATATGAAGTCTAGAGCTATTTACTTTGTAAATAGCTCGGTCCTTTCTTCCATATCATCGCTTTTTAAGAAGCAACTATTAAATGAAGTCTAGAGCTATTTACTTTGTAAATAGCTCGGTCCTTTCTTCCATATCATCACTTTTTAAGAAGCAACTATTATATGAAGTCTAATTTACTTTGTAAATAGCTCGGTCCTTAATCTCATATCATCACTTTTTAAGAAGGAACTATTATATATGAAGTCTAGAGCTATTTACTTTGTAAATAGCTCGACCCTTACTCTCATATCATCACTTTTTAAGAAGGAGCAATTACATTAAGGATTTTCCCGAAAACTCGACCCTTACTTACGTTTATGTTTTTGGTCGGATATCACTCCTTTTTGAAAGGCTTAAATATACGAAGCCGAAGGCTACGCGGTTTGTTACGCTTCGCGTATACTTTGCGTTGCTTTACGCTTCGCGATACTTTACTCATTTTAGATTCACATATACAAAGGAGACCACTTCGTGTTATATAACGTCAACTCGCTCTGCTCGCTTTTTGAAAGGCTAAAACATCAATATAGTATGGTTGTTATATAATAATCGTAGACATGACTTACCGATCGATTTTACTCACTGGATTTACTTGATGGATTATTATTGTTGATATTTTAATACATCTCTTTTTTTGTTGTTGTTGTTGTTGACCAATATGTAAATATTTATGTTTATTTATGTATATGTATATATTACTCCTATATAAATAAATAAATATATTACTCTTATTAAAAATTATTTTGTGGCCTCCTATGAGGAAGCCATTTTGTTAGATGAATATATTATATTTGATGTTGAAATAGTTGTTTTCCGATTTTGAACTGCATATACGATATATTTATTTTTTGTAGCTTGTTAATTTGTTTTAACATTTTCCTATAACACCAAACCAATTGCTGTTATTATGAATTTAGAAACTTCTCGCAGGTAATTCTAAGTACGAAATTTATAAATAAAATCTTTATTTCATTTTTTCATCTTTATAACATTTGAATTCAATTATAAGTGATGATTTGGATTCAATTGTTCAATAATTGTTATTTTATTATAATTCTGTATTTATTTATGTTAAAATGCATATATAATTAAAAATGGTATATGATTAAAATGAAAAATATAAATTTAATAATACTTAGTTAAAATAAAAAAAATCTTAAATGTGATAATAAAATAATTTATACATTGATATTTGCAATTGACTTGATTTATAACCTCTTCGCTATTGATGTACATACAACAATATAGAGTACATTACGTATAAATTCCGAGTACGTTTATTATTTTTCAATTCACATACAAGAACTCTGTGATAACTCTGAACTAGCTATTAATAAGACAACATTTGACAGTTTTTTCAAAGCGACAATATTTATATATTTCTGAATGTCGTTAATTTTATTCCAGTTCAAGATGAGTACTTTATTCAGCTGTTCATTATACTTCACATTAAGTTTTGAAGTAAAATTTAAATAATAATTTATATCGTCATAAAGTTGTTAATGTACAAATATTGTACAAATTGAAGCATTAATCGGCAAAATTTCAGATTAATTGTTCAGTATAATAAAAAGGATAATCAATTTCAATTTTTCATTTTATTAGTATTAATAAATTTGTTTTTTACACTCGTAATGAATTTTAACGTAATCATAATTTGTAAAAGTAATTTTATCTAAAAATTAAATTATATATATTCAAAAATCAATCTTTTTAACAAAATCGCATTGATTTTTACAATAAAATCATTTATTAAATAATCCAAAATCCTCGATAAATTAAAAATTTCCAACAATTGAATCCATCACATTATTTTAATTTATTCAAAGTCACAATTATTCATTTATTCAATTACTACAATCAAACTTCTTTTTTTTTGAAATTTTCTTGGTTGTAGGCTGTTTTCGTTTAGATGGATTTTTTTTATCCATTATTGATTCAACTATTTTTTGAACTGCTGTGGTGTGTGGATGTTTAGACCACACTCTATCTGTAACGTCTTGCAGATGACTTTTCTTGAATGGTAGTTTCGATAAATCAGGACGATAAAGCGTTCTGAGCCTGTTGTATTCAATTATTGTACTCTTTTGTGATTGTAATTGGCTTGGATCAAAATTAATAAGATGAACTCCGGCAAGATTTTTAACTCTAGATAGCGCAACATATGCTTGTCCACAGGAAAATATACAGGAACCTATATCCAGAAGTGCACTATCCAAACTTAAACCTTGACTTTTGTGAATAGTGATAGCGTAAGCAAGACATATTGGAAATTGCTCTCGATACACAAACGCGTGATAGAAAACTTCAAATTTATTTTTAACTGGTTCCAAATCGTGTACCAAGCCATGTGAAAATTTTATGCGAATTTTCTTAATTTTGTTTATGTCGTCAATATCCCGAAAGATTTGCTCCACATTACCAATTGAACCATTAACAAGTCCTAAACTGAGATCGACATTTCTTCGAAGCATTACACGAGCTCCAATTTTTCTATTTATTCTTCTCTCTTAACCTGCTCTTCGACATTCAACCTCATCAATAGCAATTACTTCTATGACCGGTTGTTCAATTCTTTTTATCATTGCTTCATTAAGTTGAGCACACATATTTCTTGTTGGCAGTAAACAAACTGTGCTCTCAGGTAATGATGAGAGGTGAACTGTCAATTCTTGAAGTCTGTCATTAACAGAAGTGGAATTAAATTTCAGCAATCTGGAAGATAATAATTTCGAATCTTCTAATGTTAGAACTCCTAATCGTAATCGACTCAACAGTTTCATGAAATGATTATCATTTTTTTGTCGCATGTTAATACAAAGTTCTTCATAACTAAATAATTTTTTCCACAAATTTGTAATAAGACTTAATGAACCTATCAGTTTATTTATATCTTTAGCTGATATATCTTCAAAAGGTGATTGTTCTCTGACAGGCGGTAGTTGTAACAAATCCCCAAATACCAAAATATGTTTTCCTCCAAACCAGCCATTTTCATTATCAGAGGTATCAAATATTTCCATTAGACGTAACTGAATATACATAAGAGTTATGTCGGAAATCATTGACACTTCATCTATGATTATAAGCATCATGTTCGATAAATCAGCTCGTAATACTTTTAAAACTTGATCTGAAAGAGGTTTATATTTGGGTGTTAATCCATGTTCAACTGGTAGTTGTAATAACCTATGGACAGTTAGCCCATTAACATTAAACGCCGCAATCCCAGTGGGCGTAGTGACAGCCACAGTCTTATTGAAATTTTTCGACACCCATTGTTTTATTGTATTTATTAGGTAACTTTAACCGGCCCGCCTGTACCACTCACGAAAAGTCTAAGAGTGCTCGAATTTTTGTCCAATGTTTCGTGAATTTTATCAAATATACGTTTTTGGTCTGAATTTAAATTATCAATCATTTCTTTCATTTCTTGATCTGATATATTTTTAATTAATCGAAAATCATCCATTGCATTAATTGCTTGTACTGGTTCAAATTCTATTTGATTTTCGATTGCATCATCATCATGTTCATTTGCATCGTTTTGCCTGTTCTCTTGTATTTCAGTTATTTTCTGTTCGATCATTTCAAATGCTTTTTCAAAATTTTCTCTGTAGTCATTTTGCAGCTGTCCGTAATTTATACCATCGTATATAGTTTCTTTAACTATATTAAAAGCTTCCATATATGAATCTTGCCCTTTTTTTAATTCGAAAAGATTACGCCAATGCAAAAACAAAAGTAAAATTGCAAAATAATATTGTTCTGGATACTTTTTAATATCAAGTGGATAATGATTGATTAAATATGGTCGTTTTCTTCTTTTTAAAAATTTTTCGTCACCAATTTGATAACATTCAGCATTACTATAAACAGGACGACTATCGACAATGTCATACCATCTGGCAAAATCAAAAAGGTTCATTTCTTCCAACTCTGCAGATCTATTTGGATAATAATCATCAATCAATGATTTGTAAAATAAATCTGATGAATTTGGATGCAAATTGTTTATATCTTTCTTAGATTTAACTCTGCGGTTACGATGTATTTTCACGTCAAGCCATCTGAAAATAGTTTCAGGATCAGTTCCATAAAGGGATAAACCGAGCAAAGTATCACTTGCTTCAAGAAATCCGCACTCTCTGTTATTGAGTGCACGAAGACCAACATTAAAAAGTCGACTCGTTAATGTTTTTGTAGAATATATAATTTCAAACATTTCTGTTACATGACATTTTACGCCTTTTGCTGTATACTTAGTGATATAGTAATTCAATACAGTTGTAATTTCACCAATAAACTGAATATCTACATTTTCATTCCACACTAAAAGTACTACTGGAATATAGTCATTGATATAAACAGATTCTTTTGTCCTAGGTATATTGTACATTCTCTTATTTGATAGAGTTGTTTTTGCTGCTACTGACTCTGTAACTCCTATTATTTTCATTTGATCTGTAACAGGACGTGGAAAACCAAATCTGCAAACGCGAATATAGCCAGTTGATTTTTTTTTATTCCTTAAACAATAATTATTGTGTTTATGAAGTTGATAATTCATAACTCGATCTTTATGTAATTGTGGTGAATTTTGTTTGTTTGGAATAACGCACGTTACATATTTTGATATAAAATTAGCCACCTCTTGTACGGTAGACTGTTCAAGTATAGGTGCATCTTTTATCCACAACATACAATGAAAATGTTGTAATCCTGTGGATTGATACTCACGACGCCAGAAATAATGTTCAACTTTTCCTAAAGGTTCTTCTTTTGAACATAGAAAATCTAATAATGCTTTAAATTTAAGATCCATAAATCTTGAAACTGATACGGGATCTTGAGCAATTAATTCACTAATCGACTTTTTGGCCATATCAGGGCCATTGATATCTTTAATATACTGCCCAAGATCAGTCCAATTCCATTCTGATGGACTGACAGTCAAGAACCAAGTAGCTGGTCCATAATATCTCGTCATACACAAAACTTCATTTCTAGGCTTTTTCCAATATTGTTCTGTGTTTCTTAAACGGCTAAATATTGCTGTCAAATCTCCTTCGAGTTCTTCTCTTTCCATCATTTCTAAATAAGTTTTTTTCGTTAACTTTTCATTTTGCTTAGTTATATTCATCATATAAAATATACCAGCTTTCAATTGACGCATATTTGCATCATTTAATAAATAAAAAATATATTGATGGTTACGTCTATATTGAGCGTGACTCGACATCAACTTGGATTTAATAAATTCAGCTGATGAGATTTTTTTTTCTCTGGGATAAAATTGAGCATTTTTACCATCAACATACAAATCTGGAAAACATTTTACATCAATATCTTTGTCCCGATTATCTAAAGGGCGGGCGTTCACTTTCAACATTTGATAAACAGATGCTGCAGATTTATTTTGTCGCCTCTCATGAAGAGGATATATTGTATACTGCTCGTACTCATGTTGATTTTCTTCAGTTACTTGTGTTAATAATGCACCATCAATATTTTGGTTCGTTGGATCTACTGTTTCAATTTCAAATTGTATATCTGAATCTATATGATGTTGTAATTGTCGAAAGTTTTCCGGTAAAACTATACCAGAATAATATTTGTTATTATATTTGAAAAACTTTAAGGCATTATAAATATTTTTTTAATTTACAAGATCCTGCCATATTATTTTACTTTTTGTTGGATGTCCTCTAACAAGAATATATAATTCATGGTCTGTATTTAAAGGCTCTTCAGGTTTTGGTATTTTTTTTAATGTCGCTTCCAATGGTATTGGTAGATGAAATGTTCTGCCTTTCACTTTTTTAATAGCGTGTCTATTAGATATGCGTTTCTTGGAAACAGGAACCATAGATGTAATTACTTGAAAGGTTTTTGCTCGTTGGATTAAAATTTTTTCATACTCATTTAATTTTCTTATTTCATCTGGAACTTCTGCATTATAAAGTCCATTAAGAATACATTTTGTGGGAAGTTTATTCGATCGGAAGTTCAATAAGCATGTAGTACAAATAAAATTACTCAACTTGACTTTTTTATCTTCAATAAACTGTTGTAATGTTTTCCAGTGATTACTTTCTAAAGGTTTTCGTATTGCTGAAAGACGCGTTAAATTTCTCAAACAGAAAAGTATTTGACAAGATAAACACTCATTTTTTCGTGTATCTAGACATTTTGCTTTCATGTCAGTCAATGAAGTATGATATTTTTCTATTATTTGGTCATCATTTAAATTCGAATCGGACAAATCGCAATCATAATTCATTAAGTTTATCTATATTAACGTCTTCTAAAGTATTATCTAATTCACAGATTTTATAACCATACGATTTCATTTCATACAGTTGTCTAATCATAGTTCTGATACTTGGAAAATGACTCTTTAAACTATTAAAAAATTCAAGGTTATTTTTAAACGAATTATCTTCACATAACATAAACTTATAAATAGTTTTTTGTGGGCACTCTGATACCTCAATTTTCTTTCCAAATTTGTTCACATATTTTCAGTTAATAAACAAATTTTAATATCACATGCCCATTTCACCTCTACTTTTACTGCTATTGTTTTCTTGGGAATCATTTAAAACACCTCTCCCATTATTGTTCAAAACGGCTACACTACCGTGTTCCAATAATTTATACGAAGTTTCAGTGAAATACGGTTCTTGTGTAGGACGATGTAAAGATTTTCCTAGAAGTGCCTGAAATTTGGTTAGTATATCATGGTAGTCGTTTGGTAAAATTCGATATTTTTCAAGTCCTGTTACCATGATTTTTTTTAAATTTTCAAACGATTTTAAATAATTACCAATTAAGCTCTTGCGGTTCTGTAAAGCCCATTTAATATTCTTTTCAGCTTCTAGTCGATCCCCGATTACAAGCGTTAATCTTGCGGTGATATTTTCAATATTTCCCGAAAATTCTAAATTTTTACGTAGTTGATATTCCTTATTCAATTTGGTTCTAATTTCAGGATTTTTTTTACCATACATGGATACTGCTTTCATTTGTACATTTGGATTTTTTTTTGTATGACTTAATCGCATCACGAAGTTGTTCTTCACGAGTTTTATCAGAAGCTTTCGGTCGCCCGGGTTTCTTTTTCTTTGGCCGTCCAGGTTTCTTTTTCCTTGGTTTTTCCGAACCTATTTTAATTGTTTCTTTGACATTTTCAATAATACCATCATCTGGTTGTTGAATATTTTCATATTCTTCTACATTTAAACTCTCGGGCGTAGTTATTGGAATTGTAGTGTCCAGAAACACCAATCCCGAAACAACATAGTCGTGCAATCTGACTCTTTTCTTTATTAATATCAACTATACACTTCATGTCAATTGATTGATACACTTGCATTCTCAAATTATACAAGATACCAGCGGCTTGTATTTCCTATAACGAGCCATTTGTATGAGGTTTTACCATAGCTTCACGATATTGTTCAATAGAATCATAAGTGCTGTCATTTTCTTTACAAGTCTTATTTTGAAAATCTTTCCAATTGTCAATAACGTAATTAACTATTGCTTCTCTAACCTTTTCTGTATACTGTAAAAAATTTTCTCCATACAGCGTTTATGATATTGAATTAAATAGGGAATTTTCGTCTGGTGGTATGCATATTACGGTATGCGGGATGTTTTTGCCTTCTATTATAAGATCTTTTCTGTACCTATCCATACCATTTTCAAAATTATCATCACCTATTTGTTGAATATTTTGAGAATCTTCTTCATTAGATCTCTCGGAAGCAGCTATTGGAATACAGATATCGGAGTGTCCAGACCGAAAATTTCCAGAAAAACGTAATAGTGCAATCTGACATTTTTCTGGATTAAAATCAACTATACACTTCATGTCGTCTGATTGGTAAACTTGCATTTTCAAATTATACAAGATACTAGCAGCTTTTATTTCACTGAGCGAGCCATATGTATGAGGTTTAAGCATGGCTTCACGATATTTTTCAATAGAATCATAATTGCTACCATTTTCGTTACACGTCATACACTGCAAATCTTGCCAATTGGTAACAACGTGATTAACTATTTCTTTTCTAACTTTTTGTGTATACTTAAAAAAATTTTCCCCATACAGTCTATATGAAATTGAGTGAAAAGGGCATCTTCCGTCTGGAGGCAATAATATAACTGTATGTGAAAAAGTTTTTCCATCTATTACGATATCTTTTATGTACCTATCCATATTGCGATCTAAAATAAGAACTGTTATGGATTTCGTAAACACCAAACAAATCAAAAAATATAAGGACACAAATCACTTTGATACCTAAGATGCCTGAAAAAAAACTACTTTTAATAAAATTAAAATAAAGAAATATAAATGTTATGCTAACAAAATATAGAAAAAAAAATTTTTTAATTAGTTCACTAACTATTTTTTTTAAATGAAAAAATTATTTTAATATTGATATTGTCCAATTGAGTTTTTTAAATATATCAGTATTTGGATAATCAACTGATTAATTTTCTTAATAAAACAAATATATAAAACCGGTTGAAAATTATAAATTTATGTCTACTTACTATCAACGTTGGTTTCGTATTAATTAGTGAAGAACTAGATAGAAAAAATAAAAAAATTTAAGTCAAATTTTTTTGATTAAACATAAGCACATTGAAAATAACGTTACAATACAGGGTGTGGAAAAAGTTATATTACAAAATTTGCTTAGATTAAACAATAAAATGCAAAGCCATAATAATATGTTTGATCCATCGCCCTCATGGTATAAATTATCTTTTAAATACAAGATAAAAGAAACATCTTTAATAACAACAACAAAATATTCTTATATCCTAAAAACAAACTACTTTTGTTTGAATCTTTTTTTATACGCTTTTTATTAGTTTCACCTGTATGTAAGTTTGTATGTATGTATTATGTAACCGACCCTTTTGGGCTCGAATTTCTCCTACTTTGAACGATCAGATTTAATTCAAATTTTGCACACCTGTCAAAGACCGATGACAATGCAATAATTCGATTAAAATATCGGATTATCCTGATTAGATTCACCAGGATTCATCAATTTCTTTCCGCATGCTTTGCATGAGAGTAAGAGAGATAGAGCTATTGCGGGAACTACGCATGCGTGCAGTTCCACAGACTTACTCTTTGATCGGGCACTCAGCTTAGCACAACCACGTAGGGACTCTTATGGTAGTTATGTCTTGTTCGTATACATACATAAATGTACCGACAAATCTAACAGGCATACTATTATTATATCATAATATACATAATGTAATGATAACCGTGATTTACAAATAAATTATAGTTTAAAAAACTAAAAAACACGCTTTTATAGAAAATTCAACTAAAAAATGAAAAATAAATAATAGTTTAAAAAAACTAAAAAAACACACTTTTATAGAAAATCCAACTAAAAAATAGAAAATAAAATATAATAAATTTGGATTAAGAAAAGTGTAAATAAGAAACAAATGTATATTAATGGAATAACTATGGACACTATTCACCCCACGCTTTTTTCCATTAATATACATTTGTTTCTTATTTACACTTTTCTTAATCCAAATGTATTAAATTTTGTTTTCAATTTATTAGTTGGATTTTCTATAAAAGCGTGTTTTTTAGTTTTTTTAAACTATTATTTATTCATATATAGTTTTGGTATATATGTGAAGCGTAAGATGCATAATAAACAGTTTTTTAAAATAAAAGTATCTATATATATATATATATATATATATATACAAATATATACATATATATATTATATTTATATATATATATATATATATATATATATATATATATATATTATATATATATATATATATATTTATTTATTTATATATATATATATAAATATACATATATATATTTATATATATATATATATATGTATATATATATATATATATATATATATATATATATATATATATATATATATATATATGTCCATAGATATATATATATAAATTTTACAGATGGTGATTTTCGACATCTACTATGTAGGATCGATGGACATTTGCAAAAATTTTTGCAAAATTTTGAAGTCGGCACGAGACCAATAGCTCTATTTTCTTTCAGGAAATTTGCTAAAAAATTCGTTACGCAGAAGCTACTTCAACTTTGCGATTTCCTCAGAATACATAAATAATTCTCTACCGGTCACAATTTTACAATTTCAGTCTGATCAAAATGAAATGTCGTATATGATTTTAGTATTTACAAGTACAATGTTATTATTAAATGACGTACGTCGAGGGGAATGGAGGGGTATAAAGAAAGAAGAGAACACAATATATAAAATATCTCTATTAATATTAGAACAATCGAAAAATGCAAAAGGAATAAAGTTGTAAAAAATCGAATTTGCAACAATTCATTGCCTTATTATTTTTGCTCAAACTCTAATGCGTACAGAGATATTAGGAAAATTAATTTTCAATCATAAACCGACAATTTTTCTGTAAATATGTTGTAACAATAAAAAAATGATAAGAAACAAAATTACAGTAAAACTAAATACCTACAACTTTATTTATTATAAATTTGTCGATTTTTCAAATATTAAGGGAGATATGTTAAAATTTGTGTTTTCCCCTCTTGTAAAATCCCCTTTCCCCTTGTCCGATTTTACCCATTAACGAACTTGACCTTTTGAATATCAAAAGAGCCTCAAATACCAAATTTCTAAGAAAATTCACAAAGTTGAAGCAGCTCCTGCGTACGCATTTTTAAAATTTTTCTTTTAAAAAATTATATATTTTTAATATTACGAGTAAATATTATTTTTAATACGAGTTACATTGTAAATAATGCGTTTGGTAAAATTAAAACTAACTTACATTGAATTTGTATTACTAACAAAAGAGATTAATAAACGAAACCTAAATTTTTTGTCACATATTTTTTTTTAAATAAATAGAAATATTGAAATAAAAAAATAAATTGAAATAATTGAAATAAGAAAAATAATTGAAATAAAAGAATAATATAAATAAAATACTTATAGATTTATAATGATTGTTGTAATATAAATAATATAAATTTTCATTATTATTATAAAAACAAAAATCGCACATTCATGTATTTTAATTAAAATTCTTAAAAATTGACCATACTGTAAATGACTATATATAAGTAAACTACCATGCAGAAAACATAAAAAGTTAAATTATAAGATTTTTCCATTTAAGAAACTATGTAAAATATTTATAGATTTCGATGTATTTATTTAATAAGATGATGTATTATAGGTAAAGCTTAGGGTAGGTACTATAGATTCTAAGACGTATTGTATTGTAACTTCGTAAACTGACGATATTAATATATTATTTTCAATTTCAATTTCATGAAAATATAACGAAACATCTATATTTTTTCATTTTTTTTATAATATATATTGAATTTATTAATTTATTAATATAAAAAAATTATTTATTATATTAATAGCAAAAGCTGCTTCAACTTAGCGAATTTCCTTAGAATACATAAATCACTTTCTAGCGGTCACAATTTTAGTCTGATCAAAATGAAATGTCGTAAGAGCAGACAAGGGGAAAGGGTAGTTTTAAGGGAGGTGGAAACACAAAATTCGACATAGCTCCCTTATTATTTCAAAAATCGAAAAATTTATTAGAGGTAAAGTTGTAGGTATTAAGTGTTACTGTAATTTTGTATCTAATCGTTTTTTCTGTTACATACACTAATATTTACAGAAATATTTACAATTAAAGATTGAAAGTTAAATTCCTTGATATCCCCGTACACATTAGAGTTTGAGTAAAAATGAAAAGGTTATGAATTGTAGCAAATTTGATTTTTTACAACTTTATTCTTTTCACATTTTTCCATTGTTCTGATATTAACAGAGATATTTTATATTTTGTGTTTTCTTCTTTTTACTGTCATGCAAAATTTCATTTTTTTTTTCATGACAGTAGTGAAAACTTAACATAAAAAAATTAGTTTTTTAAGGGGTGGGAATCTACGGTGAGAGACCTAATGCAAACATAAACCTCAACTTGGGGAAATATGCAACGGTCTTCCAAGCAGAATTCTTCGCCATACTGGCTTGCGTCCGCGAGAACCTACGTAGAGGCTACATAAACCAGAACGTATGTATTCTGTCGAAAGGTCAAGCTGCTTTTAAAACCTTGTCTGGAACTTAGGTCACCTCGAGGGTAGTCAAGAAATGTCTAGAGGAACTTCTGAAACTGGCAAAACGGAACAATGTTAAATTGATCTGGATGCCGGGTCACAGTGGTTTCGAAGGAAACGAAAAAGCGGAAACCTTAGCAAAGAAGGGAGTCGGAATGTCCTTCATAGGCCCAGAGCCTGTTTTAGGAATTCCAAGGACTGCATGCAAACAGGTGATCAACGAGTGGTCAAATGCTAAACACCGTGATCACTGTGAAAAAGTACCGTGGCAAGAGCTCGGGAAGGTACTGCTTCAGAGTGCAACAAAGAGGTTATCTCTCGATGCACTGAGGCTAAACAGGATGCAGCTGCGGAAGGTAACCGGATTCATTACCGGGCATTATCCCATGCGGAAGCATCTGTACACAATGGGACTCCATAACGACTCCATTATGTGCAGATTGTGTGGCGAGGAGAAAGAAACATAATGTTTGACTGATACAGATACAGACATAATCTTTGACTGATACAGAATATTCGGTGCATCTCACCCCGAATATATGAACCTTTGGGAGGGCCTGATAGGCAAGCTCCAGGCTATTGCCAACATATGGGAGAAGCGAGTCTCGTCAGACTGAGGTAGAAGGGTATGCACAATGAAACCATAGGGTCGAAGTGCAATAGTTTTTACCCGGATATTAATCAATCAATCAATTAGTTTGTTAATAGACAGACAAAAATAATTGAATTTTAGATGTTATTTTTTAACTTTTTATGTTTTTTACATGGTAGTTTACTTACATACTAATATAAATACGTTAATTTTTATAATTTATTCTACTACTATATAATTTAATCAACTTTTATAATTTAATCTACCAAATTTTTTAAATCTACCAAAAAAAGTAATTAGGGTAAATTGTTTAAATGAAAAAAAAAATTTGGTAAATACCTCTTTGTAAATAGGCTCTTTATTGGGATATTATCACTTTTTAAGGAGCAACTATTATATGAAGTCTAGAGCTATTTTCTTTGTAAATAGCTCGGTCCTTACTCTCATATCATCACTTTTTAAGAAGGAACTATTACATTAAGGATTTACCCGAAAACTCGGCCCTTTCTTACATTTATGTTTTTGATTGGATATATATTTACACATAAATTTTTTAGAATGGACGTTGATGAAGAAGAGTCAACTACCGCGGACATTCGTATTGTCTGCGATATGATCCTTAGTAAGGATCAAGAGGAATCTCTGGCTCCAGTTGCAGCTCCAATTGCAGCTCCAGTTGCAGCTCCAATTGCAGCTCTAAGAGCCAATTACCGCGTAAGTTATCGATTTAGTCGCGGTCGCGGTAACGGTACACGCAGTCGCCGTCACAGTCGCGGTAACAGTACACACAGTCACCGTCACAGTCGCGGTTCTCGCGGTGGACAGTTTATAATTCGGGGGTATGGGTGGGACTTACATTTCAAATTTAATTAAAGCCTCCCCAACCCCCGAATATAATTTTTTTTTAAATAAATAAATAAAAAAAAAACATAAAAAAATAAAAATAAAATTATTCGAGTATGACTAATTATTATTTATTTATTTATATAATAAATATATTTTATAAAATTTTCCGAACATTTTGACAGTATGTGATATGTTATTAGTAAATATATCCGCATTCGTTCTACTATTTATTTTAAAATGGCTAGGAATAGAAGGAAAGAGGTTGTTTTACGGGTATTTTTCCCGATTGCGAAGGGTTGTGATGGAAAAATTTACTTTTTTCAAATAATTCTGTTTTCTTGAACCTGTTCCACGTCGAATGGAAAAAACCTGATCTTTCTATCATGAATAGAAGTGAAAAGGTCAGTAGGGAAGTTTTTCCCATTTTCGGGGGGGTTGCGATGTAGGTAATGAAATTTTTCAAAATACTCTGTTAATTTGACAATATTGCGGGTCGACTAATGAAAATTCCATCTTTCTAGCATGTAAAGTACAGAAAAACGTAATTTTGGAGGATGTTTTTCCGATTTTACGGGCGGTTGCAACGAAAAAATTGAAGTTTTCCGATTTTTCCTTCGGTTTCAAGCAAGTTTGTAGCGAATGCAAAAAACCACTACTTTCTAGCATGTCTAGAAGTGGGTTAGGTTTTATATAGATGAGTCAGTCATCTTCACTTTCAGCCTTATAGTATATATTAGACTTGGTTATAAGCACTTTACAAAATTTTTGTGGGCGAAGCTGCAACGAGTAATGCTAGTAATAAATAATAGTAATAAATAATAATTGATCATTGCAAAATATAATGCGAAATATAATAAAAAAGTTAAAATGAGAATATAAATTAATGTTTACAAAATTACAAAAAAAAAAACAACTGCACACAATGTCCACCCATCCAAGTACTGACTTTAAACAATGTCGCTTAACTCCAAACACTAGACGAAAACTGCTGTATTCAACAAGCCGTGGCCATTACCATTGGTTAAAGAAATTTTTAGGGATCATATAGTTTTAAAATTAAAATTGTTTTTAATAACTTGAGAAGTTTAATTAATAATCGAAACAAATCAAGTTTTAATTAAACACATAATTAAACATCTAATATATTATTTCACATTAATTTGTGGCCTTTTATTAAAAAGGCCTATGATCGATGAATATTAATATCAATAATCCTTGTATATAATTTATGCTTTCTTTTCAGTTTTCATTGGCAATAACACTGCTTGAATATTTGGTAATACACCACCTTGGGCGATTGTTACACCAGGTAGTAATTTATTTAATTCTTCATCATTACGAATTGCCAATTGTAAATGACGAGGTATAATACGAGTTTTCTTGTTATCATTAGGGGTAAATTGATTAAATGTAAGAAAAAATTTGGTTGAAATAATATTTTGTAAGTTTTCTTTAGTATGTTTTTATTAAAATTTTGTAATTTAAAATTTTATTTATAACGTGGTAAGTTTTAAAATATTTGAAATCATCAAAAATTGTGCAGGAGCTTCATCATCGATCGAATTTCCTTCAAATACATCGAGTCACTTTCTAGCGGTCACTATTTTATTTCCTATCAGGAAATTCGCTAAACAACTTGCCGCGTTATATAAAATTTTAGAAACATACTACAAAAATTTTACTTTAAGAAAACTTATTACGCAATAAATTTCAACCAAATTTTTTCTGACATTTATACAATTTACCCCTAATTAATGTTTTACGTAGATTTAGGTGATTAAAGTATAATTATATATTAGTAGTAGTAGTAGTAGAATAAGTATATTTTAGCATCAATATTTTACATAACTTATAGTACAACACATCTTAAATTATAATTTCTAGCCTATGCTTTACCTATAATATATCATCTTATTAAATTATATACATCGAGATTAAAGAATCGTTTTAACATCGTTTAGAAATGGGAAAAATTTAATACAAAAACCATTGACATAAAACTTAACCTAAATTGGATGGAGCCATCCCTAAAACTATACTTAAATAGAAATACGAAAGGAAATATGTACAATTTAGAAAACAACAGTATTAGTTGTAATCGAGATCGTGTGGCATGCGGAATCTTTTTCCGAAGAGCAACGTATTCGGGTCAAATTGACCCAGTACGTTGATTTCCGGGAAAGGATTTTCACGGGAAGATTGGAAAAAGGATTTTGAGGTAGTTTGGATAAATTTACGGATAGTAGGATGTCCAGTTTCAACGTGGAGAGCTTCAGACGGATATCTTAGGGGTTTTTTCGAAATCGTCCGAAGACAGCGATTTTGAAATTTTTGCATTTTCGCAAGGTGCGAAGGAGCAACGTTTGACCATATTGGGGCTGCGTACGTGAGTACGGGCCGGATGCATGACTTGTAAAGTCGATGTTTTAAGCGTTCGTCCAGCTTGCTCTTGGTGTTGAGAAACGGGTATAGTCCTGCAAAGGATGCGTTTCCATGGGTAAGACGCCTTTTGGTGGCTTGTGCCCAATTCAACTGCCTTTGAAGAGTTATTCCTAGATACTCAACACTTTGAGTTTGCCGGATTTCAGTGTTAAACATCTTCAATTCAAGTGGGTAGGAGGAAAATTTATTCCTCCTAAAAAAACGGACTGAGTCTTCGTGGGATTTATCTTGATTTTCCATAGCTTGAAATAGTTTTCAAGCCTGGATAGATGGTATTGGAGGCGACTCAAAATAGCTTTCGGTTGCCAAAAAGAGCAATAGATTGCCGTATCGTCGGCGAAGAGGGCTGCTTCAGTAGCTGGATCCTTCGGGATATCGTTGATATAATATAAAAAGAGCCGGGGTCTAAGCAGGGACCCTTGAGGGACACCAGCTTGACACGGTATTGGTTCGATTTGTTTTGTTGGATATGAATTTGGGATTTTCTGTTTGATAAATATGAAATCAGGAATTTCAGGATATAGGTTGGTATATCGAGTTTGGATAGTTTATGGATAAGTCCATCGTGCCAAACCGTATCGAAGGCTTTTTCGATGTCCAAGAGGACCATGCCTGTGGATTTATTCCAGTTAAATCCGGTAGCAATGTGGTCAGTGAGTCGGTGAAGCTGACTCACTGTTGAATGGTTTGACCTGGAACCAAACTGTTGGGGGATAAGCTGTCTGTGGATATCTTCATGCGACTGCAGCCGGTTCAAAACTACTTTCTCCATGACCTTGCTGAGAGATGGCAGCAAACTGATAGGTCGGTAGCTTGAAACTTAAGTTGCTTCCCCGGCTTCGGAATCGCTAAAACTTTAGCGGATTTCCAGAGGTCAGGAAAATAACCAAGTCTCAGGCACGCTGTATAGATATAACTGAGCTGCACTACCGTCTTTCGAGGAAGATAGGGGACCACAACATTAGTTACACCATCATCACCAGGAGCCTTCCTACACTTAAGTTTTCTTAAGATATTTGAAACCTCACGGGGTGACACGCATTCGACATCGATGGGGTTAATGACGGAAGAACGAACATTTTCCAAGAATTCGGACACCAGGCGGGCCGTTTCTTCGTCGTGATTTTCGTCGCCATTAGTTAAGCTGTGCGCCTTAGAGAAGGTGTCAGCAAGAAGCTGGGCTTTGTCAGAATTTGAGTAAAGGTACCCATTTTCTGACGAGAGAGGGG
Source organism: Nineta flava (assembly GCA_963920215.1). NCBI lineage: Eukaryota > Metazoa > Arthropoda > Insecta > Neuroptera > Chrysopidae > Nineta > Nineta flava. The sequence goes on from OY986040.1 coordinate 78,977,962, forward strand.
GCAGTCTGTTGGAACGTTTACGCAAACATTTTGCAATTTTCCATACATTATTGTCACGAGTGGTCAGAGCCGAAATCCTCTCGTCCCACATTTCATCTGTGGTGCGCGTGACTTTTGCTCGAATATCAGCTGACATGCGCTTCATGGCGTCATGAAGCTCCGGTAGCCTAACTCTTTGCCAAAATTTGCGTAGTTTGTTCCGAGTCCGTATTAGTCGTAGTGTGTCCTCATCTAAGTTAAGTCGATAGCCGAATGTTCTGGCTTTCCTAGGAATAGATTTTTCGGTAGCAACTACGATGTTTCTCGTGAGTTTACTAACCGCCAAGTCTATTTGGTTAACGGATTTGATCTGTGGAGTGATCAAGGTTTCAACGTTGAGATACTCTTTGAAAAGTTTCCAGTCTGCCTTTTCAAAGCTCAACTGGGTTTGCAAAGTTGCAGCGCCCTCAATTCACCCAAAGTGAAACTGATGGGGCGGTGGTCGCTTTGCAGATCCAAGTGAACATCTAGATCTGACATGAGGTCGCAATTCTTTAATAATCCTAAGTCAATGGTTTGCGGCGGGCGCCGAGCAGCGTCTGGATAGTAGGTGGGTTCCTCCTAATACGCAACAATGAAGTTACGTTTGAGAGAATGCGCAAAGAGTTCCAAGATATGTGACGCGCATTAAAATCGCTCATGATCATGACCCGATCATGAGTTCTCATAATACGATCAATATCCACTCCCTGTAAGAGTCTATTAGGAGGGTTATATAAAGATGCAACTTTATAATTACCACAATTGGCCGAGATAAGAATAGAGATTGCTTCAAGGCTGCCGTCTTCGGCTGGCAATAAAGAATGTTTGACGTCGTGTCGAATAAGAAGGGCGACCCCACCGCCATTTCTGGTGGCTCGATCGTGGCAGTAGATATAGAATCCAGGGATTCTAAATTTCTTATCCGGCTTTAACCATGGCTGCAATTTGGATTGGCTGATGGCTGCAATATGGATCTGCTGCTGTTGGAGGAATGAGTGAAGCTCGGGATGTTTGTGCAGGAGACTTTGGGAGTTCCATTGCAAAAATCGGTTTTGGGACCTAGAATTTGAAGGATGGAATGCCATTTTGGAATAAATGAGCAGTCATTTGGAAAAACTTGAGAAGTTTTTCGAAATTCGATGTGCAAGATTTCCATGCAACTTCCACGTCGATCCTGAGTTTCAGGAGTTCCATGAAGTCGAGTTCAGGTTTCGGACTTTCGCCTTTCTCCAATGGACACGGAGAGAGTGGAGAGTCAATGATGGACTCAAAAAATGGGTCGGTTGGGGAAAGTGGGGCTGTTGACAGGATCTCAATTACCTCGTTTTCTGATGGCTTCCTGGTTATCCACGGGTTCACTTTTGGAGGTGGTACTGGAACAAACTTCGTCCTTGGTGCTGGTGCTGGAGTCAACCGCTGCACTGGGAGGCCTCTGCTAGGGGCGTTGCCGTCTTTTGCATAACGAAGGGCCGGGAAATCCCTGGCCTGGTATGATGGTGGTGGGCGGCGTTGCGCCTCGCCCTGAGCGGCCTTGCGTCTCTCTCCGCTACTCGGGATGCCGTTGCCGCCACGTAATTCTTGAGTGCTGGTCACTCCATGGAACTGGCCGGATGCGCAGAGTCACAATTGCAGCACTTCGACTCCGACTTCGGCTCCGACCGCGGGACTGCGCATTCCCGTGAAGTGTGATTTCCACCGTACTTCACGCAACGCACAAGTCCGCGACAGTTCCGTGAACCGTGGCCGTAGAGCTGGCATCGATAGCACTGAACTACACCTCGTCTATTTACGTACCTTTCGACGTTCACAGGTACCCCACCGATCCATTTAATCTTGAAGACGCTTTGCGCTTGCGTCCCGTTGGTGAATTGAACCAGACTATTGGGCTCAAGGCCGAAGTTCTTTAGAGCTTCAGCCACCATATCGTCTGAATGAAACCCTTGGCACCATAAAAATGGTGAGGCATCTGCAAGGATTCCAATCGTTCCCTGCACTTCGTGTAATCTAGGTCCGTTTCGCAGTGGACACTAATAGTTTTAGATCCAAACGTGAACCGGACGCTACTTTTAGCTGCTGCTTTTATAGCTTCCTTTTAGGCTTCACTTGAGTTGCTGACACAGCTTGATCACAGATATCGATCAAGGTATCAAAACTGTTCGATACGTGTTTCGCTGGTTTTTCGAAGAGGTGCTATCAACCCTCCCTCGTCGTCGTTTCCGGTCATTCTTCACCTCCTGGAAGTCTGCTTCCATTGGTGCTGTTGCTGTTGGTGCTGGCATCGATGGTGATGTTGATGGTGATGATGATGATGATGTTGTCGGGGCTGGAGCTGCTTGGCGCATCTTCGGCCTAGGGACCACCGCCTGCTTTGCGGTGGTAGGCATAACTAAACTGTTCTCCGATCTATAAAACAGAAGAAAAGCACATTAGTTGATTAAATATAAAATATTTAATATGCCTGGGTTATAAAATAAATGACTGTTTGATTGTACAATCAGGAAATATATATTATTTTAAATAAAAGAAAAATTTGTATTCAATCCTCCTACAAAATCCCCAGCAATAAAATCTATTATAAACAGATTCTATAGTCAAGGGTTATTTTATAGAGAACAAAGGACAAAAATTCCTTCCTCCCTACGTTATTTATGAATTTTTAGAACTCAGCATGCATCCAAGATAATAAAGTATTATCAATACAATCAATGAAGTGTAAAAACCCAGAAAAAAAAAAAATTTTTAGTTTCCGACAATAGATAAAAATATTGTAAGATTATAGCAGGTAAGTAATCTCAGTTAAAATTTGAGAAAAATTGTTTCGATACAGCCATGTTCACTGTGCCAACATCTAACATCGAATTGGATATGATAATTATATAAATTGCCATATAAATATTATATATATAAGTAAACTTCCTTGTAGAAAACATAAATACAAATACTTTTTTGCCTGTTAACATATTAATAGATTGTATTGGGGTAAAAACTATTGCACTTCAACCCTATGGTCCATTCTGTAATCACCACCAGAGTGATTACAGACACACACATATATATATATATATATATATATATATATATATATATATATATATATATATATATATATATATATATATATATATATATATATATATATATATATATATATATATATATATATATATATATATATATATATATATATATATATATATATGTATATATATATGTATATATATATGTATATATATATATTATACATATATATATATTTATATATATATATATATATATATATATATATATATATTATATACATATATATATATGTGTCTGTAATCACTCTGGCAGTGATTACAGAATGGACCATAGGGTTGAAGTGCAATAGTTTATACCCCAATATTAATCAACAATCTATTAGTTAATTTGTTAATATAATAAACAGACAAAAAAGTATTTGTATTTATGTTTTCTACAAGGTAGTTTACTTATATATATAATATTTATACGGCAATTTATATAATTATAATTTTTTACTACCTAAATCTACGTAAAACATTAATTAGGGGTAAATTGTTTAAATGTCAGAAACAATTTGGTTGAAATTTATTACGTAATAAGTTTTCTTAAAGTAAAATTTTTGTAGTATGATTCTAAAATTTTATGTAACGCGGCAAGTTGTTTAACGAATTTCCTGAAAGGAAATAAAATAATGACCGCTAGAAAGTGACTCGATGTATTTGAAGGAAATTCGCTCGAAGATGAAGCAGCTCCTGCGTAATTTTTGATGATTTCAAATATTTTAAAACTTACCACGTTATAAATAAAATTTTAAAATTTAACTTGACTTAACTTGAACTTTAACTTGACTTTATTTCGGGTCAATTGGTGAAAATTCCATCATTTCAGCATGTATAGAACTGAAAAACGTAATTTTGGGGGGTGTTTTTTCGATTTTTCGGGAGGTTGCAATAAAAAACATTAAGTTTTTCGCAATAACTACCTAATTTGCAGCTATTAAGCGTCGATTGCAAAAAACTGCATCTTTTTGCATGTATAGAACAAAAAGGTTGGTTTTGCGGGTGTTTTTCCCAAGTTCGAAGGGTTGTGATGGAAAAATTTTCTTCCTTCAAATAATTCTGTTATTTTGAACCTGTTCCACGTCGAATGGAAAAAAACCGATCTTTCTATCATGAATAGAAGTGAAAAGGTCAGTTTTAGGGATGTTTTTCCCATTTTCGGTGTGGTTGCGATGTAGATAATGAAATTTTTCAAAATATTCTGTTTATTTGACGTTATTTCGGGTCGTTTAGTGAAAATTCCATCATTCTAGCATTTATAGAACAGAAACACGTAATTTTGGAGGATGTTTTTCCAATTTTCCGAGGGGTTGCACTGAAAAAATTGAAGTTTACCGATTAATACATAATAGTAATAAATAATAATTGATCAATGCATCAATGCAAAATATAATAAAAAAGTTGAAATAAGAATGTAAATTAATGTTTATTACAAAAAAAAACAACTGCACACAATGTCCACCCATCCAAGTACTGATTTTAAGTAATGTTGCTTAACTTTATATACTATACGACAACTGCTGTATTGAGCAAGCCATTGTCACTATCATCGGTTAAAGAAATTTTTAGTGATAATTTAGTTCATTGTGTTTTCTACATGGTTCTTTAGTTTGATATGGTCTAATACAATCAATATTTAAATACCTAAGTGTCATCCAATCAGATAAGACTCTATAAAAATATCAACGAATAAGATAATTATATGCGTTCTAATGCAAATTTGATTAAAACGAAAATTGTAAAAATTTCCTTTTTTCCGACACAAATTTCCAGTTTTCGCAATTCTCCCGTCGGTTTGGGTACTACCTACATGCCAAATATCAACTTTACAGGATATCTGGAAGTAGCGTATAATTATGATATCTAATACTTAAGTTTTTAAGGCGTATACCGTGAATTTAACTTTTTTGAAGTGAAATAACATTTTAACGGTTAATTCATTAACGATCATTGAAAAAACCGGTTTCTTATAATTACGTAAAGTATCGATAATTCGAACACTGTAGCTCTTTTCGTTCAGAAGATATTTCGCGGTCAAACAGTGTTCTAATATTTCCTTAAGTAATAGCACTGTAGTGAAAAGTCCGATGAGTCCCTTAAACTCGGCCTTCGCACTACCGTGATTTAGATATCGCGTACTCATTTATTCGTCGCCTGAATGAATATGCCAGCAGTGGCCATGCACAAATGTTATACATTTGACTATTCACTGTTTCCCAGTAGTATTACTGTTAGTACTAAGACGTTGTGCCCTCTTTTAACACAACTGTCTATAAATTAATTTATTATTATTTTCAACCTGAAACCCATAGATTTAACCCTACTTTTCGTTAAAAAAAAATTATATTGCTAGGTTAATGTTTTTGAGTTTAAAATTAGATAGGTAGGTGTTTAAGCTTTCGATTAAGTATATAAAACCTAAACATATTAAATTGTTTATAAGTAAATTAGCATAATGTAAAACATATGATAACTCTCTTAAAATGTTAAGGAATTTTTTTGTTAAAAGAAAATTAAGTTTATTTAAATAATTTCTTAACTGTTTTTTCTAAATTTGTTTATAGCGCGCTATAAACAAATTGAAAAATAATGAGTAAAAATACAGTTAAAAATAATTTTTTATTTTATAGATATTTTTAAGACCTTTCATTTAATAAAAGATTTATTCATCTGGGATCATTTGCACCCTATTTATTCATAAAAATAGATGATACGTTATTAAATTAAATTGTCGGAGGGCTAATTTTTTTTAAGGGCTAAAATTTGGGACATTATTTTTAACATATAAAAGGCATACTTTGGCATACTTAAAATAAAATTAAGTTATTTTTAGATTTTTTATTTGATTTTAAAATTTTTGCGTTTTTCGAACATTGGGAATTTTTTTCTTTATTGTCGCAGGATATGTTACTTGTTACTAATTTGGTGACAATTTCACCCATTACATTCAGCCATTACATTTTTTGAACGGGAGTGTACACGGATGGATCAAAAATGTCTCTGGAATGGGAAGCGCTATTGCCATCATCTTTTCAAATAAAAAACAACCTTTAACTGAAACTTTTTCATAAAATTTATAGATTGTCCATAATCTCTGTTCAAACATTATCAATTATCATTAGAGATGAGTTTGTAGCCAGTCTAGTGACCTAAGGCTAAGATCTTCATAGTCCTGTCAATGAAGACATAAAAGGCGGCTTTCGCTACAAAAGGTCAAGGAGAGTTCTAATTTGGCAGAGTGATACAGTTTGGTGTCCTAATTAATATTCCAAATTTGCGACCTTGAGCGACCGCTGCTCACGCCACCATTTTAGAAATATGGTATCAAAAACCAGATTTTCGAGAATATCTACTCTACAGCGTCATCTAGGTTGGAAATAGTCATTACAAAAATTATAGAGCATAATTTCCTGCAATTTATGTGGGAAACATTTTTTGATCAGATAAATAGTCTACGAGTTAGAGCGTAGTCAAGCTCAGCAAATTTTTACACTTTGCAAAATCGCTACATTTTTTGTAGGCCTATTCCATACGATAATAAATTCGGAAATAGCATTTATGTCATAGATTGTGGATATCTGCTAGATTGAGTCATACGGCATCGCAACGAATCGTTTGCATCGATCTGCACAAACTATGTTCAGTACGTCCAAAGGCATTATGGTCCCAACTAAGTCGTTGTTTTTGACGGTTATTCAATTAACGCAGCTACCAAAAGTACGAAGAGAGCAGAATGATTTCATCGTTGAAAAAAACAAACTCCCGCTGACGTACTTTTGGACGAGTCGAACGATCCAATTGTTTCGCAAGAAAAATTTTTCTCAAACGTAACAAATAAATTTGCTTGATTTCAATGCTTAAAGACAAATTTGAAAATTCTAATTTTACCGTAAAACAGGCTACAGAAGATGCTGACACATTGATTGTTAACACGGCGATCAGTATGCATAGTATTCAGTATCAGTATTCAGTTGATTTGGTATTCATAGTAGGAGAAGATACAGATCTTCTCGTCATGCTAACAGCACTGGCGAGATCGCAGTTACTCGAAAAAATTTACTATTCTCGAAGTCTACAGTATGGAGAAATAGTCAAAACAACGACTGCGTTGGGACCATAATGCCTTCGCACGTACTGAACATAGTTTGTGCAGATCGATGCAAATGATTCGTTGCGATGCCATATGACTCTATGTAGCAGATATCCACCATCTATGCTATTTCCGAATTCAGTATCATATGGAATAGGCTTACAAAAAAATGTATCGATTTTGCGAATTGTAAAAATTTGCTGAGATTGACTTCGCTGTAACTCGTAGACTATTTATCTGATCAAAAAATATTTCCCATAAAAGTTGCTGGAAATTGCATGCTCTATAATTTTTGTAATGATTATTTCCAACCTAGATGACGCTAGAGAGAAGATATTCTCGAAAAACTGGTTTCTGGTACCATTTTTCCAATATGGTGGCGCGAATGGCGGTGCTCAAGGTCGCAAATTTGGAATATTAATTAGGACACTAAACTGTAACACTCTGCTAAATTAGAATTCTCCTTGACCTTTTGTAAGGCAGAAAAAATTTGGTATCCGATGAACCATCTTAATCGGACCACAGAAAAATTTATTACAATATGGATCTAATAGCAGACCACTGTAATAAAGCCTATCGGGGTTCAAGGAAATCGAATTGGAACGAATATAAATCTACACTAAAGTTAAAACTTGCCACAATTCCGAAAAAAGTTGAAACAGTATTGGACATTGAGCTAACTGCAACTGAAGCTTCAGCTTGCAATATTAAACTCTTTCCAAGAAAACTGCCCAGAGGTGCTACTTGCTGGAAGTATAAAGACCTAAGGAATAAAAGGCAAAGAGTTCGCCAACTATTTGACCCCACATGTTCTGAACACAACATTCCTCGATCTATATCATATTTATCCATCAATTCAATCATTTTCTCATTTCATGATTTAGACACTCTTGTTGTAGTTGTTTTCACATGAAGACATACTACGACAAAAATATATTACACATTGTTGAATTATGTAGACATAAATGGGAACTTCGCCGACCTCAAGCAGAACTGCATTATTAGGAGCAGACTTAGCAACACCCAATACGTCCTTGCACATACCACACACAAATATATTCAATTGTTTATCAATTTTTCCCATACCAAATATTTGTGCACCGTATGTTAAGATCGGAATAACCATGGCTTTAATCATTCTTAATATGACTACAACAGGAATGTCAGGGTGACTATACATATATGCTTTGACTCTTCCCCATGCATTCTTTGCCATCTTAGTCATATTTTCTTGGTGCGCTTTTCATTCACCGTTATGCGTAATATAAACACCCAAATATTCAAACATTTACACACATTTAATACGTGTGCCATCTATACTCCATTCTTTCTTACAGCTCCATTACCCTTACTTATAACTAGCATTTTGGTCTTTTGAACATTTACACTTTCGACAGTAGTCACTCCAACTTTTCAAAGCCGTTCTCATTCCACCTATTGAATCAGATAGAAAGACTATATCATCAACATACATAAGCATTTTAACCTCCCTGCCCCCCACGCATGGGCTAATAGTATTAAGTTCGTCCAAAAATTCTGGAAGGTCGTTAATATAAATAATGAACAATATTGCAGATAATTGACAACCTTGCCTCAAGCCACGCTCTGTTCGAAAATTTTCTGATATACCATTATTCATCAATTTAATACAACAGAGCCTCAGCGTATATCGACTTTATGATATCAATCATAGATGTCGATATTCTGAAACTGGATAATTTATGCCACAGCGAATTTTTATATACTGAATCGAAAGCCTTACACAAGTCGATAAAACAGCAGAGTTGATTTCTTTTGAACTTTAAATTCTTGTCAATAAGTGATTTAAGTTATCTGCGGCCCACTGCTGTAATCTATCAGAAAGCATTTTAGTATATATTTTTGGGATAGTTAGGCAAGATTGTCAATCCCCTCCAATTGTCAATCTACATTTTTTGGGTTACCTTTACCCTTGAACAAATTAACTATCAAACTTGTTGACCATGCGTTAGGAAATACTTTATTTACTTTTAGTTTCAGAAACAGCCTCGCCATTACTGTCACATATTGCTTATTTTCACACATGCATTTTATTATGTCATTTAGTACACCATCTATTCCTGCTGACTTGGGCGCTCTCACATTCATACCTATATGCTCTACTTCATCTATACTTATAGGAACATCCAAACTATCAACATACACATCAGTAACATTCATCCAAATAATCTGTTGATTCATCATTTAATCTATACAGTTTTTTATAGTAATCAACCCATTCAGTAACATTTATTAATCCATTCATACTTGGTTTACAGCCTTGACCTTTAATTAAAGTCCATAAGGTTTTGTTATCATTTTCCTTTAACGCATTATCAATTTGAATGTAATGAATGTCCTCCTGAGCTCTCTTTTTTAGTTGTATTAATTTCCTAATACTATGCTTTTCTCGCAAATACTACATTTTATTACTCTCACAATTATTCCTTCTCATTCGCCTCAGTTTATTCCTAACAGTATAATTTGCTGTTTGTCATTCTTTATCAAACTAATTGTTAATAATATTTGTTTTTGTCGATGTGTTTTTCCTAGTAGGACGTTCCATACTGCTAGCTGCATATTTCACTAACTTATTTGGTTAATCAATTGCTTTGTCAACATCTTCATTATCTAATTATTAATTTACGCCTACTAGCAGAATTATCGCTTCTAAGGAGTTCAGTTTCCCTTTCATATCATGGTAACCCTCTTTTTACCACTTATACTGGGATAGTTTCTGAGGACATTCATCCTCACTCAACATACTGTTTAATTGTACGTTAAAGTTGACTTCTAATGGAAAATGACGGGATACGAACTGTTCGCCTACTCTCATATCGAAATCGCTGTCATACATTTCATTTTATACTCACACATAATCAACCACACTACTACCATTCTTGCTTACATACGTTGACTCACCCTGATCATCACCTTTTGTTCTACCGTTCGTAATAACTAATTGTAAGTTTTCGCACAAATTGCCGTAATTGTTAAGTGTACAGTCCCTACTTGCTCTTTCATTAGGCACATTTATTGGCAAAAAATTTTGGCCAAATACGTGGAACAGGATTAAATTAACAGGATTATTTTATAATAGTAAATTTTCACGTCGCAACCATTCACAAATGGAAAAAACACCCCTAAAACCACCCTATTTCTTCTATACATGCTAGAAAGATGCGGTTTTTTCCATTCGACGCTTAATAGCCACAAATTAAGAAGATGTAATGAATGAGAAAACCCTTAAAATTTTTCCTCACCACTCCCTAAAAAAATGGGAAAAGAACCCCCTAAACTACACTTTTAACTTCTATTCATGGTAGAAAGATGGGGTTTTTGCATTTGGTGGAGAATTTCTTCAAACTAATGTATTTATTCGATAAAATTTAATTTTTTCATCGCCACTCCCTTGAAAATAGAAAAAACGCCCCCAAAAAATCACCCATTTACGAGTTTACATGCTAGAAAATGCGTTTTTTTTGCATTCAATGCAGAATAACTGTAAATTAATCGGTTAATTCGAAAAACTTAGTTTTTTTTCATCACTACCCCTTAAAAAAAGTTATGTGAGACCTATCTATGCGCATTCCCCCAAACCCCTCATCCTAACCTCACCTCCCGAAAAAATTCTCTCCCCCTCAGAAAACCCTCAAAATTTCCCCCATAAAAATTCCGCTTCCAAAAAATCCCCTCCCCCTTAATTCTCTAATGGTATGTACTTTTTGGTAGGTATTTTTTTCAACTATTTCTGCAATTCATGTATTGTTATTTTCTGTGACGCGGAGCCAACTGGTCAAGGGAGGAAGTCTCTTGCGGGCAGAGCGAGTCAAATATTCTAAAACCAAAAATGCAGTAAAAAGTAAAAAAATAATTGCATGATCTTGTGTCTTATTTAGTTCACCTAAGCAAAAATTTTTAAATATATATGTACAATTATTGTTATTTTTGGAGGCGGTGTCCAAATTTTATGTGATGGATAAATTTTATGTGGAACATTAAAATTTAAATAAATACCTTTTTTTTTTTTGAAATAAAAACGACAAATTTTTTCAATTTCTCTATGCTGACACTGCTCTAGCGTTTTGTGCGAAGCCTTCCGTGATATCCGACCAAAAACATAAATGTAAGAAAGGGCCGAGTTTTCGGGAAAATCCTTAATGTAATAGTTTCTTCTTAAAAGTGATGGTATGAGAGTAAGGACTGATCTATTTACATAGTATATAGCTCTAGACTTCATATAATAGTTGCTTCTTAAAAAGTGATGATATGGAAGAAAGGACCGAGCTATTTACAAAGTAAATAGCTCTAAACTTCATATAATAGTTGCTCTTTAAAAAGTGATAATATCCCAGCAAAGAGCCGAGCAATTACAAAGTAAATAGCTCGGTAAACTATTTACTAAAAAAATTAATGAGGGGTAAATTAATTAAATGTAAGAAAAAATTTTGTTGAAATTTATTTCGTAAGTTTTCCCTTAGTATGTTTTTAATTTTTTTAGTAAATAGTTTACCGAGCTATTTACTTTGTAAATAGCTCGGCTCTTTAATGGGATATCATCATATAGTGAATATCGTGTAATAAAAGTGCAGTGCCTAAAACTCCACATATTAAAAATTATTTAAGATTAAAACATTTTAGTCATTGGTAAGGTTAAATTTAAAAAAAAAAAAATATATATATAATAAATTAAACAAGTTTATTCCTAGTTAAAACAGTTAAGATTCAATTGACTGCGACATCTGTTTATATTTTTGCGAAAATTACAAATTTGACAGATCTGTGAAATATAATCTCACCTTAGATGTTATGTTTATTTAATATACAAATAATTTTTTTCAATTCAATTAATAATTTGAATGTTGTTTAATTAATACAATAAAACAGTTGTCATTTTGTTTATGACTTTAATCGTATTTACTGCTTTCAAAGCAAATAAGCTACTTTCAAAAACTTAATATTAAATTCGTAATTAATTATTTGAATATTTATTTTGACTAAATAAATTATATGTAAATGCAATTATACACATAGAGACATTAAATAATACCTTTTAAAACATCTATATTATTTAAACTTATTATTATTTAAATACAAACTCAATATTATTGTTATTATATAAAAACAAAACAAAAACAAACCAAAAAAATTCGTTACGCAGGAGCTGCTTCAACTTAGCGAATTTCCTTAAAATATATAAATCACTTTCTAGCAATCGCAATTTTAGTCTGATCAAAATGAAATGTCGTAGATGATTTAACTATTTGCAAGGCTAATTTTATTAATAAATGACATACGTCAATGGGAAATGGGGGCATAAAGAAAGAAGAAAACACAAAATATCTCTCTTAATATTAGGACAATCGAAAAATGCATAAGATATAAAGTTGTAGAAAATCATTTTTGCTACAATTCATCATCTTATCGTTTTTGCTCAAACTCGAATGTGTACAGAGGATAGTGAGGAATTTAATTTTCAATCTTAAACCGTCAATATTTCTGTAAATATTAGGGTAACAGAAAAAACGAACTTGACCTTTTGAATACCAAAAGCGCCTCGAATACCAAATTTAATTCCGATAAAATGAAAACTGTGACCGCTAGAGTGATTACAGACATATATATATATATGTCCATTGGTTGATTGATTGATATTATTGTAAAAATTGTTGCACTTCGACCCTATGGTCCATTGTGCTCCCCCTCCTAACTCAGTCTGACGCGACTCGCTTCTCCCATATGTTGGCAATAGCCTGGAGCTTGCTTATCAGGTCCTCCTGAAGGTTCATATATTCGGGGTGAGATGCACCGAATATCCTGTATCTGCTGTAACCCAGAGGTTCGCAGTCAAAGATTATGTGGCTGGATGTTTCTTCCTCCTCGCCACACAATCTGCACACAATGGAGCCGTTATGGAGTCCTATTGTGTGCAGATGCTTCCGCATGGGATAATGCCCAGTAATGAACCCGGTAACCCTCCGCAGTTGCATCCTGTTCAGCCTCAGTGCATCGAGAGATACCCTCTTTGTTGCACTCTGAAGCAGTACCTTCCCGAGCTCTTGCCGCGGTACTTTTTCCCAGTGATCACGGTGTTTAGCATTTGACCACTCGTTGATCACTTGTTTACATGCAGTCTTTGGAATTCCTAAAATAGGCTCTGGACCTATGAATAGCATTCCGACTCCCTTCTTTGCTAAGGTATCCGCTTTTTCGTTTCCTTCGAAACCACTGTGACCCGGCACCCAGATCAATTTAACATTGTTCCGTTTTGCCAGTTTCAGAAGTTCCTCCAGACAATCCTTGACTACCCTTGAGGTTACCTCAGTTCCAGACAAGGCTTTTAAAGCAGCTTGACTGTCCGACAGAATACATACGTTCTGGTTTATGTAGCCTCTACGTAGGTTCTCACGGACGCAAGCCAGTATGGCGTAGACTTCTGCTTGGAAGACCGTAGCATATTTCCCCAAGTTGAGGCTTATGTTTGCTTTTGGTCTCTCACCGTAGATTCCCGCCCCGGTCCCTTCTTCAGTTTTGGATCCGTCTGTATACCAGACGATTCCTTTCCTGAGGAAGGATGGTTCTCCTTCCGACCACATGGCCCTATCACATACTACAGTGAAAGTTTTAGAGAAGGAGTATGTCTTGGGAAGTATATCTGTGCCCATTTCAAAGACGGGGTCTGAGATAATTGATGTTCCCACGATACTTGCATGTCCAACCTGATTTTTATTAATCCAGTTGTTATTGCAAGACAATCTATAGGCGCTGGATCTTACTTTAGCTGCTATGCATATGCCCCCGCAATGCAATGCATATCTTTGTTGTTGCGGCGGTTTCAGCAAAGGTATTAATAGCCCTTGCCTGTTCCCCCTTTCTTCGTTTTTTCGAGATCTGTTTCGGGCTTGGAGTCCCATCTTCAGATCTCAGTCTCTTTTCCTGTGGGTTTTTCGAGAGTTGGTTCCCTGAGTCAGACCCTACAGGTATTACTGTTTCTGACAAAACCAGGCCTGTGGGGTTTTTTGTCCGGATTTTCCTCTTTATCGGAGGAATCGGTTTCTCCTCAGCTCTTGCTTTCTTTTCAAATGCTCTTCTCTGGGCTGCACCCGAGAGATTTTTCATTTCCACCTTCAGTAAAGGATTCTGGACTTTATCGTCCATATTTTCTGCTGGGCTGGATGCACCTGCAGTGTTTTGTGTCTCGGCGAGGTTAGCTTGTACAGCCTCGGTTGATTCACTTTTTGAGGGGATTTGAGCCCCAGACTTATTATTTTCTTTATTGTGTTTATCCATTTTGTTCCCACGATAAAAAACGGGCCATGTACTATCCCATAGGCCACTTGATGGGGAGGGCATTGTTACAGTGGAGTTCGCCAGTTGCTCCAAGGGGATTGTTTATGACAGCATTTAACCCTGCTGCCCTAGCCTTCGGCTAGATCTCTTGGCACAATGCCTCGCACCGTAGCTTGGGTCCATGTCCATAGATATATATATATATATATAAATTTTACAGATGGTGATTTTTGACATCTACTACGTAGGATCGATGGACATTTGAAAAAATTTTGCGAAATTTTGACTTCTGTACGGGACCAATAGCTCTATTTCCTTTCAGGAAATTCGCTAAAATGCCATCAAATTATGAATTAAAAGATATAATGATTGCTCTTCAAGCTATACGAACAGAATTAAACGAAAATATAAACACAGTTATAATAATATAAATGAAAAATTTAACGGTTTAGTTGCCCAATTTGAAGGTTTAAAAAATAATATTGATACACAAGAAAAACGAATAGATCAAATAGTAAGGGATATAAGACGCAATAATTTATTAACTCATGGAATACCTGAAACAGAAAGTAATTATTTCCAATTAGAAAACATTGTTTGCAAGTTTTATACGTCGAATTGGTGCTCGATAAAATAATAAATGCAGGCCATTAAATTTGGGGCTAATCAATGAGAGAAAAAAAATTATCATTCTCAAAAATGCGTACAAATTAAAAAACACACTTATATTACCGAAGACTTCCCAAAAAAAGTAATTGAAAAAAGAAAAGAGTTAAAACCTCAACTTATTAAAAAGCGCGAGTGAGTGTAGGTAAACAGTTTGATGAGACCACATGACCTGTGTATACACGAAAACATCATTTCAAAAGTCTTGCATAGTGCACATGACCACAAAAGTAACATATTTTAAAATGCTTTTATATTTACATTTTGAAGAAAAAAAAAGTATTGACCGTTTATTTATGGTAATAGATTAACAAAAAGATTTACACTTTTATATTACACTTTTATATTATATTTGAGTAACTTGGTGTGTGCTGTGTAGACGTTTATATGATCTGCTAAAAATTTATTATAATAATTGTATGGTAAATAGTGAAATTGTGTAAAATTAATTAAAGTATAGCTAAGTGATTATTTTAAATATTTTCTATGGTGTTAATTTAAATCTATAGTCAAAAATTTCTAAAATTGTGAAGTTAAAATTTTGAACATTGAAAGTGGGGTTATTTATGATGAGTTTAACATCAATCACAATAGAAGAATATTAAGACATAAAAAAGCATCGTTTTAATTTTATTATTAGTTTTCAACAAGTAGCCGTGGTGTAACGGTGAACATATCAGACTTCAAAACTAATATGTTAACAATACCGAGATCGAATCCAGACAAGTTCGTGTATTAATTAACTAATCATAATAACAATTAATTAAATTCATAAATAAATTATTAATCTTTAATTTTAATTTATAAACAATAAATAAAAATTTTTTTTTTATTATTTGAATTTTACTTTTTATAATTAATAAAAATAAATTAAAATAAAAATGTCGAACGCCGAGATATTGGAGGCCATACTGTCCATAAAGAGCGATATCAATAATATTAAAACCGATATTAATAATATTAATGAAAATATAGCTAAAAAAATGGACGAAATAACACAAAAACAAAATAATCTATCAAATAAAGTGGAGGACTTAGAGCAACGTTTAGAAGCAATTGAAAACACTGTTAGAAGAAATAATATAATTATACATGGAATTGAAGAAAATCATGAAACTGCCCAATTGCTCGAAGAAAGAGTTGTAAGTGTGCTTCAGGAAAATTTAAAAGTAGAGTGTTCAGTTAAAGATATTGATTTTGCTTTTAGAATCGGAGCAAAAAATAATAAAAGGCCTATATTAGTAGGTTTAATCTCTGGGCGAATAAAAAGGGGTATTTGGGAAAATAAGAAACAACTAAAAGGAACAGACATATTTATAGCAGAAGATCTGCCCTTAAAAATCCGGGATGAGAGGAAAAAATTAATACCGGCAATGTTAAAATTTAGAACCCAAGGTCATCATGCAATTTTGAAGCGTAACAAACTTTTCGTGGATGGCAAACTTGTTGAAAGCGTAGGGGTTAATACAACTAATAAGAGCTCTGACAATAACAAAAAAAGAAGTCATTCAGTTGAAATCATTAATGTAAACGAAGTTAACAACCAAAAAAAACAATCTTTCGAAATCCTTAAGCCAGCTGTTGAAAAAGTAAATTTGAAACCGTCAACTTTAGACCACTTCTTAAGACCAAGAGCCAATTCTATGGACACAGGTTCAGGAACTTCAGTGACTCAACGATCAAAAAACGGAATATAATAGCCAATGGAGAAAGGATGAACGTAACTGATGACGAAAATTTAAGGCATGAAAACGGTATCGATTTAACGGAAACGGGAGAGGAATTAAAATTTGTTTTCTGGAATATTGAAGGTTTGAGAAATAAAATTGGGATTTATGATCTGAAAATGTATTTAAAACAATTTGATATTTTGGGTTTGACGGAGACATGGACAGAAGAAAACGCAAAATACGAAATAGAGGGATTTCAGGGTATTTTAAAAAGTGAGGTTAGAGAGGCAAGAAAAGGAAGACATCCTGGTGGCATAGCAATCTTTTACAAGAACTATTTAAAAAAATACATACAAAAAATTGAAAGCAGTTTAAAAGAGGTACTATGGATTGTTTTAAAGAAAGGAAAGTTGAATTTATTAATTGGCACTGTATATTTACAACCCGAACAATCCGCTTTTACGAACCCTAACTTCTTCAATAAGCTTAGCGAAGAGATGTATCGTTTAACCGAGAAATACCCAAATTCAGATGTAATTATGGGAGGTGACTGGAATGCAAGGATGGGGAGGAATCAGGATACTATTTTGTTTGGAATCGACAAAAATGATCATATTAGTTTTAAATTGGACAACATTCCACAAAGGCGTAGCAAAGATACTATTACAAATAAGTATGGAGAGAAACTTCTTGAGTTCATCAAAGGGCAGGATGTGGTAGTGTTAAATGGTAGGGCTAAAAGTGATAATAAAGGTGAATTTACATTTGTATCACAAAACGGTGCAAGTGTGGTAGACTACTGTGTCGTGTCTAATAGTTTGTGGGGTAGTGTAGACATGAGGGTAGGGGATATATCCGAGTCCCAGCATTTCCCACTAGAACTTAAGATGAAGAATGTATTCGAAAAATGTATAAAAAATCCTCCAAAAGGTATGCCGCTAAAAATATTTAAATGGGATAAGAATAGAGCCGATACCTTTGTAAATGAGATGAATACTTTAGAAACAGATTTTTATCTTAGAGGAATGAAAGGAAGGTTGGAAGCTGGAGACATTAATAATGCAATAAATATCATGCAGAAATGGTTGGAATATTTGGGATCCGAAATGGAGATTACTGAGAAGAAAAGGAAAGCTGCTATTAGTAAAGGCCGACCGGTTTGGTTCGATTGTGAATGTAAGAATAAAAAAATTGAAATGAAGCAAAAGTTGAGAGACATGAGAAGAAATCGGGAACAGATATTTGTAGATGCTTATTTATCGAGTAGGAAGGAATATAAAAAACTTTGTAATACAAAGAAGGCAGATAATGATTTGTTGTTTATAGAAAAAGTAAACGAAGCAGTGAATGAAAGAAATGACAAAAGGATATGGGAATTAATAAGAACCAAGAAGAGAGTAATGGATAATAACGACATAGATCCGGACGCTTGGGTTAAGCATTATCAAAATCTCTATGGCGAAGAGCAAGAAGGTTTCATGGACGTAAGTGATGTAGCAGTGAATGAAAGTAATGTAATCCTCGATCGTGAAATAAGCGTATCTGATGTGATGCTTGTCTTAAGCATACTTAAGAATGGAAAGGCGGGGGGACTAGATGGAATTATAAATGAATTTGTGAGCGCAGCAGCAAAATATTCATTTGTTTTCATAGAATTTTTGACAAATTTATTTAATCAATTGCAGACAAATAAAATATTTCCTCAAAAGTGGGTTACTGGTGTAATCTGCAATATATATAAAGGAAAAGGAGAAATAAATAACCCTGATAATTACAGAGGTATAACCTTAACACCTAGTTTAAGTAAAATTTATACAAAGATTCTATCGATAAGAATAAAGGAATGGGCTGAAAACGAAAACATCATTAGTAAATTCCAAGCTGGTTTCAGAGGTGGGTTTGAGGCTATGGATAATTTACTTGTCATCAAAACACTGATCAATAAAACACTAAAGACTAAAAGAAATAAGCTATATTGCGCCTTCATTGATTTCGAAAAAGCGTTTGATAAAATTGACAGAAACATTTTATGGAACAAGCTATCAAAACTAAAAATGTCAACGCATATGATAAGCATATTGAAATCAATTTATAAGGAAACTACATGTTGTGTGCGCATAGATAGATTTTTTGCTACAGAAACCTTTAAAACATATAAAGGTCTCCGGCAAGGATGTGAGCTTTCTGCCATCTTATTTATTCTGTTTATAAACGATTTACCAGATTGCCTTGACAACTTTGAAACCTTTTCTCCATGCATAAAAGGCCAAGAAGTGAAGATATTGCTGTATGCCGATGATGTAGCTTTATTCTCACAATCTATTGGGGGAATGAAGAGGTCCTTAGCAGCAATAGAAAACTACTGCGTTACTTGGGAAATGACCATCAACGTAAAAAAAACAAAAGTGCTTAGAGTTTGTCAGGGAAGGAAGTATAATCGGAACGAAGTTTTTAGGATCAATGGCAATTTAATAGAGAATGTCTCAAGCTTTCAATATTTAGGAGTAATGATAGCATACAATGGCAGTTGGAAATTACACCAAAACGAGATGATAACAAAAGCCAGTAGAGCACTTATGATTTTAAGAAAGTTTATATACAAATATGAACAGTTTCCAGTAAGCTTGATATTGAAAATGTTCAACTCTATTATCACACCGATCCTGACATATGGAAGAGAGGTTTGGGGAATTGAAGGTTGTTCAAAAGAGTTGGTTTCTTTTACCTACAACTTCTACAAAGAGCTCCTCGGAGTATCTAAATCAACCCCTAATTGCGCAATAGATTTAGAATTAGGTGTAATGCCCATTGAAGGATTTGTGCTGCAGCATGCAATCAACTTTTACTTTAGAGTAGCATTTTCAAATAAAGCATTACAAAAAAGTTGCATGCAGGGGGAATGGGACAGCATAATTAAGGCTAAACTTTGTGAACTGGGCCTTAATTTAAATGAAATGCAAGAAGGGAGCTACAAAAGAGTTCAAAAATTAATTAAAAGTAAAGTAAGTGATTTATGCCTAGTGAACACCTTAGCAGAAGCCAAAACAAAAAATTCTTTGGAATTTTTCATGATGTTAAACCATTATGATAGAGGCGCAATGTACATCGACATAGCAAATAGAAGCGAAAGAAGAATGCTTGCAAACTTCAGAATGTATAGGTTCGGTTGGGAAAACAGAAGAATAAACACTAACGGAGAAAAAATTTGCGTTTTATGTGGATGGGGCATTGAATCCATAAGGCACATGATTGAGCACTGCCAAGGAACTGAGGGAAAAGAGAGGGAGGGAATCAGTCAAAGAGGATACGAAAATGCGATGGCTATGCTGGAGGTTAACAGTAAAGAGGATATAAGGGCGATATGCGATTACTTGGATTTAATCATCAAAAAGCGTAAAGCAAATTTATGAGCTAATCAAGGAGAAAAGTAGTAGTAAACACAGTATCTTTTTATTTTCTGTCTTTTTGTTAAATTTCTGTGCTATTGAAGCAATAATATGTTGTTATTTTGAATTTTGTAAAAGCACTTATGTTTATTATAATGTAAAGAGTGATAAGCCATTTATTGGCAAATCAAATAAATAAATAAATAAATAAATAAAAAGCGCGAAGAAGGTTATTATGCTATCATAAAATATGATGAATTAATAGTTAGAAATAAAATGGATAAAGTAGAAGCAAATGAAAAGAAGAGAAAAACTAGTGATGAGATACATACGAAGAAAAATGAAACTGCTGACACACAAACAGCCAGCAAAAAACCTAACAGAGAAACAACCTTCCCTACTAAAAAGCCACAAGAATCCAATTCAAAAAATGAATTCATACCGGAAATGTTTTGACGCCTCTGAACTGGTTCTCAAAGCAGTACCTCATCACACCCATCAAATTTGAATAGCGACCGACAATAGCAATCCATCCATGATAACCTAACGCAAATTAATCGAAAATCAAACCGCCAACAAAACATATGTCAAAACAATCATTCAACAAAGCAGAAGGAAATAGCAAGCCACTGCCAAGTTAAGCTCAGGAAAAACATGGCTAAATTTAAAATTCAAATTAAAATAGGTACATGGAATGTACGAACTTTATATCAAGTAGGAAAATTAAACAATGTACTTAATGAAATGAAAAGATTGGGTATAGATATACTTGGTATAGCAGAAATGAGGTGGATTAATAGTGGAGAACTATCTAACGATGGATTTAAAATAGTTTACTCCGGTGGAAATACACATGAGAATGGAGTGGGAATAATAATTACGCCAAACAATGCATAACATCTGATCGGTTACATCCCAGTTTCAAATCGAATCCTGCTGGTGAAAATGAAAAAAAACTCCTTGAATTTAAATATAGTACAGGTATATGCGCCCACATGTGATCATTCAGACGAAGAAATTAACCAATGAAAGAATGTAAAACAAATGAAATAACTATAATAATGGGTGATTTCAATGCGAAAGTGGGCATGGAAAAAACTAATTACGTCACTGGACCTTTTGGTTTGGGACAGAGAAATTCAAGAGGGGAAAAGTTAGTAGAGTGGTGTTGTGTAAATCAATATTCAATAATGAACACATAGTTTCAGAAACATAACCGGTGACTGTGGACATGGAAAAGCCCGAATAACATCAAAAGTCTTATTATTATTATTATTATTATTATTATTATTATTATTATTATTATTATTATTATTATTATTATTATTATTATTATTATTATTATTATTATTATTATTATTATTATTATTATTATTATTATTATTATTATTATTATTATTATTATTATTATTATTATTATTATTATTATTATTATTATTATTATTATTATTATTATTATTATTATTATTATTATTATTATTATTATTATTATTATTATTATTATTATTATTATTATTATTATTATTATTATTATTATTATTATTATTATTATTATTATTATTATTATTATTATTATTATTATTATTATTATTATTATTATTATTATTATTATTATTATTATTATTATTATTATTATTATTATTATTATTATTATTATTATTATTATTATTATTATTATTATTATTATTATTATTATTATTATTATTATTATTATTATTATTATTATTATTATTATTATTATTATTATTATTATTATTATTATTATTATTATTATTATTATTATTATTATTATTATTATTATTATTATTATTATTATTATTATTATTATTATTATTATTATTATTATTATTATTATTATTATTATTATTATTATTATTATTATTATTATTATTATTATTATTATTATTATTATTATTATTATTATTATTATTATTATTATTATTATTATTATTATTATTATTATTATTATTATTATTATTATTATTATTATTATTATTATTATTATTATTATTATTATTATTATTATTATTATTATTATTATTATTATTATTATTATTATTATTATTATTATTATTATTATTATTATTATTATTATTATTATTATTATTATTATTATTATTATTATTATTATTATTATTATTATTATTATTATTATTATTATTATTATTATTATTATTATTATTATTATTATTATTATTATTATTATTATTATTATTATTATTATTATTATTATTATTATTATTATTATTATTATTATTATTATTATTATTATTATTATTATTATTATTATTATTATTATTATTATTATTATTATTATTATTATTATTATTATTATTATTATTATTATTATTATTATTATTATTATTATTATTATTATTATTATTATTATTATTATTATTATTATTATTATTATTATTATTATTATTATTATTATTATTATTATTATTATTATTATTATTATTATTATTATTATTATTATTATTATTATTATTATTATTATTATTATTATTATTATTATTATTATTATTATTATTATTATTATTATTATTATTATTATTATTATTATTATTATTATTATTATTATTATTATTATTATTATTATTATTATTATTATTATTATTATTATTATTATTATTATTATTATTATTATTATTATTATTATTATTATTATTATTATTATTATTATTATTATTATTATTATTATTATTATTATTATTATTATTATTATTATTATTATTATTATTATTATTATTATTATTATTATTATTATTATTATTATTATTATTATTATTATTATTATTATTATTATTATTATTATTATTATTATTATTATTATTATTATTATTATTATTATTATTATTATTATTATTATTATTATTATTATTATTATTATTATTATTATTATTATTATTATTATTATTATTATTATTATTATTATTATTATTATTATTATTATTATTATTATTATTATTATTATTATTATTATTATTATTATTATTATTATTATTATTATTATTATTATTATTATTATTATTATTATTATTATTATTATTATTATTATTATTATTATTATTATTATTATTATTATTATTATTATTATTATTATTATTATTATTATTATTATTATTATTATTATTATTATTATTATTATTATTATTATTATTATTATTATTATTATTATTATTATTATTATTATTATTATTATTATTATTATTATTATTATTATTATTATTATTATTATTATTATTATTATTATTATTATTATTATTATTATTATTATTATTATTATTATTATTATTATTATTATTATTATTATTATTATTATTATTATTATTATTATTATTATTATTATTATTATTATTATTATTATTATTATTATTATTATTATTATTATTATTATTATTATTATTATTATTATTATTATTATTATTATTATTATTATTATTATTATTATTATTATTATTATTATTATTATTATTATTATTATTATTATTATTATTATTATTATTATTATTATTATTATTATTATTATTATTATTATTATTATTATTATTATTATTATTATTATTATTATTATTATTATTATTATTATTATTATTATTATTATTATTATTATTATTATTATTATTATTATTATTATTATTATTATTATTATTATTATTATTATTATTATTATTATTATTATTATTATTATTATTATTATTATTATTATTATTATTATTATTATTATTATTATTATTATTATTATTATTATTATTATTATTATTATTATTATTATTATTATTATTATTATTATTATTATTATTATTATTATTATTATTATTATTATTATTATTATTATTATTATTATTATTATTATTATTATTATTATTATTATTATTATTATTATTATTATTATTATTATTATTATTATTATTATTATTATTATTATTATTATTATTATTATTATTATTATTATTATTATTATTATTATTATTATTATTATTATTATTATTATTATTATTATTATTATTATTATTATTATTATTATTATTATTATTATTATTATTATTATTATTATTATTATTATTATTATTATTATTATTATTATTATTATTATTATTATTATTATTATTATTATTATTATTATTATTATTATTATTATTATTATTATTATTATTATTATTATTATTATTATTATTATTATTATTATTATTATTATTATTATTATTATTATTATTATTATTATTATTATTATTATTATTATTATTATTATTATTATTATTATTATTATTATTATTATTATTATTATTATTATTATTATTATTATTATTATTATTATTATTATTATTATTATTATTATTATTATTATTATTATTATTATTATTATTATTATTATTATTATTATTATTATTATTATTATTATTATTATTATTATTATTATTATTATTATTATTATTATTATTATTATTATTATTATTATTATTATTATTATTATTATTATTATTATTATTATTATTATTATTATTATTATTATTATTATTATTATTATTATTATTATTATTATTATTATTATTATTATTATTATTATTATTATTATTATTATTATTATTATTATTATTATTATTATTATTATTATTATTATTATTATTATTATTATTATTATTATTATTATTATTATTATTATTATTATTATTATTATTATTATTATTATTATTATTATTATTATTATTATTATTATTATTATTATTATTATTATTATTATTATTATTATTATTATTATTATTATTATTATTATTATTATTATTATTATTATTATTATTATTATTATTATTATTATTATTATTATTATTATTATTATTATTATTATTATTATTATTATTATTATTATTATTATTATTATTATTATTATTATTATTATTATTATTATTATTATTATTATTATTATTATTATTATTATTATTATTATTATTATTATTATTATTATTATTATTATTATTATTATTATTATTATTATTATTATTATTATTATTATTATTATTATTATTATTATTATTATTATTATTATTATTATTATTATTATTATTATTATTATTATTATTATTATTATTATTATTATTATTATTATTATTATTATTATTATTATTATTATTATTATTATTATTATTATTATTATTATTATTATTATTATTATTATTATTATTATTATTATTATTATTATTATTATTATTATTATTATTATTATTATTATTATTATTATTATTATTATTATTATTATTATTATTATTATTATTATTATTATTATTATTATTATTATTATTATTATTATTATTATTATTATTATTATTATTATTATTATTATTATTATTATTATTATTATTATTATTATTATTATTATTATTATTATTATTATTATTATTATTATTATTATTATTATTATTATTATTATTATTATTATTATTATTATTATTATTATTATTATTATTATTATTATTATTATTATTATTATTATTATTATTATTATTATTATTATTATTATTATTATTATTATTATTATTATTATTATTATTATTATTATTATTATTATTATTATTATTATTATTATTATTATTATTATTATTATTATTATTATTATTATTATTATTATTATTATTATTATTATTATTATTATTATTATTATTATTATTATTATTATTATTATTATTATTATTATTATTATTATTATTATTATTATTATTATTATTATTATTATTATTATTATTATTATTATTATTATTATTATTATTATTATTATTATTATTATTATTATTATTATTATTATTATTATTATTATTATTATTATTATTATTATTATTATTATTATTATTATTATTATTATTATTATTATTATTATTATTATTATTATTATTATTATTATTATTATTATTATTATTATTATTATTATTATTATTATTATTATTATTATTATTATTATTATTATTATTATTATTATTATTATTATTATTATTATTATTATTATTATTATTATTATTATTATTATTATTATTATTATTATTATTATTATTATTATTATTATTATTATTATTATTATTATTATTATTATTATTATTATTATTATTATTATTATTATTATTATTATTATTATTATTATTATTATTATTATTATTATTATTATTATTATTATTATTATTATTATTATTATTATTATTATTATTATTATTATTATTATTATTATTATTATTATTATTATTATTATTATTATTATTATTATTATTATTATTATTATTATTATTATTATTATTATTATTATTATTATTATTATTATTATTATTATTATTATTATTATTATTATTATTATTATTATTATTATTATTATTATTATTATTATTATTATTATTATTATTATTATTATTATTATTATTATTATTATTATTATTATTATTATTATTATTATTATTATTATTATTATTATTATTATTATTATTATTATTATTATTATTATTATTATTATTATTATTATTATTATTATTATTATTATTATTATTATTATTATTATTATTATTATTATTATTATTATTATTATTATTATTATTATTATTATTATTATTATTATTATTATTATTATTATTATTATTATTATTATTATTATTATTATTATTATTATTATTATTATTATTATTATTATTATTATTATTATTATTATTATTATTATTATTATTATTATTATTATTATTATTATTATTATTATTATTATTATTATTATTATTATTATTATTATTATTATTATTATTATTATTATTATTATTATTATTATTATTATTATTATTATTATTATTATTATTATTATTATTATTATTATTATTATTATTATTATTATTATTATTATTATTATTATTATTATTATTATTATTATTATTATTATTATTATTATTATTATTATTATTATTATTATTATTATTATTATTATTATTATTATTATTATTATTATTATTATTATTATTATTATTATTATTATTATTATTATTATTATTATTATTATTATTATTATTATTATTATTATTATTATTATTATTATTATTATTATTATTATTATTATTATTATTATTATTATTATTATTATTATTATTATTATTATTATTATTATTATTATTATTATTATTATTATTATTATTATTATTATTATTATTATTATTATTATTATTATTATTATTATTATTATTATTATTATTATTATTATTATTATTATTATTATTATTATTATTATTATTATTATTATTATTATTATTATTATTATTATTATTATTATTATTATTATTATTATTATTATTATTATTATTATTATTATTATTATTATTATTATTATTATTATTATTATTATTATTATTATTATTATTATTATTATTATTATTATTATTATTATTATTATTATTATTATTATTATTATTATTATTATTATTATTATTATTATTATTATTATTATTATTATTATTATTATTATTATTATTATTATTATTATTATTATTATTATTATTATTATTATTATTATTATTATTATTATTATTATTATTATTATTATTATTATTATTATTATTATTATTATTATTATTATTATTATTATTATTATTATTATTATTATTATTATTATTATTATTATTATTATTATTATTATTATTATTATTATTATTATTATTATTATTATTATTATTATTATTATTATTATTATTATTATTATTATTATTATTATTATTATTATTATTATTATTATTATTATTATTATTATTATTATTATTATTATTATTATTATTATTATTATTATTATTATTATTATTATTATTATTATTATTATTATTATTATTATTATTATTATTATTATTATTATTATTATTATTATTATTATTATTATTATTATTATTATTATTATTATTATTATTATTATTATTATTATTATTATTATTATTATTATTATTATTATTATTATTATTATTATTATTATTATTATTATTATTATTATTATTATTATTATTATTATTATTATTATTATTATTATTATTATTATTATTATTATTATTATTATTATTATTATTATTATTATTATTATTATTATTATTATTATTATTATTATTATTATTATTATTATTATTATTATTATTATTATTATTATTATTATTATTATTATTATTATTATTATTATTATTATTATTATTATTATTATTATTATTATTATTATTATTATTATTATTATTATTATTATTATTATTATTATTATTATTATTATTATTATTATTATTATTATTATTATTATTATTATTATTATTATTATTATTATTATTATTATTATTATTATTATTATTATTATTATTATTATTATTATTATTATTATTATTATTATTATTATTATTATTATTATTATTATTATTATTATTATTATTATTATTATTATTATTATTATTATTATTATTATTATTATTATTATTATTATTATTATTATTATTATTATTATTATTATTATTATTATTATTATTATTATTATTATTATTATTATTATTATTATTATTATTATTATTATTATTATTATTATTATTATTATTATTATTATTATTATTATTATTATTATTATTATTATTATTATTATTATTATTATTATTATTATTATTATTATTATTATTATTATTATTATTATTATTATTATTATTATTATTATTATTATTATTATTATTATTATTATTATTATTATTATTATTATTATTATTATTATTATTATTATTATTATTATTATTATTATTATTATTATTATTATTATTATTATTATTATTATTATTATTATTATTATTATTATTATTATTATTATTATTATTATTATTATTATTATTATTATTATTATTATTATTATTATTATTATTATTATTATTATTATTATTATTATTATTATTATTATTATTATTATTATTATTATTATTATTATTATTATTATTATTATTATTATTATTATTATTATTATTATTATTATTATTATTATTATTATTATTATTATTATTATTATTATTATTATTATTATTATTATTATTATTATTATTATTATTATTATTATTATTATTATTATTATTATTATTATTATTATTATTATTATTATTATTATTATTATTATTATTATTATTATTATTATTATTATTATTATTATTATTATTATTATTATTATTATTATTATTATTATTATTATTATTATTATTATTATTATTATTATTATTATTATTATTATTATTATTATTATTATTATTATTATTATTATTATTATTATTATTATTATTATTATTATTATTATTATTATTATTATTATTATTATTATTATTATTATTATTATTATTATTATTATTATTATTATTATTATTATTATTATTATTATTATTATTATTATTATTATTATTATTATTATTATTATTATTATTATTATTATTATTATTATTATTATTATTATTATTATTATTATTATTATTATTATTATTATTATTATTATTATTATTATTATTATTATTATTATTATTATTATTATTATTATTATTATTATTATTATTATTATTATTATTATTATTATTATTATTATTATTATTATTATTATTATTATTATTATTATTATTATTATTATTATTATTATTATTATTATTATTATTATTATTATTATTATTATTATTATTATTATTATTATTATTATTATTATTATTATTATTATTATTATTATTATTATTATTATTATTATTATTATTATTATTATTATTATTATTATTATTATTATTATTATTATTATTATTATTA